>KK119275.1:0-96042 GCA_000611955.2 Stegodyphus mimosarum | reverse complement strand
TAAAATTAAATAATAAACTTTAGAGAAAACAAATAGCTCTTTAAAAAAACAACAGAAATATTACATTTACTATATTAAAACATAAGCTAATTATTAACTCAGCAATAAAAAAAATAAAACACATCTTAAAAATTACAAACATATTTTACACAAATAGCAGCTTTAAATAAACATATCTAATTTATCATACCAATTAAAAATCCACATCATATTTAATAATCAAACATTATCCAAATAATCTTACTTTGGCATCTTAACAATATATTCTTGCTGAAATTGTGGGTTACCAGCACTAGAAGTTCCCTGAAAGAATTCATATAATAGAGGATTTATTAATTATATAATGTATGCAAAGATAGTAGAAATCATGAAATGTAAATAAAATATGAGCACCTACAACATGAACACATCAGAAATGCTTGGTTGGTACAATGTAAAGTCTATGGGAGTATAACTTGCTTTTTAATGAGTAAATCCCATTTATAATGAGCAATATTTTTGTGATTCATAACATTTCCATTGATTTCCACCACTCCAGCTCAGCAAATTAATTCTTGGAAAAATTCCTTTAACATTCTGAAGTTAACCCGAAGTTAATGATGAGACATAAATCCTGCAAACATGTGATGATGGCTTTTTTTCATCTTGTGAAGTGAAAGTGCAAGGACACGACATAACCCACCAGGTCCAAGAGTGAACAGTGCATCGCAGGGCAGCTCTCAAAAAATCAAATGACAGCTTTACTATGTTCTAATATGTCTGGCACTGACAAGAAAAAACTGTTGTTTATTGGCAAGTCCAAAACCCTAGGTATTTTTTAAGCATGTAAAAAAGCTTCCTGTTGATTATGACCACGGCAAGAAAGCCCAGATGACTTCAGATATTTTCACGGAATTAATTTCATAATGGGAGAGGCATCTGAAAAAGAAAAGCATAAAATTTTTCTTTTAATTAATAACTGTTAAAGTACATCCTGAAATCGCTGGACTTACAAACATCAGGATTGAAGTTTTACCACCGAATTCTACAAGTGTTATCCAGCCAATGAACCAAGAGGTCATCAGAAATTTTAAATCAAACTTTCACAAGCATTTTACACTGGTGTGCAAAAATTAAGGACGAGACAGTTTCTTCAATATAACTTTGTACAAAAGCTTTCCAAATCAACACGTTTAATACCGTAAGATCCCCACTACGTAAGGACATGAGTAATGTAAGCAACACTTACTAAAAGAGAAATCAGAGGGATAAAAAGAAGCTTTATTGGAAAAGTAGCATGGAGCGCAATGCGACTGAAGGCCGAAACATCCCTGTGATGGGTGTCCAGCAAGAAACATCCGGTCTTTAATAGGGGATATGATCTCCCCTGACTGCTAGGCAGGTTTCACATCATTTGTGCATGCTGGATATGTGGTTGTTAATGAGCTGTTGAGACACTGCTGCTCGTTCCTCTTGTAGCACCAATCGCAGTTTCGGAATCGTTACTGGCGATAAGTTACGTGCTGCCACGGGTCTCCCTAGTAAGTTCCGTACATGCTTGACGGGATTTAGATCCAGAGACCTTGCCGACCAATCCATGTGTTCAATATCTTCACTCTCCAACAGCTCTTCGACAGTAACTGTGCGATGAGGTGGAGCGTTGTCGTCCATGAAGAGGAACTGAGGACCCATAGCCCTTGTGAAAAGACGCATGTAAGGAAGAAGAACCTCGTTACAATAGCAGTCCCAGGTGACGAACCTCCTTGGGAGATATGAAGGTCGGTCCGGCTACCAAGCATTATGTCTGCTCGAACGAGAACTCCGCGACCTCCAAAACAGTCCCTTTTGATGATGTTGAAGGGGTTATTGCGTGTTCCCCGCTCTGTCCAGATGTGTATGTGTCTAGAATCGCAACTCAGACTAAATCTGCTCTCATCTGTAAAGAGTACTCGTCCCCATTCATTGTCTCTCCAATTCCGGTGTTCCCGGCACCACAGAGAACGCCTTCTCCGATGGGCAGGCGTTAGAGGTACACACCGTACAGGGCGTCGTGCAAACAGACCACCACCGTGCAGTCTTCTGGCCACGGTAAAACGCGATATCGGTCGTCCAGTCGCCTGTGTCGTGTGTCTAGCGATTTCTCCCGCTGTCTGCCGCCTGTTTCTTCTGGCCTGTAAGGCAATATACCGGTCATCTGCGGGTGTGGTTCCTCGTGGACGACCACTACTAAACCCCCGGATAGCTGTTCCTGTAGTTTGAAATTGTCTCCAAAGTCGTGAAACGATGCTGTGAGCAATTCCGAACTCTGCAGCCACACTTGTCACACTGCGGCCTTCCTCCAACTTCCCAATGATTCGACCCCGGGTAAAAGCATCCAGATGTCGTCTAACAGATTGATTATTCGCCATTTCTCGCTGAGGCAGCAACTCGGTGTGATTTTAACTGCTATACGGCGTGCAATCTTTTTGCCAGAAATACTGATCTTACACCGACAACATGCTTTATACTACTCAGACACTCCCCCATTACGTCTACCTGCATATCTGCGCATGTTCTACCGTACATCACCTTACTTAATCTCCTGATTGGTCTTTCTGTCCGCTCTGCCTCTTCGTTCAGCTGATATGCTAATTTTTCGACTTCGTCCTTAATTTTTGCACACCAGTGTATTTTGATGCTTCTCAACAGAAGAGGAAAAACACTAACAGCTTTAAATGCCAATATAATAATCGAAGCGATATGTTTAATGAAAGATGCATGACCAAAGCATTATATCAAAATGCTGATTACCCGTTGCTTCCGTAAGGCTGGATTGGACATTTTTCAAGACTGGCAAATCACTGAGGAAGACAAAGAAAGAGACAACTTAGAAAATTTGGAAATGAGTAGAGAAGAATTTGAAAATTATGTATCTATTGCCATCGAGTAGAGAAGAATTTGAAAATTATGTATCTATTGCCATCAATATTATACACTCATGTCCAAAATTATCTTTACATACACAAAAATGATGATATTCAATGAAATATCGAATCAATGTGATCCGTATTTGCAAGGAATGTATGAAAACCAAGCCTAATTAGCATTATCCAATCAAAAGTAATCAAACGGTTTGTGATATGCAAATCTAGGCGTTACGTCATTCAAGGGTGAATCAAGCGCTTTGCGCAAATTGAATATTTGAGTGAATTTCTGCAACATAGCGTTTGATTTCAGTGTGTAGGGACTCAAAGCGTTTGTTATGGCTTCGAAGTATCATTTGGAAGAATCTGTAAAGTGGCGAAGTATCGGCCGTTTAAAAGCAGGGCAGTCAATCATGGAAACAGCCACATGTCTGAATATTTCAAGACAGACAGTCTCTAAGCTATGGAAACAGTTTCAAAATGATGGAAGAGTTGTAAGGAGGCCTGGACAAGGTTGGAAACGAATGACAACTGCTTTAACTGCCCGTCGTAACAGAAAGGCTACTGCTCGCCAGTTAAGTTCAGAGCTTGCAGCCGCCACTGGAACTGTTGCATCACGGCAAACAATATACAGAAGGCTTAATGAAAAAGGCCTTTATGCCAGAAAGCCAAGGGTATGTGTTTTACTGTCTTCACAGAAAAAGAGGGATCGCTTTAATTGGTGTAAAGAACATCAAAACTGGACTGAACATCAATGGTCCCATGTTCTCTTTACTGATGAGTCGCGGTTTAGTTTAACTGGTGATTCTAAACGTGTTTACATCTGGAGGGAGTCAGGAACACGAAATGATCCCTCGAACATTGTGGAACGTGACCGTTTCGGTAGTGGAGGTGTGATGGTATGGGGTGGAATAATGATCGATGGATGTATGCCCCTACACGTGTTCAGCAGCGGATCTGTGACAGGCCAGATATATCGGTATGAGGTCTTAGATCCTTATGTAAGACTTTTCAGGGGTGTATATGGACCTGATTTTTTATTTATGGATGATAATGCCTGTCCACATCGAGCAAACCTCGTTGATGAATTCCTTGAAAGTGAAGACATTAAGCGAATACCTTGGCCACCAAACTCTCCTGACCTTAACCCGATAGAGAACTTATGAGACTACCTTGGAAGAGCAATTGCACGTATACATCCTCCTCCTAGACATGTAAATGCTCTGAAGACGGAATTGCTGGAAGAGTGGAGATTAATTCCCCAAACTGCGGTTAACAACGTTATTTCCAGCCTTAAAACATGTTGTGATATGTGTGACTACCTTGGAAGTCAAGGGAGATCATATTCCATATTAAATTCGTGAGACTTAATTCTTTTTCTGAATCATTCCTTTTTTTTCTTAACTCTCTTTGTCACACTTTATTACCATTTTTATTCTTTCATGCTACAATTTTATATCATATGAGGTGATCTTCAATTTTTTCTTTTGCATTTATGTGTCATCATGTTATGTATGATTCCACGAAAATTCATTAAATTATAAGTCATAGTCTCTGAGAAATCCATGAATTTATGCATGTAAACATAATTTTGGACATAAGTGTAACTTCCGAGATACCTACTCCAGAGGATATTGTAACTGAAATTCAAACTTAAGCTGATGAAAAAAAAATAATGAAAGCGATGATGATAATGATAAATGTGAAGGATTTTAAGCTGAACTTCCCCACCATACTCAACAATTTTTTAGTGTGCAGAAAAACTGTAAGTCTTTTTTGAAGCCAAGGGTACAAATGATGATGTTTTTCAGGCTAGGAATCTTCTCTGAAGTATAACAACAGAAGAAAGAGAAAATAAGATGGTTCAAAGCAAATTAACCAACTTCTTTTGTACTGTACAGAAATAAAAAAATAAAGTAAGGATAAATATGTATAAATTTTTATGATTTTTTTCATGAACTTGTTTTTTATGAGCACTTGCTTGTAACAAGCATATACTGCAGTCCTTCATGCTCATTATGCATGAGTTCGACTGTATTTCATAATATTCAAGAATTCATTCATTATGAAATGAAATAACATACAGTAGAATTTCTTTAAATTACAGTTACAATTACAATGAAAAATACAAGGGTTGGGGCAAAAGTCATGGCAACTACTTTTTTTCTTGAAGATATCAATCTGGTTGGAAAATGTGACATATACAGATGAAAGTACACGGTCTTAACTACATGTGTGGACAATGAATAGCACTGAAATATCATAACACACGAATTTATTACGGTAGTATACAGGGCAATATGGCCTTCACCGTGCAAAAGAATAACACAATACACATAAAGTGACATGACAAACCTGGGCCTAAAGACCCTCAATGTAGAGTCCCCTGCTACTGTCACCACACACTGCCAATGATGTGGGAGGCGCTGAATACCATCAGCCTCAGCATTTGCCGCACCATGTGTGAATCAGGTCATCTGTTGGCGCACAGCATTAGAAATGTCCTCTCGTGTTGCAAACCGCCTACCACATATTACAATAATCCTTAATCTTGGGAATGAGATCAAAGTCACAGGGCGAAAGGTCAGGAGAGTACGGTGGGTGCTCCAATTCTTCCCATCCCCAACGTCGGAGTAGCTGCCATACACACTACGCTTTATGTGGTCTTGCATTGTCAGGCAGAATTATTGCACTGTCCACAAGATCTGGACGTTTATCCCGAATGCCATGTCGTACCTGTCGCACCAGGAAGTTCCTGTAGTACTGTGCGATCAATGTTCTGCCATGAGGAACAAAGTGGCAAACAATGACACCCCTGATGTCATATGCGACGATCACCATTAATTTGACTAGGGAAGGATTCAGACGGACCTTCTGCTGCCTTGGTGATCCAGGATGTCGCCACTCCGCGGACTGACATTTCAGTTCTGGTTAGTATGCCCTGGCCCAAAATTCATCGATGGCGATTATTCGTGGCAAGAATTGATTCCTTCCTGTTGCCAGCGTGCAAAGTGGTCAGAACATATTGCATAGCGCACCCACCTTTGAACTTCCATCAGTGCATGCGGTATCCACCGCAAAGCGATTTTGTGAAGCTGTAGCTCATTACACAATATCCTGTGGACGGTGCTTTCTCGATGTCACTTGCCCTCTCTAACTCCAGTAACGTCCATCGTCTGTCTTCATCCATGAGGTGATCGATGACGGCACGTGCCAAGTTGGTCCGCACACTCACCAGTCGTTCCGAATGTTGCTCATCACTGGTTGACACACGTCCTTCCTGAAACTTTCCTACCCACTGTGTTACTGTACAATATGGTAGGGCATTTTCTCCGAGGGCTTCTACTAATTCACTGCGACATTCCACAGCATTTCTCCCTCGGAGAACGGCTATTTTGATGTAAGCACGCTGCTCAACACGGGTTACTTCCATCTCGCACGACACTCACCAACTGACTGATTTCAAAGCCCTCGCTACCACAGAGCCATCTGTTATTCTGCATACACACTATGCCTGCAGAACTTCCCCGAGACACACATACGTTTTGTGATCTGTTCACATATCTACAAGAAAAAAATAGTTGCCATGACTTATGCCCCAACCTCCGTACTTCAAATAATTATGATATTAAAAATTAAACATAGCTTCTGCTTAATTAATTATTAAAACTTTATAATTTAAAGAATTTTAATAATAATTTAATTTTTAATTTACAGAATTTACAATACAGTCAACAAAGAGCAAGCTTATATTTCACATATAGTTTGCTTACCATAATACTAAACCTGAAACAAATTCTATGGTTTCTTTCTCATACGAAAGTAAACTCCACAGTTTGCAATGTATTAAAATCAATAATAAAATGCACTTAGGACATGGACGAATGACTGATTTGAATAATGGAAGTTAGTCTATTTTTCCATTATGGCCCTGCTATGCATTGACTTTCTTTACACTATTTGTAGTTTTAATAGCAATTTATAGACACACACATATAACATAACAGCCAAGGTAGCACTATCGCTAGGTCTGAAACATGTGTTCAGATTCTCTTTCACAAGGTTAAAAAAACATGGCAGGTTCACAACAGAAAAATACTTATGATTTTCTTCCGAAGCAATTAGAAGAAAAATCTGCAGTTTAAGTGCTGACACAGTAAAAGCTGTGTTGGAAAACAAGACATGCTATGAAGTACAGTAAGTCGAAAGACGAAATTTAGTGCACAAGTTAAATTCATGGTACACAGAAGAAATACTCATGATATGATCCTAGCAAGATAAAAGCCTACTTAAATATTTATATGGGTTCTGTTAATCAAAATGAGCTCAACCTGTTTAAATAATAAAACTTTTTGGTGAAAATGCGCTTTAGCCCACTGCTTGGCGATGTTTTGAAAATCGCCAATTCGGGCGTTTCTGTGAAACGTCTTTGCAATTGCAACCTTCCTGACACTCTCCACGAAAACATAGAATTCTAAATACATAGAAGCAAAACATAGAATTCTAAAACATAAATTAGTATGGAAACTGTTGCCACAAAAAGATAATAAAATAATATGCAAAACGAACATTATGATCATTAAAATATTTGTCAGTTAGGTTTAAATTAATTATTTACATTTTATGTTGTAATACTTACACATTTTATGCCGTTACATAACCTTCCCGACACGCTCCGCGAAAACGCAACCAAAATGGCATCGAAGAAAGAACTTTTTTTAAAAGGGCATTAAAATTACAAACGATACCATGTACACACCATTCCGTTTTAACTTAAAAAAAAAAATCTGCGAATTGCACAATGTAGGCAACGTACACAAATGAACAAAATAAGCTAAAACAACGAAAATAAATTACAAGAAAATGCCATGTGCACAGCGTTCCTTTTAAACTTAAAAAAAACTTCAGCGAATTGCACAATGTAGGCAACGTACACAAATCAATAAAATAAGCTATGACCGGGTAGCTTCAAAATACTCAGTGAGCCATGTTGGCGGATATACGGAGTTACCCATGTTGGCGCATTTATTGCTCATTCAAAAACAATTGCCGCCAAGCAGTGGGCTAAAGCGCATTCCAACCAAAACTTTTTCTATCATCTTTCGGTACTCTGCTATCAGGACCAGGTTCAGAAGTGTATGTATGTACATGCGTATGTAAACATGTGCATATCTGTGTGTGTACACACACACATACATACGTATGTACATATATATGTGCATATGAACACATACATACATATGTACATATATATATGCATACATGAACATATACATACGTACATACATACATTACTGGAGCTGGTCCCAATAACGGAACAGCACCCATCTCTGTCACTATCAACCCTTGTTCTATCAAAGCCATTCAGATGTCCCAGTTTTGTCTCAGAGAGATATAGTGGCTAATCTAATATTTCTGATAGTAATGAATTATGGAAATAGTTTCCCAAACTTAACTGATTAGTGAAAAATTGGTAAAAGTTTACAATTGAGTGCCCCTTGTTTTTTAGCGATTCTGTTTTGATGGCAAGATCGGCGCCAACAAGACACAATGTCAAGATGGTCGCTATACAAAACCAAAACAAGAAGTCAAAGAATTTCACAAACTCCGTGTCAATGTACACATCGACCTATTTTCACTTAAAAAAAAAATCAGAGAATTGTACAAACTAGTCATTGCACATTTTGACTTTGTCCATGTGAATAACGATTTGTTTTCAATTAAATAAATCAAGAAGCTAAAACCATGTTAAAACTCTCACGGTAAACAGAAATGGGGTTTCATCCCCAAAACTGAACAAAATTTTTCGCCAAAAAACAAGGGGCACCCAATTCTACACTAGAGCCAAAAATTCTGCACCATATAATAAATAATTATGCACGTTTCAGTTCCTTGTTTTTATGAAGACAAATTTAACCTCATGAATAAAGAAATTAATAAATAGGATTAAAATACGCAAGGAACTTACAGGATTTGGTTTAGCGGCATCCACTGCACTTTCGTTAGATGCCATTTTATTAAAATAAAATCAGAAAGACAATAACAGCGTAAAAAATTCTATTCCAGAATAACTGCTGCAATCACGACTGGAAAAACTTGCAACAATTGTTTACAAAAAAACACAAAACACAAATCTACCAAAACGACGTGTAGACACTGATGCCAACAAATTTTCTCCAACAGCTGTCGGTTACGGTTTGCACCCGGAAGCAGAAACTTTTACTAGGGCGGGAAAGCAACAATGCACCGTTTAGCATTGAGCAGCTCCCAAAATATGGTTCCCAATGAAACATATTTTACAGTCATTCCCTATGAAATAAACATTTTCGAAGAATTTCTAGCTAAGACGGTGGATCGATTTTATTAAATGAGTGTATTACAACTACTTCTAAGGAAACGATTCTACAGAAAAAAGAAAAAAAAGGAGAAAAAAATGACTTTTGATTTGGACGTTTTGGCAACAATAAAGAACCAGAAGAAAACGATAGAAAATTAGACAACCTTTTAAGTAGCAGCCAGCTCCAACAGGTGGTGCAACCAGCTTTTTACCTCTCGTCTACGGAAGAAAATTTGAGACTAATTCCAGACAATCCATCTCCCGTTGCCAGTCTTGAAGCCCGGAAAAGCAGCAACAGAACCTTCATCTTATCTACCCAGTCTCTTTTGCTCACTGAGAAAGATCACTGAAGCTGTCATTCTGCACAGAATGCTTGAATTTATGAAATCAAAGAATGCAATTGTACCACAGTAACATGGATTCAGAAGAAAACATTCTAGAGCCATCAATTGCACGTCTTGGATCTTGATTTTGCTGCTGGCAGTCAACTACTAAGGAGTTATAACCAGTACATAAATATTATGCCAATGGCAATTAGCAATATAAGTTTAAATGAAAGGTGTTTAATAGACAGAACTTATTACCAAAGGTCTCCGAAATCAGCAAATCACTGCTTTACTATTTCTCGATATTGCTAAGGCTTTTGATCGCATACGGCCGGTTACTCTATGAACTAATTACCCTGGGATTTCCAGGACACATTATGCACATCATTAATTCATATCTTGAAGATAGACATTAAGTCGTTCGCTACAACAATTTTCTATCTGCATTTATTTTCAATCTGTGGGAACTTTAGAAGCTTTTCATTTATTCGTAGCTTATGTACATTGGTGTGTAAAACTTAAGCAATAGCAGGGTTTTTTGCCATAACTCCCCGAGAAATCAACTGAGAGACAGGAAATGCAGAAATGAAGGAGAGTTTTATGTACGTAAAGGATGACCAAAGCATCGGAGCTGAAGAAGGAATACAATGCATACGGTATGGAATCAAACAAAACAAGCTTTATTGAACGCATAGTATCGTGACTCATGATTGTCTATCCAAGAGGAAGAACAACAAGCAGATGTTCCTTAATATGGAATATGCCCTCCTCTCACTGCAATGGTTGCTTCGCACCGTCTCCGCATACTCAGAACCAGCTGCTGCAACATTTCTTGCGGTAGGAGTGCTCATTCGTCAGTCAGCATCTGTTTGAGTTGTTGGGTGTTCTCCGGAGGACGTAAGCGTGTTGCAATGCGTCTCCCCAAAGCATCCCACACATGTTCGATGGGGTTTAAATCTGGGGAGTACGCTGGCCAATCCATTCGAGTGATATCTTCACTTTTCAGTAGCTCCTCAACAGCAGGAGTCCGATGCGGCCGTGCATTGTCATCCATAAAAATTAAGTCTGCGCCAATGGCACCTCGGAATAGACGCACATGGAGTACCTCCTCACAATAGCGATCCCCGGTCCTCTGTCGAAAACGTGGAGCTCAGTTCGCCCATTCAGCATAATGCCTCCCCAGACAAGAACTCTAGGACCACCGTTATGGTGTCTTTCCTTGATGTTACTGAGATAAAACCGGGTCCCGACCTCTCTCCAAATCAAAACGCTTTGAGAATCGCTTCTGGTACTGAACCGACTCTCATCCGTAAAGAGGACACGACTCCATTGATCAGTTGTCCAGTTTTGTACCGCTGTAAACGGTGCCAACTTTCAACGGGAGGCAGCGTTCAGGACGGCGGGCAAATAGGCCCCCTTTGTGAAGGTGTCTGGCCACAGTAAACCGCGACACTTGTCGCCCCGTTGCTGTACAGGGTTGCTGAGCAATAGCGCTTGCTGACTGCTGTCGGCCTCTTTCCGCCTGCAGGACGACATATCGGTCATTCCCTGCAGATGTCGTCCTCGGGCGGCCACCACCAACCTTTTTAACAGCTGTCCCTGTGGTTTGGAACGCTTCCCAAGCGCGCGAAACGACACTTTTGTTGATTTCGAACTCTGCACTTACACTGGCGACAGTACGCCCCTCCCCCAGCTTTCCGACCATTCTTCCACGTGTGAAGTCGTCCAGTTGATTTCTTCTAGCCATATTTCACGAACTGAGTCACTGGCACTTGCAGCGGATATATTGAATTGCGTCTCCGTCCTTCCTTTTACTCTACTGTTGAGCTGCGCGCGCCGACATCACGCGTTTTGTGTACGTTTACGTCGCCTCTGACGTTTCGTTCCTGATATTTGCATACGCATGACGTTTCTACTGACGTGTTCATTGTATTGATCTTCAGACCCTCTTTTCTGCAATTTCATGGCTATCTGCTAAATTTTTACATTGTTTCTCAAGTTTTGCACACCAGTGTATTTGCAGTTTCGGTCTGTATGTGTTTTTCTTAGTTTCTTCGTAACTGCCTTTTACATGTCATGCTTCGTATTCTCGTGTCTTCAACTCGGCAGCAGTGACTAATTTCCAGACTTTCTTGAGAATTTTATTATATTTCTTCAACTTGAGAACTTTTGTAAGTATTGTTAAAATCTTCTTCTTTTTTCAGTTAGCCTTGATAAATTAGAAAGTGAATATTCTTTGATGGAAGTAAGGTCAGTGGACCTAGGTACTCCGGTGTTGCACCATTCTACTTAGGATTACAACAATTATTATTTCGTACGTCGTCAAATACTTGGGGGCGTCCTTCAAGGAAGTTTGATTGGCCCAATATTATTTTTATTGTATGCGAATGATATACCACAGAATATAAACCCAACACAAGTCGTGTATGCTGATGATACAGCAACCTTAACACAAAATGCATCCCTGAGTTCAATCATCCAAACATTACAACAACATATACATTCATTGGAGACCTAACTTCAAAAATGGAAAATAGCTATTAATGTGGACAAGTTTGAAGCGGTGCTCTTCACGAGGAGAAGAAATTTGGCTGAATATGGCTGTTGGAAATATGACTGTTGCTATATATAATGCTGCTATCCCTTGGGCCAAGTAAGTTAAATACCTAGGCGCTATTTGAGATCAAAGATTTACATGGAACCCCCGTACAACAGACGTTACACCCAAAGTCCGGCCTTCTAAAGCTAAAGTATTCTCGTTAAGTTCTCGGAGTCATTTTTTCTATAGATTATAAATTATCCATGTATAAGGCCATGTTGCGACCTATAATTACTTACGCTGGCCATGTATGGGGGAACACATGTAAAATCAATCTTTATAATCCGTAGTGTTACAAAGCACAACACTGAGGCAAATTATAGGCAATAGATGGTTCAGAAAAATAATGTTATCGACGATGAACATAAAATTAAAAACATAGCCAAATTTATGGCAAAAGTCGCAAAGAAATTTGCCAGAAATAGCGAAAGTTTGAATAATCTATGTATCCAACAACTGGATTATAACTTCCACAATAGTGTTAATAGAAAAAGACCGGAAGCAGTGCTCTTTCACTTAGACTAATATTTTTGCATGTATTTCATAATTTTGCTATCTGACTTAATTAATTGCTTATGCAGTCGTTGTTAACTTCAACTCATCCATCTAAGGCTCACTGTTATTAATATCTGTCTGTCCCCTTCCCTTACTAAATTAAGTATGGCCTGAAATTAGCTCAACCATTCCCCCCTCCTCCAATAAAGAGGTATTATTTGTTAACTCCTTATTTTTAACCTATAGGAAACTTTCGCTCCTGACATCACCACTACGCTACCCCAGCTCCTCCAAGTTCAAATAGACATCTTGTTGTCCTCGGCTCCTCAGATTGGTTTCTTCAGCGGTTCTGCGACCGGAATTCAACATCTTTACTAACTCGTCGGTATTTTTTGGCTTCACTTAGTGTTTTTCGCTGGATCTAGAGTATTCTATTACTCTAGAATTATCACCTTTGAAATGCTAGTCATAACTGCTATCAACTTACCATAATAAGGGTCGGACTATGTCCTGGCGCCTACATCATATGACCTGCTCACCTAACTCATTTCTCGCAGCCATAAGTGAAGCGTCGAATTGACATTGTTCCCATCGCGCAATACCAGCTGACTTTTCCGCGAGCTCATGTTTTCGCGGAAAATCATGTTAATAGCATGCGTGCTACTAACATGACTTTCCGCCTGTAAATACTCTTTGATTGTGTCGAAAGTCCCACATGTGATATCTGTGTTATATGTACTAAACTAATATGTTTTCTAATCTAATTAAAGTAGTGGAAATTTAGCCTTTAACAACCGGTATTCAAACTGAAATATAATTCAGAAACAGCAAAAATCAATAACGAAGTTTACTGCTTTTATTTTTTAGCTATCAGTTGAGCTGCTACTTCGAATAACAAAAAATAATAGAATCTAAATTCGAAAACAAAATGGTCACAGATAACTACTTGTTGCCATTCAGCATGAAAGAAATATAAATATGAATATCACCAAAACATTAAAGTTAATTTTACAGACTAATTAAATACTTGAATAATAGTACACTTGAAACTGAAAATAATGTAATTACGGAAACACCACACTAGTCCTCCTCACCAGTAACTAAGTCACGTTATGAAGATGGAGAAATAGGCAGTAATTAGCTTTGCAGTGTTAACCGTTGTCAGAAAATGAATCCATTTGCAGAAGAATTGGGACACAATCCTTGAAGCTGACGGGCAAACGTATAGTTCTACATGTGCGAGAATGTTTTTGAACCTTATCCGAATAAACACTTGTATAAATGCAGGTAGGAAGCAACTGTTTGATTTGTGAGAAACTGCATCATACAATTTTATGTAGGGTTTCTGAGCATGGGCGTTAGCAGGATCCGAGCCAGAGGGTTGCAAATGACTTTTGATTCAGAAATTAAATTGGACAGAAGAGTGGTCGAGTGGAAAGAGAGCACTAGTATTTTGACTCAAGAGTTTGAATCACGTAAACAGGTTAGCTGCATGAGTACTTTTATAATTTTTGCAAACATCCGTGTAAGATGATTATGAGAGGTTTCTGCTGGAAAATCTTTCACGAAGACTTCCATTCCCTTAGGTAGATAGATAGTTTTAATCAAATAATCGTGTGTTTTGCCCTAATCGAATAAACGAGTAAATAAGTAACAGACTCGAATACATAAACAGATTTTTGAAGTTGGGGAATGGGAGCAATGAGTTTCTTGAGACCTTTTTTCGTCTTTTAACTTATATTAAAATAATTTTATCCTGTCTGAGAGAAATTTCTTTAGGACTTCCTACATGTTTCGATTTTCTTTTCTTAAACTAGCTTCCTATATGTACTCAACGTTTGCATATATATATATATATAGTTGCGTGCGTACGGATTCCTAATAGATTGAATGCACAGAGGTACAATTATAGATTAATAAAATTTATTTTTTATCAAAAGAAGTATTTCAGAGTTCTGGAATTTTCCACAGACATATTCGTACAAGTGTTCACAGTATCACGCAGAACAATTAGTTACACTTCAAACTACTAAGAACGTTAAACAGAACGCAATGCAAAGCGCATCTAAAGAGAAAGCTATTCCGATCTGACCCTGACTAACAATCGCAACTAAACAACTAGTGAGAGCAGATGCTCTCTCCGGCCTTATACAGTTTTAAATCGGCCGCCGAGTTATTTCTAGTACTTTCTGTTACTCGAAATTACTGGGAAGCAACATGAGGGTCGAATTACTGTTACAACTAACACAATTGAACAATTACAATACTTATTACACAGTACAGGAACAAAGCAAAAAATGTCGCTAAGTTTGGAGACTTTTCGCGATTTCATGTCAAATTAGGTGACAAAATAAGTCGCTAAAACCGTTGTCAGATTGGCGATATCTCGTCAAATTACCGAGATACCCATTTACTTAATGTTAAATAAACTTGCCCATGTATTCTAACTTTTCCTGCGTAGCTTCTCTCTTTAGATTTTTCGCGTTACAATACGCAGAAAAATACAACAATTTCACATATAATTGCACTAAAAGCATCTATCTATGTACAAAATTTGAAACAATATTACAAAATCGTTGTCGCATTTTTTAAGGAAGATTTCTAATGTTAGCTGTCTCATGTTTTCAGTCTTTAGATGTGATACAAAAAAGATGTGCAAAAGTTTTGTTTGCCTTTCAACAATTTCCAGAATATAATAATCGCTAAGCACTATACTTTTTCGCTAAAAGTTTTCGGATGGCAACTTTAACACAGATAGCAGTAAAAAATGCTCCTAAACTGCCAATATAAATTTTTTTCTTTGCTCCAGTGATATTATCCCAAATCCGAATGCATAACTATTGTAGAGTTTTTCTAAAATTCATTAACTTTAGATTCTGGAGCATGTTGTTGCACTTACAAACGTCGGCATTTGCAATTCAGTGGCAATACTTTCTGTTGGTGGTACGAGAAGAATATCCTGACATATAACATCTGTTGCTCTATTATGTTCTTTCAGGAGCTTTACAAATCTGTTAATAATAGTCCACGCATAATAGCATATTCAGATTTTTTAGAGTAAAGTATTAGAAGAAGGTAATATACACATGATATAGATAGCATTTATATCGGGCCCATAGCTGAAGATTTCGAGGTACAAAAAATCAATAATGAACACATTAAAACTTTCAGCGATTATTCAAATTCAAAAGACTGTCGAAGATCTGATGTTTATTAAGCAAATAAAGACTGTGTTTTAGAGGAATTTAAATTAATTTGGTATAGAAATTAATAGGATATGATAACATAATTTTTAATTAAAGTAAAGTAATGGCAGAATCGGATAAACAATTAGTACTCTGACAGAGAAGGAAGAACTGATGTATTACAGAAATGATGGTGCTACGCCTGCTGCCATATTATTATGTGATACTGGTGTTCCATCGTAGGCTGCTGATTAACTGCTGTACAGCATAAATAAACAGAGATAGGTTGATGGCCGTAAAATAATGAAAGTCTAAAAATAAATATATAAGCACAACAAATTTTAGTTTCACAAGGTACAGAGATTCCCGAAAAAATTCATGCATGTATCATTCGCATAAGAAATATAACGAAGGACTAGATTTTTATATTTATTTGATGAATGCAAAGTACGCAAAGTCTGTGTTGCCTATGGGATGGCATGCTTCCTGGATGCCTTTCTAAAGCATCTTGACTCCTATTCATGTTACACGCATGTTGGGAGAACTATAAGAGCACGTGTGCATTTGGAATCCAAATGGATTAAATTACCTAAAATTTTGTCTTATTTTTTCGGTCACTGGGGATCAAACATATTAAGAAAATGAGGATCCAAACAGAAATAATAAGAAAGAAAACAGAAATAATAAGAAAATGAAGACTAATTCCAGATGGGAGAAAATTCATGCAAATAGTTAAAAAATCATACCAAAATGTTAAATTTCATTTTTGTGAATTATTAATCCAAAGAGGCAATTTCCCCAGAAGGACTATTAATTTCGTTTTGGCATTCTGCGTCGATTCATTAAAAGCGTTGTTTCACTTATGAGGAATCTCTCCCGCCTTCTTAGCTTGCCTTCGTGGTGTAATAAAATTTCAAGCACACTCGGCGCATATTCGAGAGGTCCATGGTTCGAGACCCGGCGAGGGCATTGCTCATTTTTCATGATTCCTGCTTCGAAAGTACCTAATGTCTTTACAGTGGCGCACGAACTAAAAAAGGCAGGGGATGATGATTCTCCACAACCAGGATATGGCGATTGGGTCTCCTAATCTCCAGTCGCCATTTAAAAGAGGAGTATGTAAGGTATTTCTCCCGCGTTCTTAGCATGCCTTCGCGGTGTAATGGTCAAGTACGCTCGGGGCGTATTCGATAGTTCCGTGGTTCGAGTCCCGGCGAGAGCATTGCTCATTTTTCATAATTCTTGCTTCAAAAGGGCCTAATGTTTCTGCACACTTTTCAAATTGCTGCCACCAAATATTATCATTCTGTATTGTATTTAAATAAATTAAATAATGAAGAATTCGCATAAACGTATATATGTTTCTCGCATTGTGATAACCAACGGACCTAGAGCCATCGAATTTTGAATACTGAATGTTTCCATCCGAATATGGGCATCTGGAAGCCCAAATTTGGAATTTGTTCGATTATCGATTTCATGTTTTGTAAAACTTTAACGAATTTTTGATTAACAAACTCAAGGATTTCAAAGCGAGCAATGGCAACGTTGTGCAGAAAAAAAAACATTTTTATCTCCAGCGCTCGAGGCTGTGTATCAGAAATTCGAAAGATATTCTCATTTAAAATTATTTTGTGATATTGCTGTTGAACTGAATTTTATAAGTGCGAAGACCATGATATTTAATAAATTAAGTTAACACACAAAATGTTAAAAAAACGCCCCTTTGGACGTAATTTAAAATCTGAAACCTTTCAGACTTTTGTTATTGAGTTTTTTATTTTTTTTCTTTGTTTGGATCAAATCTTGAAAACAGTTTTGATTTTTCTACCAACCGAGTTTCTTGAAATTTTTCCCGTACTTGTTATGCCTGTATTCTATTCCAAATAATTGATTCAAAATTCGAAGCAATTTCTTTATTATTTAGTGTGGCTATTTTCTTTTACATCTTCATTTTAACTGTGTCAGGATTTCCATTTTCGTACCATTAGCTATATCGGAAAATAATTATTCAAATAAAAAAATTGGAACTTCTGATATAAGAAAAATTCTGGCGGCTTAAAAAAATTCAATTTTTTAAAATTATTATCGCGTTATCCATATATATATAAGCGTAATACCACTACGCATCACGAGATCGCCGAAATTATACACTCCATTGACGAAATTTTGTATAGTTACTCATTCCACGGTGTAGATTCTCGCTAAGAACGGATTTTACGTAAATCCTGTCCAAAATGGATTTTTGTCGGAATCGGATTAAATCTACATTCAAATGCTATCTGGCGCCCCTTTAGATCCAAGATTTATACTTTTATCCAAGATTTATACTTTACTGAAATGTGTAAGCCAAATACGTAAGGATCTATATGTGAAATTATGGCGGCTTCCGAGCTATTTCCCTATCAGTTCGAAGTGTTATCAAGGCGGCTGCTGTATAGCTTCCGTTGGTGAAACATTTCAGGGAACAAAAAGATTATGTTTTACGGGAAACTATAATAGTGATTATTTTGATGTTTATATTGAAATACTTGAATTAAAAATTAGTGCTCAAGTTAATCTTAGTGATGATGATATGAAAGAAAATGAAGTAAATGTGCGACTTTTAGTGTCTCAACCACAAGAAAATCTGTCTGTGTTAGTTTCAAATAGTGATGAAATAGTTAATTTCGTGAAAATAAATGTTATTATTAAGAGAAATAAATTATTGCGATGAAAAATAAAAAAATTGTTGTTATTTATAAAATTGCCATACATAAAAAAATAAAGACAAATAACTGTAATTGATTAAAAAATTTGATTTAATAAATTAAAATAATAAAAAAATTCTCAAAATGCACGTCCTTAGTTTGTTGTTGGCAGTTTTTCGTGGTGTAGGTCTACTGGGGATCCCGCCACGTTAAATAATGGGGGGAGGGCGCATCCCAATACACTGTACCTCATGGATGATGTGGAAATCTGTGTATGACAGATTCACTGTTTGGCACTATATTTCACGACTTAAAATTTAAAAAATTTACATTAATTGTCAATTTGAAATTAGGCATTTCGTTTATATAAGAATCTAGGTTCACATTCAAATAGATAGTGTGCCCCGCAAAGCAGGTGGGTATCAGCTAGTTAGTAATAACGACAGATTTCAAGATCAAAAGATTTAATCCTTCGTGTTTAGTAGCATATAATTTTAAGTGAGTAACATGTAAATTTCACACAAATTCAAATTTCGGTAGGCATTTAAAATGGCTACTAATTATGTTAAGAGATGAGGATTCGGAAGAATTTGCTGCGTTTGAAAATATTATCAAGATTTTTTTCATATTTGTTCCTTGAGCAAAGTGGAGCGGGTTAGAGAGATGTGTATTAATATTAGACATTTTTAACAGACAAAAAGTTTTCTAAAAGAGGCCATCAGCAGCTAACGTTTACATATTAAATTTTATTATTTGAAATAAAATAGAACTTGGTATATAATGCAATTTGAACTGAAAGAATTTGCAAACTAAAAGTAAAGGATCTGAAATTAAAATTAAAATTTTATCTTATACATGCATACACATACATATGCAAAGCAATTAAAAATATCAGGAAAAAATACAAGGTCAGATAGAGAGGCAGATAGGAATAAGCAGATTTTGTCTCTTGGCGAAAATCATTATTCCCAGGGAATTGTGGCTAAAACGGAGCAGCTATTGAAAGACGGTACAATGAAAGATTTCCGAGTACCTCCTTTTGAACAGTTGCTTTGTTTTCGTCCTTCGTCACGCCATTTTGGCGCATATATTCCATTATAAAATCTGCCTATTTCAGTCCGTCTACCTGCCTTTACAATTTTCCAGGTATTTTTTAATTAACCTGTATATACTACATGTACGTATAATATAAAGTTTAGTGAACGATCAACTTCAATCGCTGCTGCTTATTTTTGATGGCGATTAAAAAGCGCATAAAATACTTTAGGCTGATACTCAATCAGACCTATTGCTTCAAAACGAGTTTTCTAATTTGTATCTAAAATTTTCTTTGGTGGAAATTTGCAAGAAAAATTCTTCGAAACATCCATCTATCTATTGACGATGATGATAGCAATATACAGATTAAAAAAATATACAACACATGTAATACACAAGAAAAGGAGAGAGAAAAGGAAAAAAATAGAGGAATTACCGTGTTATATTTTAGTTTTATTTCTTACTTAGTTACTATTAACTTCAAAAAGTGGTATAGTGCGGGTTAAATCGTTAACCCGCACTATACCACTTCTACGCTCCATTATTTTCTTCCATGTATGTTAGCCTCAATATATCGGTTTCGACTATTTAAACCATTTAAATTTATTCCAAAACTACCAAGTTTTACACCTGTTTCTGACTTGAGTTTTAATTTATTAATCACAAGTAAGCATATATTTTTAGATCGTTTGGTGAAAAATTGAACAAAAGGGTCTGTTTCAGAGTTTCAGCCCTGTTTCAGCCCTGTTTTTAGATTGCCCCAAATTCCCCATTACTCTGCCTTTCTATTGCATAAAAAGAAAGCGTGGCTTTCAAAACTCTGTATTTATGACAGTGTTGATTGGGTTCCGTGAATAATAATGCTCCGTTCAGAAGTTGGAATAAATGTCGTAACTGGTTTAAGTCGAGCTTCGTTGCTAGGTTAATCAGACCTTGCGACATTACAAAAACCAATTTAGGTGTTTTAGTATAAAGTTCGAACTTTTCAACCTTATGCCAACTTGGTATAACAGTCGACCAATCAGAACGAACGTGCGAAACTTATTGGGTCGTGAAAACAACTACTAGTACTAGTAGTAGTAGCTTACTGAAGTACCGTGGCTTGTAGTTTTCTTCTACAAGCTACGGTAACCGGCGGGCGGAAGCGACGTCTCAGAAAAGGGGCGGGGCACCCGCCTTCTTGGATCATGTGACAATCGGAAGTGACTGGGTGAAATGATGTCATGCATAGTTTCGTTTTTATTTTGTGGCAAGGATCCTATGCTTTCAGAGTTTTTATTTTTTGTGGCAACGATCGTATTTTCAAAGTTTTATTTGCTGTGCCAATGAACATATTGTTTTTGGTTTGTGGCAATGATTTCATGAATGACGTGTTTGGAATGACATTATCAGTTTCTTGTTTCGGCACGATTTTTACAAAATGGCTTCAGGAGGATGACATCATCAATTTCTTGTTTGAGCATGTTATTTTACAAGATTGCATCTGCCGTATCACGCCTTTGTGTGCCTCCGCTTATGTGTACGGATACATTTCTGTGGACCAATCAGTCTGAAAAATGATCTCATCGCCTCTAAGCCAGTCAGCATTCAGATGAAATAAAGAGTTCGAAGCCGAGTTTCAGTTGTCGGTTGCTCAGAAAATTCATTTCTTGCTAAATTCTAGAAGTTGCTACCACACTTTTCAATTCTGCGCTTGCTTTGTGGCACTATTGTACATGATGAAACGTCTTGTTGCAAATGCATGTTTATTATGAAAAAAGTTTCGCGGCCCTTCAAATGATGAAATGTTGCTGAAGTTTGATTCTTTCCCAAAGAATATATTTCATCTCGGAAAAGATATTGTTGTGACTGCATCATGTTTCTTAGGTTTAACTCGTGTTCACGTGCGAAAATATGAGACTGATGAGAATGATCTATTACATCCTACCAAAGATTGAGTTTCGTTGTCTCCACTAGTATGGTAAGAAAATTTTGCGATCATGCAAATACATTTGCTTCCTTTGAAGGCTCTGACAGTGTTTCGATTGTAAAGAAAGATGTGTTTTTTTCGAAACAAAATGTCAACGCGAAATAATAATATCACTACAAAGATTGTTTCAAAGAAAAAATTTCAGATTGAAATTCGTACCGAAACGTGTTCTATTGAGAAAAGAACATTTACTTAAACTGGACTCAAAGTATAGCGAAATAGGTATCGTCATAAAGAAAACTCTTAAATTCTAAATCTCTTAACTATTTTGCGAGAAAGCAATTGGTTGGTAATATACATATTGAACGTGAATATGCTGGTGATCCAGACAGTCCAAACTGATTTCATGAGCTGCAGGACTCCTTGTGTAATTGTATTGAAAAATTTATTTCTAACAAAATTACAGAACTTTTGTGTTTTTGGTTGCCAAGTAGGTTGTAACAATCAGGTAGGACATGAATGCTTATCAACAAGTCGTGCCGAAAAATGTGAAATTTATTTTGACTAAGCTTTGTTTATGTAGTTATTTGATCTGAGATAGCAAATGCTTTTATTTGTCAAAATGAATGCAATAAGAATTTTAATAAACTAATTGTTACTGATGACTTTTTTGATATTATTAATGTAAATGAGGTACTGATTAATATTCAAAATTTGTATGCGTGTAAAGAAACTGAGTTGTTTGAAGATTTATTCAATAGTTCTATTTGAAAGGAAAATAAATTAATTATTATTTTTAGTTATTATTTTATTGTATTTCTTTTGTGTCAAAATATGTTTATTTTTAAAAATTTTTCCTCCTTTTGAGTGATAGCATATGCATGAAACCCAATTCTTTATCGTATATTTTACTAACAGAAACCAATTAAAATATTTTTAAAAACATATTTATTTAGTATTATTTATTTAATACGAAACTTTTGATATTAGAGAATATAAATACCGTAGTTCTGAAGCATGTATCATTACTTGTTCAACTTTTGAAATATTAAGTAGCATTCATTTTCTCTCTTGTTCATGTGTTAGACATATTTCTATAATCTTTACATATTTCGAGTTATTAGAAACTCTGATATTATTTCCACGTTATTGTTAAACACATATGAATGAATATCAGTGTGCGTTTAGATCATAATAACTGTTGCAATTTCCGCAGCTGTGGCTCAGATCGATTGGAATGCTCAGGTCCCGCAAGTTTCGGGTGTGTTACTGCTTTACGTCATGCTAGGTCGCGTGAAAAGAAAACGACACGCAAAAATGGTTGCAAACCAAAGAATCTTATACTTTGCACAAGCCTTTGAGGCACAAATTTCCCAGGAACAAATTCATCGTAGGAGGCTTAAACGAACAATTTCAGTCTGATTTAGTGGATTTGCAATCCCTGGCGTCTTTTAATGATGGGTACAAATATTTGTTGACCTGTATAGATATTCTTTCCAAATACGCTTAGGCTATCCCTCTCAAAGATAAAACATTTGTCATCTGCTTTCGAAAAGATATTTTCGGAACGTACACCCGAATCTTTACAAACAGATGCTGGGAAAGAATTTACCAATAAACAAGTTCAAGATTTTTTGAAAAAGAGAAACATTCACTTTTTCACAACAAATAATGCAACCAAAGCTTCTGTCGTGGAAGGATTTAATCGCATCCGTAAAAGGAAAAATATGAAAATACTTTACCGAAATGAATACACAAGGTACATCGATGTTGTAGATAAAATGAAATCAAAGTTAATAATAATACAGGGCATCGATGTAATAAGACAGAGCCCGCATCGTTTACGTTACGAAATCAAGAAAAATCTGAGAAACGTTGTACGATCAGCAGTCAATACAAAACTTGTTCCTTCAGATTTAGAGACTGGAGATCCGGTGCGCATCAGCCGAGAAAAAATGCTCTTTGAGAAAGGATACGAACAAAAATTGGACAAGAGGAAATTTTTACAATCTATAAAATTATTCGGTAGAAGTTATACAAGGAACTTTTTTTATAAACAAGAGCTTCATAAGGTTTCGGATTCTGGTTATTTTCCCTTTGAAAAAGAGGAAACGTCGCAGGAAAGTGGAATATTTTGTGAAATTTCAGGAGTACTCCGAAAGCTTCAATGCCTGGGTGGAAGATGCTAGAATGCTATAAAAGGCCCGTAATTTCTGCCTAACTCTCATTTAAACGAAACCTGTCTTTCTTTGTCACACTGATCAGTAACAGCTGCATGCGCTTTTTTCCAGGCAATAAAATATCGCAATTTGCCGCTCAGCTTCCTACTCCGATTGATTTAAATGGTCAGTGGGAATTATCACTTGTGGACTTTATCTATCCTCACACATGGTATAACGTCCAAAAAGGCAATAATTTATTTGGATCTGATTTTGGTGATGGAAAACTGGAAGGTCGAAGAGTTCCCCAGGTTGTTATGAAACGATACCAGATTTATTAAAAGCCATGAAAATTCCCTCCCATAAAAATAAGATTGAATTCAGTTACTCCTCTGTCACGAAAAAAGGTACCATTAAGACAGACGAAAACTGCAGAGTCATTTTTCATGAAAGACTAGTTGAGTTTCTAGGACTCGAGCCAGGTGTTTACAAAGAATCGGAGCTAAGTCCTTTTGTAGCCGATCCAAAAGTATCTTTTCCCGTCATGTATGCGTATTGAGATCTCGTAGAGCCTCTAACTGTGGGAGAAATACAAGTTCCATTGTCAAAAATTTTCACCTTTGAAGGAAATGACGGAGGCATCATAAACGCTCATTATCCTACGACCTTTTACTTGCCAGTTATCGGTCAGCATTTTCAGATTATACATATTGATATAAGACTTCACTCTGGAGATTGAGTGCCATCCGAAAGAGGGAAAGTATTTTTTTGTGTTGCATTTTCGTCTGCGACAAATTCTATAAAAGAAGCATTCATCTGTAAATTGATTTCATTTGGATTGTGTATGCAAGATTAGAAGCATCAAACATGCTGGTGCCTTATACGCGTTGCACGAAAAAATTTGAAGATTATTTTATAGCTGAAATTGGAAATGGGCTACCTTACTATCAAGGAACCATATTACAGAAAGGTTATGGCAATGGTGGATTTTTTGCAAAATTGTTTAACAGTACAATGCCTTTATTGATTAGTGGAACCAAAAAACGTTGGGAAAGAAGCATTGCGAACTGGAACACAAATTGCAACGACATATTGTCCGACGAAAATTTTAAATTTTCCCTCAAAACCAGATCTAAAGAACCTGGGAAAAAATTAGCGAAGAAAGCAGTTCAGAAAGCAAATAAGATGATTAGTCATGGAAGATTTAAAAGGAAGCATAAAACCCCCAAACACTTCATTTCGTCTAAAGCCAGGAAGGATAATCGTGATATTTTTTATGCGCAATGACGTGATATTTTTGACTTGTTATGGTTTATAAAGATTAGTTAAAAAGATTATATAAAAGATTCTCCGGAATGCGCAAAATCCAAAATGGATTTATTTTCATTAACTTCCTCACAAACAGTTATAGAAAGAGGCCAGCGGATTGAATTTCATCCATTAACCAATGTGTTGGAAGGAAGTCCTGTAGAGTTTAATGTTTCTGGAAGCGAAGACGAATACACAGACACAGCTCTATGTCAAAGTGAAAATTTTAAAAAGTGATGGCAAGACAATCACGGCTTGCCATCACTTGCAATGACTTTGGTTCCAATCACGGCGGAAAGTAAAGTGGGATATGTCAATCTCTTTTTACATTCTGTTTTCTCAAGTGGATATTAGCTTAAATGAAACTCTTTTCCACCAGTAATACTATGTATCCCCACACAGCCATGATAGAAAAGTTACTAATCATGGTCTTGATTCGAAAACATCTCAACTGTCATCAGAATTGTTTTTTTAAAGATACAGCAGGACGTATGAACGTTTTTGATTGTCAAGACACTAAGCCGAATGAAGGATTCAACCAACGAGCAGAAATGTTTAAACTTTCAAAGCCTCGGCCGATTGTACTTGGATATGTTTCATCAGGAAAGACTTTTGTTGAATACGGTGGATATGAAAATTCCACCTGAATTCGCAGCAAACCCAAATTTTGTTTACTGGGCAAAGGTGAATTTAAAGTTTTACTTGAACAAACCTCTTTGTTTGTAAGAAAAGTAAGAGTCAGCCCTGGTGTTGTTCTAGAACATGCAAAAAGCCTAGAAAAATCGACAGCCGCATATACCATTAATACAGTGCTCTGCAAAGTCTATTCCATTCCAACTGAAATACGAGTTTTATTCAAGACAATATTTTCATATGTCAAATGCTTAATCGTATTGTGGTAGCATGTGTTAATAATGATGCCTTTAACGAAAACTATAAAAAAAAGTCTCCTTTTGAATTCGAGCATTATACACTCACGTTTGTGAAAATTGCAACACCATGAAGGACTTACGCGAGTGAGCTGAAATTTTCAGGAAATGCAAAGTAGCGCATGATATGCAAATGATTAGAATTGCAAATCCGTAGCGCATGCGTATGCTGAGCAGCGCCCTCTGAACGGCTGATGGATCCGAATAAATAGACGGCTGTAGCGAGGCGTGTATGGTTATCGGTGGTTATCTGCTAGTGGTAAACGTTAACTCAATCTGTACTTATGCCTCGTCGACGAAAGAGAGCGAGATTTGAACAACTTACAGAGTTTGAACGAGGGAGAATCATCGGCCTTCGTGAAGCTGGATTGTCGTATCGTGCAGTAGCCTCTCGTGTGCAGCGTAACAGCAGCACAGTGATGCGCGTTTGGAAGCAGTGGACGGACGAGTGTCGGACAACTCGGAAATCCGGGAGTGGACCCCGAAATGTGACGTCAGCTCGCGATGATAGACACCTGGTCCGCATGGCGCGGACGGACCGTACAGCTTCCTCTAGACAATTGGCAGCACTGTGGTCAATAGCTACAGGTGTTTCATTGTGTGCTTCATCAATTCGTAGACGTCTGCTGCAGTGTGGACTGCGCGCACGGACTCCTTTATACAGGATCCCCCTAACGCACGACCATCGCCGCCTGCGGCTACAATGGGCCAATCAGCATAGAGACTGGCGTGCTGATTGGCAGCATGTCGTGTTTTCTGACGAATCCCGCTTTAATTTGTGGTACCATGATGGCCGCATTCGTGTCAGACGCTATGCCGGTGAACGCCACCTTCCGGAGTGCATTATCGAACGCCACAGTGGACGAACACCCGGAGTTATGGTCTGGGGCGCCATAGCATATCATAGACGATCTCAATTGCTACGAATTGTGGGCAATCTGAACAGCAACCGGTATATCCGTGAAGTTCTACAGCCCGAAGCTGTTCCCTTCCTTCAAAGCTTGCCAGGCGCTGTATTTCAACAGGACAATGCCCGCCCTCATACTGCTCGGATTGTTAAATCCTTCTTTGCAGCGCAGCAGGTACAGCTTCTTCCTTGGCCTGCGTGTTCCCCGGATATGTCGCCAATTGAACATGTGTGGGATGTCATTGGTCGGCGTCTTGCTCGTGATCCTCGTCCTGTTGCGTCTGCAGACGAACTTTGGGTACGCGTACAAACGATATGGAATGCTCTTCCTCAGTCAGACATTCAAACTTTGTTTGACTCCATGCCACGTCGTGTAGCAGCACTTATTGCGGCGCGTGGTAGCCACACAAAATACTGATTCTGATCTCTTGTTCTTGTTTATTTGCTTTGAACATTTAATCATTTATTTGTACCACTACCACTCAACTGTGTATTAAATTGCATTCAATTAGGACGACTCCTTCTTGGTGTTGCAATTTTCACAAACGTGAGTGTAATATGAACTTTATCTGCGCTTATGGGGACGTTCAACCGGTACCTCAAAATCCTCCTCAAACTAATTTTGAAAAAAATCATTTTATACGAGCTTATCAGAATTTATTTACAAATGCAGACGACTTTACCTTTCAAGATCAGAATTTTCAAAAGGATATTCCTTATTTTGCTTCGACTTGCCACCTGAAATTTTGATGGCGCTAATTTAAATCTGATTCGACACAGACACTTAAAATTAGAAATAAAATTTGGTGCTCCCTTACAACAAACTGTTTCGTTATTTGTGTACGCTGAATTTGAAAATTTGATAGAAATCATTAAAGTTCAAAATATTCTGTATGATTTTGGAAATTGATGAATGCATTCCAAATTCATCAAATATTATCTTGAGATCCTGTTTCTTTGAGATATTATGCTTGTATTTTCCACGGTGACGAAATAAATGTGAACCTTGAATTTTTTTACTCTTAATGAGAGTCGCGTCTAAAGTATTGAGAAGATATCACATCCTAATATCGTCATGTTCGCTGGAACAAGATTTCGCTTCACAGTTTAACTTCTGATGTGTGTGGATAATATTGTATTAATTTCATTATTACACAATGTCAAGGACTCTGTATGGAACTCATTGTATCCCCCTTACCTGGAAAGAATCATAATTTCCAAATATTTCAATTTGCCAAGAAAAGGTATGGTGTTAGCACGATTTTTTAGAAATAAAGTTATTGTAATTTGAAAAATTGTCTCTTGTACTTTTCTCACACATTAAAACAAAATTAACGTAGCTACATTTTTTTAGATAAGGGTTAGGGATTACACACGTTTGGGGGTTATAAAAGGGCTCTCCATACATAATATGAGCATAGCTGTAAAGAATCACGAATGCGAACATGGAAGAGCCAAGACAACAAACAATTACTGTTATTTTCCCCAGTCTTGTGGATTTTTTCAAGTATGGGTATCCACACAAGAATTCAGCTGTCTTCAAAATGAAACAGCACTTGAAATTTATCAAAAGACCGAGTCAATAGGTTTTATTAAATGTCACGAACTTTTCAATTTTTATTCAAATCACACACATCGTGAATAAACGATTTGTGATTACGTTCAGAACTCTTTATATGTTTTCACAAATCACAACTGCGAAATATTGTGGATTCAACGAGCGAATGTCTTTTTGTTGCCAATATTAAAGATTGTTCAGAGATTTTCTGTAAAGTACGTTTAGAGATTTTCTACAAAATCAATGTTTTCGTAGAGGTTCTGTCATTTCAGAAAACGGAACTGCCCAAGTTAATACAACCTTCCACTTGTCTTCTGACCCGACCTACAGGTTCGGGAAAAGCATCTTTGGTTACGAAATTGATAGATCATACTATGTTCCACCAATGCCGACTAACATTATTTATTGCTACGGAAGTTATCAACCTCTTTTTAATTCAATGAAAAAATGTAACCTTTAAAGACGGATTACCATTTAACCTGCAGACTCTCCAAAATGCTTTATTATAGATGATTTAATGTCTGAATTAGGAAGTGATACTCGCTTAAGCAAACTTTTTACAAAGAGAAGTCACCACCGAAACCTTTCAGTCATTTTTATAACACAATTTTTTTTTTCACCAAGGCAAGGAGATGAGAAATTAATTTAAATTCCCATTACCTTGTCTTAAAATCCTACAGATAAAAGTCAACTCATGCATTTAGCTAGACAAATGTTTCTCGGAGAAGTAAAGGCCATTCAAGAACTTGTTCAGGATCTTAGTTCTACTTACTTGTTGATTGATTTACGACCTGAAACAAGCGAAACGCTGTCTTTGCATTGGCATCTTTCCTGAGGATACTACTATGTCTACCAGCCTCGTCAGTTCATTTCAGTTTGAGACGTCGAGTGGTCAACATGCCTTCTCCCATCGTGATCGATTTTCGAAGGTTTTCAGTTATGCCTCATTGTTACGCTGTTAAAGAATTAGCCCTTTTCTCCGTGAATGAAGGATATCACAGTTGTTGGTCATTTTTCTTCTCCTCAACTAAGAAAAAATTATCACGCCCTCAACAAAAATGTTTTGCCTGGTTAACAAGAAATCGTCATTCAATCAATAAATCATGTTGGAATGATGCTACATTATACTCATCTTCATATTATTTTGCAATATTCATTTACTTACTCTGTCATACACGTGAAAGAGCTAGAAAAGAAATCTTTTTTAGAAAATTTATTATGTACAGTAATCATAAAACTCAATTGTTCTAAGACAGAAAATTTAAAAAAGAAAGGTTCTTTAATATGTTTGATTCATTTAATTGCTGTGCTTTAACCACAGCGGATAATTTTGCTACCTATATAAAAGAAAATGTGTAGGAAGAAGAGCCCATTTGTAATCAGAATGTCTCATCAGAAGGATGTGGATTATCTAAAGCTGTTAGGAAAATTTCGGACAAAAGCAGCTGTACTGGAAAGTGTCGAAATCATTCCATCAGTTTGTGAATGTGTTTTAAATCTTCTGAAACGGCACGCACCACCCATCACAAAAAGCATCAAAAATCGAGTCGCCACACTTAAAAGAACTTTAAGGAAATCAGCGGACAAAAGTGTACCTCTTTTTAAGAAAAGATGTCCCTTATCCATAGAACACAGTAAGAAATTCGCTCTGGCAGGAACTTGAAGATGAACAATTGAGTTATTTAGACACACAAATTCAAACAATTGAGTGATTTAGGCACACAAATTCAAAACATTTTAAAAAAGAAAATAGACAAAGAGGAAAAAATCCAAATGTACATCCTTCTGCAAAAGTATGCTAAGTTTCCTCATGTTAATACTGAAAAATAACTGCCTGAACAACTTAGACGTAGAGAAGGAAAATAAGACTTTCTAAAAGAGCATCAGATTTCCTGGACACAGAATAGAAAACTCATTCTGGATGGTCATGTGTTTTCTGGCTCATCTCGGCATAAATCTCAGTTAGTCTTCTTACTTCGAAGATCCATCTGTCTCATTTCTATTACAACTTTCACATGAAAAATACCATCCTCTCTAGTTACTTTACTGTATTAATCAAAATTATTACTAGTAAACCATTGTATTGCTATTACGCCTGCCTCTGTTTTCCATAATGCTGTTTCCAAGAGACAAAGACAATAAAGTTATATGTCTTATAATGAATGGAAAATTTATAAATCAGCTTCCTTAAATTACTCTCATTCGTAGTGCAACATAAACAGCTTTTGTTAAATTCTTGCATTGCACAGACCTATTTTTTACTACAATTATACATAATTTCTAAAGTAGTGGTCTGTTGTTATTAAAGATTAGGTTAAATTTACAACATATTTAACGAAAAAAAAAACTTTTGAATTATTTATTTTAGCATTTGAAAATATTATAATAAATGAAAATTTATCTTTTTTAGGAACACTGTGTTGTTTTAGCGTAGTTGACTCTCCATAGATATCAGATGAGTTTGGCTTTGCTAAAAAAATTAGACATGTGAGCTTTTTTTAATTTCTATTATGGCATAAATACGCTGTTAAGCAGGCATATTATTAAATTTTAAGAAGGCTAAATTTTACCATGCTTTTTACTAAAGATATTATTGTAATTTTTAATGCAATACTTCAATTTCATATTTATGAAAATTTTTTCTGAAATGCATGTACTCAAAATATTATACAGCAAGACCTCACACAGTTTGCCTCCTATAAAAATTCTAAACACAATTTTTACTGAGCAAATAAAAATAATTAAAAAAATCATACACAATTATTTTTAGTACATAAATGATTGATTTGCCCTCCTTCTTTGAATAGCCAAATTCTCTTTTGTTCAGTTTATTTTGATGTGATTTTAAAGTCATTTGACAGCAACACATATAACTTTTTGAGGTACCCCACTATACTGGTGGCCCAAAATAAACTGAATTGGACATGAGAGACTTCACTTGCTTTGGGTTTGGTTTACCTTGCACCACCTAATATATTATGCAAGTTGTTCTGATCTGGACGCAATTTGGACAGTAATTTAGTTTCATTGAGTTAAATTCTGTCATGTAAGCACGCACCCAATACAATACTAATGAATTAGATAAGAAAACACTCATTAAAATAGATGAATAATAGGGGAACAACATACACAATGACGACAATGTTGAAGTGCATATATGAGAACGAACAGCTGAATAACTAAAAAAAATCACCTAATTTTTCTTTGTGAATGAGAAATAAATAAGAAAAGATAAATAGAAAGTTAAAATTTATTACTAATACAAAAAAATTCACAAACATTTATCACATTTTAAAGTAATCACAGCTATATAATGAAAAGAAAAGGATACAACATGTATAACAGATAATTAATAAAGCATTATAAATGAAATATTTCAGACTAGTAACCATTAACACAAATATGCAAAGTAACCAACACTTGTTCTTTGTTTAATAAAAATTTTGAATCTTATTTCAACTAATTTATTCTTTTTATTATCAACTTTTTCATTACCAACTATATTGAAGAATGTTTCAGTAATTATTTACATAAATAGAATTTTTTTAAAAATTTTATCAGCTATTAAATGCAGAAACTATTCACTGGGATTGATGTGCAAAAATTAACTCCTTACAAAAATCAAACATGAGTAATTGTTTTTGGTTAATAGCAGGAAAGAAATAATGGAATTAATTATCAAACATTATAAACAATCATTATTAGTTATCAAACAGAAAAATCCATATTTTTTCTTTAAATATGGAATTAAAAAACATTGATAACACATGGGATAAGATTTAATCCCACATATACATAGATATATAAATTTGACACATTATTTACATTTCACTTTTAAAAGTTTCAACTTTGTTATGCAGCAAATAACATTACAGAACAATTCAATAGCTCTGTGAGCCCAAAGTGACCACATACATTATGAAAACTGTTTTACTCATGTAAATGTCATAATTTAATTATTTTAAAGTTGCAAACAAAAGAAATCTAGTCTTTGGCTTGAGATAAAATTAAAAACCTTGGGGGGGACTTTTTAAAGGTAGGAATACTACAATAAATGTTAGAATGACTTTAATATGACTAGGTCAAAAATTAGCTACAAATGTCATTTTAACAGAAGTTTGCTCAACACATAATTGATCATATAATGTGAGAATGCAACATTTTTTTCTTGGAGAATAAGAATGACTTAATCTAAAAAGGGATAAATGTGATACTTTTGATATATTTCTTCTTCCAATGCACAGTAGCTGAAAGCGGCACACTACTAATATAGTACAAAGTCTGAAATATGGAATGATCTAATACCTGGACTTTCAGACCAACAGCAGTTTTTTTGCCTTACAAAGCATAGGGATGGAGAATATAATATTAAAAAGTTAAAAACAGGTGCCATAAAAGCAATTTTTCTCCCAACTATTTGAGATTCCTATATGTCACCTTCAAAAATCTGCTAGCTATGGAATAACACTGCAACCAATGGCAACACATCGATTGATGCTATATTGATGTCATCCACTTTCCACCCTTGAGTGGTTACAGGGACAGGGGTAGCATTTTTCTATCTGACAATGAGTAAAACTCCAAGACACATTTGTTTGGAGTCAGATGTTTACTCATATACTCATACTACTTTTCTTACTTTTCTTTTGTTGCTACAGCAGTGGAGAGATAGAAAGAACTGGATTCAGAAGAACTGAAATTAACATAGTAAACTGCACTCTTCCTTCTAATTTGATAAAACTTATTATATTTTGAAGGCTATCATTTGAATTGAAGCTTGAATTTTCGATTATGTTGAGAATTCTGGGGTTACAGTATGACCTGGAAAACAACAGCTATTTCTATGTCAATAAAGCAAGAGGTACAATAATTGCAAAAAACAGATAAAGGCATATCTGTCTCAAAATTACTTGAGAACTAAGCCATTAGAAAAACAGGAAAATAAAATTTTGCATTTTTTTTTTTTTGGATTCTGAGACTTCACTTGCAATGAATAACAGAAAAATCATTCACTATGTTGTTCTAAAAGTGATGTTCATGACAAAGGGATGATAGAATGAGTGAAAAGGCATTACAGCAAAGGCATGTCATTGATGGGTCTAACTGGGAGAATGATGGAAGCTTAAACATTTTTTTTTTTTTTTTTTTTTTTTTTGGCAAATTTTGATTTCCTTAAGATCATAAATGCTTCATGTTGAATTACTGATGTTTCTGAATTTTGGACTTTGTACTGTTTATTAATGGATCCTCTCTCTTCAATAAAAAATTGTTCTGCAGTTTTTTTTATTTTTTTCTGATGCAACATAAATGAAATGCTAGGTACCTTCAGAAAATTCTTCAAGAAGGGACTATTTCAAGCAGATCTGCTTCTGATGCTTCACTGATGTAAATTACCTTTTAATATCTCATTTAAACAATGATATAATATATATATATATATATATCTGTAGTGAATTGATTATCTACAGCTTAAGAATACTCGTTACAGTAAATTTAATTATTGTTTATATGGAAATATATCCCTGCTTGCACAAACACATTTTAAATCTTAGTTAAAGGTAAATATAAACTTTGCATGGGTATTTATTATCAAAATTCATTAGTTTAAAATTAATTTAAGAAATTTTACATAAATACTTTTTTAAATATACAGTTGCATTTGTATAATATTAAAATTTTTATGAAGAATAAATTATATCATAAAAATTATTAGAAAGACTTTCTACCCAATTAAAAACTGTCTAAAAAAGTGACAGCTGGAAGAGATGATACATTGCATAAAAGCCCTGCAATATTCTGATTAAAAATTAAAATACTTCTACGAAATGCAGCTCTAAATTATAACAGACAGTAAATAGGTGTACTGACAGAACACTTTTGATTATTGCTTGTTAATAATTTATGTTCCACTATTATTAATTAAATGAATAAAAGTAGAATAAATTTATTGACAGACTAAGTTGTGACATTGAAATTAGTAAGAAATTCTATAAATAATTATTGAATAAACATTAATTTCAATGATCAATTTATTTATCACTTTCATCCTTTAAGAATTCTTTAAATTATTTTTAGACACTAAATATGTTCTCCCGAAATAACTTCATGAAACATATTACTTGATTGATGCATATTATTTGCTCTTTTGTGTTCATAGGCTGTTCAGTTTAAAACAGTAACTATCATAGAAATAGTAAATAAAGATATAAGAAAATAACTGCATTAGAAATAATATATGAATTACATAAACATGTGGTCCACAGCTTAAATGTATGGTCTATTTTTAGACTGAATGTCTTGTACTGTGATGTGAGCTACTGGGGGGGATACTGTATAATCTGATTACTGGATTATGAAATTTCAAACAAAATTCAATAGTGATTGATTGTTGAACATTCAATGATTCAAACCATTTAGTCATTATTTATTAATAATTGTAATCATTGAGCGACTACTAATGCACCAGTATAAATTTAATGCTTTTAGGACAGAAAATTGTGTTGTCACAATTCACTGCAAATTTGATGCTTTTCAGTGGTTCAGTAAAAACTACATATCATTAAATCAGCATTTATCAAGGCAATGTAAAATAACATTACATAAATATATGCATATATTCTTTAGTACATAAAATAAGTTATTAAAAGATATAAATTTACACATTAATCACTTATTTTCTTTAAGAAAAAAATAACAGAATTTAATAACATCTGAGTCTAATTACAATTTTTACATTAAAAAGTTTTCCCTCAAATTATTAAGTATTTCTACTGACAATTAGGATACAGTCATAACACTCAAAATTTGAAACAACCTAAGAATTGTTTGCAGATACTTCTCCCGTCTACTTAATAAATTTTCAGTTAAAATTAATTATATTTGTCAACATATTAAACATATATTATTAATAGAGTAATTTATTTATTTGCATTTAAAATAAATATGACAGATGTTTAATTTTCTGAGTTAGATCTATAACAATCTTTATGTGCTATACTAACTTTTCTGAAAATTCTGAAGAATTCAAAGCAGAACTCTGTTTTATTAGAAGTCTTCCACAATGTAATACGATTACAAGATGAAGAAGTTAAAGCTCATCTTTATATACTCTTTTATGACTATCAACTTTATCCATCAGATTATGCCACATGTTAAATGCCAAGAGGGCAACATTTTTTCCAGCTACAGCACTCATTTCCATTGCACTTGCAGATAATTCAACTGAATTTATATAATACAATCCAGGATAAAGCATAAATGGACTAAGAGATTCAGGAGGATTATATTCAGGATATGCAAGCCAATCCTTTTCTTTGAGTATTTCAACATTTTGAAACAATTCATCAATATTCTTTGGAGTTAGAGGCTGCTGACTAAACACTTTATATACTTGTTTTTTACCTTTAGTGGGGGTATCAGTAACTGGAGTAACTTTCCCAATGCTATTGAATAAAAGTGAGTTTTTGAAAGTAAGTATCTCCTCAGGAACTGAATTTACATTGAATGCTGAAGGATTCAGATCACCTTTTACAAACGTAGCCACAGTTCTGTGATATATGGTTTCATATTGACTGAAATCTTTATTGAAGTCTGTAAACTTTATGTTCTTATTACCTTTAATAAAAGGAGCAGCTATAACTATTATATCATAATTCTGCTCTTCAGTGTTACCAGGTGGAGATGTTTCATTATATTTTAATGAAAAAGTGCCACCAGAATTTATTATCTCCAACACATCACCACTGACTACTGAAGCTTTAGATTCTTTCAAAAGTCCCTCTGGAACCATTTTATTTCCACCTTTTACACACCATAAATTATTATCGGCTCCGGCAAGTGAAACAAATCCTAGAAAAGAAAAAAATATCATAAACAAAACAGCTGTTAAAAGGAAAAACAAAACTTCATTGGTAGCAGCTTAAAGTATACACAAGATGTTACATTAACCTACATAATACCATGGATAACATCCATGATTAACAATAAAATCAAATAGCAGTTAAAAAAAAATCCCTACAACAAGAGAAAAAAAAATACTACTAACAATTTACTTGTCTTTTTAAGAAGTTTCATTTGGGGAATATGTTTATTTGGGTATGTAAACAAAATAAACAAAACACAGCATACTTTAAAACAAAAAGAACAATGTTTCTGTTTATGTTACTCAATATGTGTTTCAATAGGAGTCAATGGAAAACAGAGGATTAATGGCTGTACATTTTTTTTTTAATTTTTAGAATTTGTCAATTTAACAATGTTTATACTTTCCAGATTATGTATGATTAAATTATGTACTACGTTCGATAAAAACAGTTTCTAAATATCATGACATCATTTGCTATCACTGCTCTCTAATTCCAGGCATTTTCTTCTACTTTCTGCATTTCCCATCGAAATTTTGCATTATTCTGATGGCCTGTGGTTAAGAACTTTACCACTGTTACACAATACACAAACTACTTTTTTTTTTTTTAAAGCAAGGTGCAGCTAAAAGAAAGTTGACTGTAATTTATTTACTAAATTATATTACATAATAAGTTGAAGGGAAAAGAAAGAAAAACTGCATTAAGAGGAACTTAAAAATTTATACTTTCAATACCAAGTCCCTATTCCACAAAAAATGCTAAATATGATGTAAACAACAATTGGTTCCTTCCGAGCTTAAAATTTAAAATTATGGCTTATAACAACCTAATAATTATTATTTAATAACAAAAGTTTAAGAAAATATGTCAATCATTGAAAAATCTTATTTCTTTTATTAAGTAACATGCAATACTTTTCTCTCACTTTTATTACTGAGAAAATACCATGTTTAAAAAAAAAGAAGGGGGAGAGGAGGGAAAGAAGCTAAATACAGCCCCCTGACTGGGTTGCAAGTACCATTAATGGTTGCTGATGCAATTTTGGAGAGTATTACCTCTCTTTCAGCTAGTATCTGTTTAAAAATTGTAGACACATCAGGTTATTTTGAAGCAAGAGCTGTGAAAAATAAGCAATGCCATTGCAGGGACTTGAACATGGACTTCTCATATACGTGCCAAGTGTGCTAACCGTTACACCACGGAGGCATGCAGAAAGGAGGGAGAAAGTACCTTACATACTCCCTTTTTTAAAGAGCGAGCGGTGATCAGGGAAACCAGTTGTCAAATCCTGGTGAGGAGAATCATCGTCCACTGCCTTTTTAGTTTGGGCACCACTGTAGAGACATAAGGTTATTTTAAAGCAAGAGACATGAAAAAAGAGCAATGCCTTTGCCAGGACTTGAAACTGGACCTTTTAAATATGCACCGAGTGTGCTAACCGTTATGTCACAAAGGCATGCAGAAAGGCGAAAATACCTTATAAAATAAAGTCTCATCACTCCAGTATCCACTGATACCATGCAACTAACTTTTGTTTAATGGTTGACCAACTTTTGTTTAATGGTTGCCAAGATACTGTCATATTTGCATGGTTTGGTGAAAAGCAAATGAAATTCATTTTTCATCAGTAGCATAGCATCATTATTGCCTTGTGCAATGATGCTAGTCCTGATGAGGACATTGCACATTTTTTGAGAGCTTTTGCTTAATTTTTCTGGGAAAGCAGAAATTAGCACCCAACTGAACCTTTTTTTTTGGAACTCAGCAAGTGACACTGAGACAAACAGACAGTGGGCTCCCCATTTGCATAGTTTGGCAGAATGTGTGCATAAAAACCTTCATTTTGAAGATGCATGGAACAACAAGATCCATATTTGCATGCTTTGGCAAAAACTGATTGATTGGTACATACTAATGTTGAGTCAATAATTCACCACCCCAGCTCTGGCAAGAATTTACCAGCATTATTTTTTAATATTTTTTGTCAAAGCATGCAAGCATTTTTGTCCCTGATATGCTGGTAAGTTGACAGAATAATAATAAAATTAGCATTTTAATGATCTTTCGTAGAATTGAATTTTTGCATAGTTTCTTGAAAATGCATGTTCATGAAATATCTCATTCATAACAGTAATCAAATAAATTTCTATATAAACTAGCTCTGTTATTTCACTCTGCCCATATAGATACGTTAACAGCAAAGTATGAAACACCAGCATTCAATAAAATACTATACATTTTTAGGTAAAAGTATGAAAAATGAAAATTATTATGTACTTTATCTAGGCATTGTATATAATACATAAGCATTCAATGCATAGGCACAGAATGGCAAATGCTCCTTATGCAAAACTTGAGAGAGGAAAAAAAAAAGATCATATAAGGCTATTACTTAAAAGATATTTAATCCACAAAAATACAAATGTTATTTTGAAAAAATAATTAAAGAATGCCATTCAAAATACATAAAGAAAATTAAAGTTGCACAAAACAAAATTTATGCCTTTCTTATTTTTAAAAAAAAAATTCATATAAAAAATAAGAAACCGAAATTTAACTATTTTCTGCAACATGGTAGGCTTGAATGACATTTCGAATTCACTGCATTATTTTGTCACAAAAGGCATTTCATATTTCGCCACTTTGTTTCACACAAACACTAGATGAATCCTTGGCCACTTCCACTGGACTGAGCAACTGCAACTCATGAGAGAGGAATTTCATGGTCTGGAATATCTTCAGTTCTAAGCAAAGTCTTAGAACATAAAATTAACCAAGATCTTGTACATAGTTGTTTCAAAATTCTTTCAGAAGTTTGAAGTCAGTAGAAACTATCCTCTATCAGTCATTACAACTGCTAATATATTGCATGAATTATTTATTTATTTTCCCTAGGCATTGTATATAATATGGAGATGCATTTCATACTTTGCCAGTTTTTTATTTTACAGAATGCCTAGGCAATGTATGAAATGTTTAATTATTTTATGCATTGCCGGCCAATTTTTGGTATTCTATAAAATGCCTAAGTATTCTACAGAATGCTGGATTTCATACTTTGCCAGTAATAGGTATCAATAGGATAGATGAAGTGACAGTCACATATGTTTAACCACAGCATGATCATGACTGGTGCTTGACAAACAGATTGTTAGCTAGCAAAATACTCATCTAAGTTAAGAAGACAAAGTATGTGATGGGACATGGACTAAGATGAACTTAGTCTTCTTTAATGTGATCAGAAAAATCACTTATTTGACTCAGTGCTACCCCCCTCCCCCAATGGCAGGACACTTTGCTACAATACGTTGAACCCATCAATTATTTAACTTTCTCATCAGTGAGAATATTGCCCAATGTGCACTACAGTGAGGTGATAATTTGACATCTTCAAAAGTGGGGAAGTTCCATCCCAATTTCTATGGAGAATACCATGGAGGGCAGATACAAGGGACTCCCAATCCACTTCTACTACCAACAAGAATCCTGAGTGGGCTTTCGGCTTTCTAGTACTTTATGTGTGCCCATGCCACATAGACACTATACACTTACAAACATCCATGTCTTCTTTGAGATTCAAATTCAGATCCAATAATGTGGCAGCTAACAGCACTAACAACTATAACGATCAGAGCGGCAATTCAAAAGCAACTACAATAATATCAATTGTGCTGATTTAAAAACACTTCATTTGTTCTAAAAATTTCTAGAATATTATGAAAAACTTCTAGATATATCGGGTGAGTTCAAAAGTTGTACCCGTTTTTACCCCGTACCACATAGACACTATACACTTACAAACATCCATGTCTTCTTTGAGATTCAAATTCAGATCCAATAATGTGGCAGCTAACAGCACTAACAACTATAACGATCAGAGCGGCAATTCAAAAGCAACTACAATAATATCAATTGTGCTGATTTAAAAACACTTCATTTGTTCTAAAAATTTCTAGAATATTATGAAAAACTTCTAGATATATCGGGTGAGTTCAAAAGTTGTACCCGTTTTTGGATATGCAAAATTTGGAATGGAACTGACATCACATATGACATTGTAATGATGAAAATCGGCGGCCAATTATACGTGTGGATGCCTCACATATAAATGTATAGTGTCTCGCATAGTTAATCATCTAAAAAAAACTCAGAAGGTGTTAACACAGAAAGCAAGAAGGAGCATACAAGACACTGTTTGCTATACGAGTTCAATAAAAAGAGTACGGCAGCCGCAGCATGTCGTAATGTTTGTCAAGTTTATGGGGAGGATGCAGTAGACGAAAGCACGTCGTCGATGGTTTCGTAAATTAAGGGAAGGAGGCAGAAACTACCAAGATCAGACTGGGAGTGGACAGCCATCACACATTGGAGAAGACGATATTGACCAAGCCATAAGGAGCAACCTGAACCCAACAGTGTAAGAATTTGTGGTGACCTTCAACGTACAATGGACAATGGTCGAGAGACGGCTACATAAGTTGGGTTTTACGAGAAAGTTGGATCGTTGGGTAACACATAATCTGACAGCTAATCAACGAGATGATCAAATCGCCCCCTGTGTTTACTTGCTTTTCCGGTACAAAAACGACTCATTCTTGACATGAATTGTGACAGGAGATGAGAAGTGGGCTACGTACTGTAACATAAAGTGTCTTCAGAGTGTGTGTCGCCCTTCTGATCCGCCTGCAACAACTTCGAAAGCCAAACTTCATCCCAAGAAGGTGTTACTGAGTGTGTGGTGGGATGTGCAGGGAATAATTTACTGGGAGGTTCTGCCACTCAACCAAACCATCACTGCTGCCTTTTACAGTCTACAGTTAGACAGGATGCATTCAAATTTGGTAGCAAAGCAGCTAGGTCTCATAAATCGTCACGGTGTTATTCTTCATCATGATAACGCCAGACCACATGCTGCTATCATCACTCGCAAAAAGTTACTCGGCTTCAGTTCGGAGGTTTTACTCCATCCTCTCTATTCTCTTGACTTGGCACCAACTGACTATCACCTATTTCATGCATTGAACAATTCCTTCAGTCAGAAAATCTTTGATGATCTTGATGCTGTGAAAACTGCCATCCAAGACACTTTTTGACTCGAAACCGCTGGAATTTTACCGCCCTGGGATTCATCTCCTACCAGAAAGGTGGCTAGAGATCTTAGATAACAATGGGGATTATGCACAATAATGGTACTGCTCCTTTTGCGTTTATTTGCTCTTCTTTATGGGTCATGAAAATAGGTAGAACTTTTGCGCTTACCCAATACCAATAACTTATTTGATTAGAGGGGAGAAAAACTGGGGGGGGACTCTTACTTTTTTTTTCATGTATAAAAATAATTCTTTTTAATTATTTATTAAAAGCAATTTTTCAGTCAACTAACAAATGGGAAGCCAAATAACATTATGTTTGTATATTGGTACCCATCAATTCTCTGTTCTAAACGTTTTAATATTCTTTTTTCTTGAAATTTGCAAAATTGAAAATTGCTTATAAATATTTGGAAGCACTCACTATGGTAACACAAGTGAAAGCAAAGCTCCAGAAATAAAAATAAAAAAATAGTTAGAATTATCTATGATATTTTGAACTGCAAAACTACTTAGAAACATATATATAGAAACATGTTCAAATCTTCTTGTTCAAATGGAGCTATTACTTAAACACTATTTTTGTTACATATGTTCCCATTACCCTCACTTTGCATTCCTTTGTTGTCACTCTTAAAATTTATGCACTTTTCTAGCAACTTTACTTGTTCAATTTTTTGGGCACCCCTTGACTCAAGAGAGATGGGGACCTTATGGTATTTTTTAAGATTATTGAAGAATATTCAAGCCAAGTTTAATGCACTTATGAAGAATGATATAGACACATTTGCCTACATAATATATATTTTGAATTACACATGTAGTCAACTTTGAATAACTTCTTTTTTTTTTACTTAGATTTTTACTTAGCATTACATAACTATATTTATGTAATCTAACCTTATAGTATTTCAAAATACAAATAATTAATAAATAATTATAAAAATTAATAATTAAAGCTCTCTTAAAAACAGTAAAACTGCAAATTGAAATCTAAACAAATTAATAAAACAAAAGAATATAAATAAACTGTGAAAAACCATGAATACTAAATGAGAAAAAAGATGAAAGTCAAAAATTTTTAAAACAAGTCCTAAATAGGAATGTTATAAATTTCTTACCAGCAAAAGCACTCATATTATTTGTTTGCCCATAATTTACCATCATAACAGATTGTACTAATTCTTCCAGTAATAGTTTTGGATAACCTTTCTTCATTAAATATGAACCAATACTTTCTTGTGTTAAATTTCGAAATGATGGGCTCATATACTCCAATAATCCATTCACTGTAGTAAAGGAATACCCCTTTTCTTGTAAAGCATAGATGCTGAAAATTAAAAAAAATGTATTAATGGCTTTAAATGCCAAATCTGTTTTAATAATGAAATTCATACTTTAATACTGATGAAAAGTATAAATATGCATATATACTACACAGCTGAACTGCACCATTTTAAACAGAAGAATTTTAATAATATTAAAATTGGAATATTGGATATTTTTTCCAATAATAAAGAAAGACATAATCAAGAAATCTATTATATGCTGAAATTCATACAAAATTTACAATATTAACTACTGTAAAATCGATTTTATACATCCCAACATTTACTTTATTGAATTTAATGGATTACTCAAAAAATACCAAATTTTTCCCAATTTCTGACTCTAACATCAAAATCTGCTTCATATGCAACCAAAAATTAAGTAGCTTTACTATCAACCACAGCAGCAAACCAATTATTGACCCACCTTGCCTCTGCTATCAATCAGGTTTTGAGAAATACACTGCTGGCCATTCAAATGCAGCACCATGAAGGAAGCATCGAAACAGCATGAAACTTGCATCACGTGTATAGCACGATGAAATATGCAAATGATTATGATTTCAGCACAAGTGCACATAATGCGAAACTCCTCCTTTTAATCTATATGTAAAGAGAGGCAATATTGCTGTTATGAATAACACAGATCGTTCTTTTGTGTGCAGTTCAGTATGCCTCATAAAAAAACACTTATCCAGCATGCTTCTCTGTTCGACTAATGTAGAATTGTTGCATACAGAGATTGCAGATTATCTTTGACTTTTTCCGAGAAATTGTTCATTGTGTCGGACATAGCCAAGCAAGAGTTATGCAATTTGGAACTGATTGATGTAGGATGGAACAACTGATAGACAGAAGCAATTGCAACTGCATCATCGCACAACCTGGGAAAACAGGCATATTGTCTGCATGGCACTGATGGAGTGCACTGTTACAAAAGCAACCATATTATAACAAATGCAGCATTCAGTATCTACATGAACAGTTTGATGCCATTTACAATACAATGGATTGCACATTAGGTGTCCATTGCTTCACTTAACTTTAAGTCATAACCATTTTCAATGATGCACTGAATGGCACAGATGAAACATCTGAATTGCATGACATGCGTGTTTTCAGACAAATCATGCTTCTGCCTGTAGTACTATGATGGTCAGATTAGAGTTTGGAGTAATTGTGGAGAGAGAGTGCTTGACTGTTGTGTATGTGTTGTCATACTGTTCCTACACCTGACGTTATGGTGTGGGGTGGCATTGGATTTCACTCCCACACCCAACTACAGGCATTATTGTACACTTACTAGCTAACATATTATCACTGAGGTTTTGCTGTGTGTTCCCCTTCTTTACTTCAGAATTGCCTGCTGCCACATTTCAACATGACAATCTGCAACTACACGTTTCACGCAATGTCCAAGCTTTCTTATTAGGCCCTCCCGTTGCATTGTTACCCTGACCTGCCCATTCTCCAGATCTATTGATCATTCCACATGTTTAGTCAATGACTGGAAAATGTCTAATCTGGCATACTGCACCCACAGGTATACAAGATGAACTTTGGCTACGTGTGGAGACAGCATGGGCTGCCATTCCCTGGCAGTACATCCAAAGCCTCTTAAGCCCAACAATACAGCCAAAGCATTATGACACGCTTATCCATTAGTGGTGCTATACTATCTTCTGACAGTTTTTGTTCATTTCATACCCAAGTTATAAATTTGCTTAATTTTATGTTTTAAAAATTGAAAACATTCCAGTTATTTGAATGGCAGATAGTTAGGGTTTTACAGTATTTTCTAAAGTATTTTCAAATTCACAAAACCATTCTTGGCCACTATGATGCAGACTTTAAATTACCTTGTGTAGGAAACCCATTTTAACTGACAGTTAGTCCATCCAAATAAACATACCAGCATTGTGAATTAAGATAGAAAAACTTAAAGAACTATAGACATCATCAAAATTTTCTACTCTATTCTGCCTGAATACCTGTGTGGTGAGACATGCTTTATGTCTAACCATTTCACTCTCTAATTTTTTTTAGTGAATAGTCCCATTTGTTTCCTAGTATATTTTTCCTTTCTGGCTTCTCAGCTAGATCTCAAACTTTCCTTTTATTCATCGAATCAGTTTCTTCCCTCGCTGCCTTATCCCATTCTGTTGCATTTGCAGATTTTCGTCGTTCTTGTTGGATAAAAATTTCTACACAATTTGCCTGCTCAGATATGGTACTATCCTCCTTTTCTATAAAATTAACTTTTAGTAGTATTTGTTCAGAGACCAGAGTATTCCTCCTGTTGACTAAAGTCAAAGATCTCTTTCTCAAATTTAATGTTTTGAAACTCACAGTATTTTCCAATGTCATTATGGAATCAAAAAAAAAGTATTTGTTCCTTTTACATAACAGTATATATCTGTCCATGTCCCACCTGGCTTCTTAACTGGTTTTCTTTATCAGCTTAAGTATGAAACTTCTTTCAGTATGGATTTGTCTTCTAATAACTCATTCATTCTTCAGGGTTCCCTGTTCTTCAGCCGACTATGATAACATTTCTGATTCTTTCAACTAAGTTTCTGGCTCAGGATGCTATCTGCTGTATTCATTCTTTCATCGAACTTCATATTACAAATTTCTATTAATCTCATTTCTTCCGGCAGCCAGATTCTATACCCCCTAGTTTGCTTGGTACATTCTACCTTTGCATCTCATTTGCAATTTTCCTCCAGTCTGTTCTGGTATGGCAATATGCGCTTTGCATTAAAATACTTCTAAAAAAATAACATTGGGTTTTCTATTGAAAACCACTTCATAAGGTGCTCTGTTATTTTTATTACATACCCTGTTTGAAGTACATACGAAACATCCAAAAGCTTCTAGCCACCATTCTTTTTTCATTTTAAGATCATTAAGCATAGCTTTAATTACAAGTAATTCCTCAGAGCAGACTATGATCTTTGAAGTATCCTTTTTTGAAAAAGGGCTCAAGCAGCTACTATGTTAAGTCATCTAAATCTCATTGATTGATATGGTGGCTTGGAAGCAAGTAAACAGCACTTTATGTCTCCAGTCTGAAATTAAACACTGTGCATTTATTTCGATAGTAACAGCATGGAGGTTTGTATTTAACTCTTTGAACAGAAATTTAAAAAAAAAAATAATAATAATAAAAAACCCTGTTTTTTATCCAAGTGAACAAAATATGTTGTAAATAAGGTAAATTTAGCATTTGCGATTTTTTTGACAAACTGCTTTCAAGCCAAAGGCTGGGACACATATGTCCCAGTTGTAGTTAATGGTGGAATACATTATGTCCCACAGGTAGCGATCTGTAAGCACACCCATTATTCTGGAAAACTTTACCTACCTGAAATAGATTTTACATCGTATGGTACAGGGTAAAGCATTCTTTGCATAACCCAACATTGCACATTGGGCAACTCATATTTGTTCTTTTCTCTATGTTCATTTGTGTGCAACAAGGAGAGCAGTGTCTTGATTTTCCGACGACTAGAAAATGAATGGATTCAAGTCTTGGGATTAAGCTGGCCATTCCATCCACTCCATACTGTGACCCCAAGATATCCTTCATCAACCCAAGCTCGGGGCAGTCACGCATTGTCGTCCATTAGAAGAAATCCAGGACTAATAGCAGCAACATATGGGCGGACATATTGATCAAGAATCTCGTCTTGATATCTCACACCAGTCAAAGTTCCTCCATAGAACACACATGCAGGTAAGTAAGACCACTGAGAGAGATCCCAGCCCAAACCATTATTTCACCATCTCTGTAACTGTGTCTTTCCACAATGTGGGACTGCTTGTATCTGGTGCGTTGTTCTCTTCAGATCACTCTCCGATGTGAACCTGGACTCATCTGTGAAGAGAACAAATGCCCCATTGTTGACTGGTCCAGGAGACGTGTTACATAAACAGGCACCTCTATGTCCTCAAGTCAAAGGGGAAGAAACAACTGGTCATCTTGCATACAGCCTTGTTTTGTGTAGGTGTCTGCACACTGTAGTAGCTGAGATTACTGTTCCTGTTGCCACTAAATAATTTGCCATGAGCTGAGGCACAGTTATGTTACAGTTTAAATTATCCAAATTCAATTAATTCAAAAGCTGAAATTTTGAGAGCTAATTTTTTAAAAGCTGTCCGTGCGATTTCTATATAACTTGGCACTTTGGCATAATTTGAGTCAGAGAATCAAAATATAGAAAAAAAATTGGTATGTTAGTTCAGAAAAAGCGATTTTTTTTGACAAAACACCTACGTTAGAACAATGCTATATATAAATCCGATACATATCCCAAGACACGCTTTCAAGACATGAAAGATGCAAGTTGAATTTTGTCAATCGGCCCAGTAGAATGGTAGATATAGAACTGTCTCCCCCCCTTTTTTTTGGCACAGTGTACCAATAAACGGACAGCAAGTTTTAATAAATATAGCTGTTTACTGTGTACATTCTTTGAAACTTCAGTGTATAATCTACAAAGAAAGATTATTAAGTTTGGATAACTTATTGATTTAAGAGAAAATTATGATAATCATCCATTATTTCAGACAGCAGAAACCAAAGATAAGTTCAAATATTTAGATATGGTAAATAGAGGTCTTAGGTAACATTAGTTTTTACTATTATAATCTATAGTTACTGCATTTTTAGGGTATCTATATAAACATGAAACACACTTTCAAAAATATCAGTCAGCATTTAGTTGTTTCAATTTTTTAAATGTATAAAATTAAAAGCAGACTATCTGGCAATAAAATCCGCTAGTCTTGCAATTGTGAATTCTTTTACATTGTCATCAAAATGCTAAATACGTTCGCAAATATTTGCTTATTATGCTTGTAATTAAATTATACAAAAATTTTAGCATTTATTATGTTTTCTGCTTTAAATGAATGAAAACTAAAAATTTTTTTTAAATATTAAGTATTTTTATTATATTAATTGTAAAATGCAGTTTCATTATTTTTCTTTTTTTCATGTAACTACAAACACTGCATAGTTTGTGACATTTAAAAATCAATTATATGTGTTTGTTTGTTAGGTCATGACATAAATATGAAGGGCTGAATTTAGGTTTTTAGTATTAAAGTATATTCTGTTTTTATGGTTTCTGTATTATTTTTGTGATGGTAGAAAAATTTATAGTAAATATAAAGAGAAGATTTTAATGCAATAGTAAATTGTTAACACAGAAGGGCTTTAATTTTGTTTTAGCATTTTGCTTTGATTCATGATAAATGTTGGTGCACTTTTCAAACTATTGCCACCAAATATTACAGTTTCACAATAAAGCTTTTCAAAGCAATTGGTTAACAGATTTCTTCATCTTGAAATCATGACAGTTTTAGAGGCACCAAGAAGACAGGAGGGGCAGTGAACTCCTCCCTGAGCACTGGCAGTCATTGACAAAGATAGTTATTACATGAATGAGTGAGTGATTTATGATGTAGCATATAAATTTTTATGATTGTGTATTGTATTTTTTATAGCATAATGCAGTGCATTTTTTATTAAATCATAGTATGATAGAAATGACAACCTAATGAGGAATAGCACAGACATTTTAATTTTTGGAATTAAAACTAAAGTAAAATCCATAATTAAATTGATAAACCATTGCATTTTTAATTGCATAAAGTTTAAAAAACACTATAAATTTTATATTAATTGCAAAATGCAGTTCTATTACTTTTTTCTTGGTATTTGTGTTTCCAAACACTGTATAATTTACGTTTTTTTGTTGACATGCATGCCGTTTGTTATGTTAGGTTATTATCTCATTATAAATATGAATGTTGCAATTTAGGTTTTTGTTATTACATCTGAGTATATTCCATTTTCATAGTTAATTTTTGTATATACATGTGATAGAAAAGAAATTCATGATAAATTGGGGGGGGGGACTTTTCACTGTGTGCTATTTAACAAAGAGCAGATTTTAATATGTATTGCTTACTATCTTTGTATATTATTAAAACTGCTCCTGTGCAGTATCCAAAGGAAAGTTATCAATTTTAAAAAGTGTATGAAATGATCATGATAATCTGCTACTATCTAAAATGTAGAAACTAAAATTAAGTACTTGTATATATGTTTATATATTATCAAAAGAAATGGTGTTAATAAATATCAGCATCATTACCAAAAATTGTAATCCATAATTATTGCACTTTTAATTGCTTAACATTTAAAAAACACTAAATAATTTTTCATTAATTGGAAATAGTAGTTCTGTTACTCTGTTATTGTTATTATTTCCTTTTAAACTTTAAAGTTGGAAGGCTTTTTGTTATTAAATTTAGGTATATTTCTTGTATGAAATATTTTTAATCACATTTATTAACTAATTATATAGTCTTCTATTTGCATATGTTGGAGGGAACAAAAAAATCGCACCAAGCAATATGATTCTTTGCCAACAATGGAAAACTATCAACCATTTTTGCCAAGACCAAAAAATGGTGCCAAATAACAGGATTTTTTTGCTAACAATGGAAAACTATATAAGAAGTACATGATTGTTACTTTGCTAAACTGTACATGTTTCTTTAAGCAAGAGTTTAGTTCTAACAGCTATTTCTCTGCTTTCATACCACAAAATGATAAAAATTTGTGATCTACTTACTACAGAACAGAATGCAATTAGGTACTTTCAAAGTGAAGGGGATTCGGGCATTGAAAAAAAAAATGCATTAACGAGCATGATATAAAACTTTATTTGAAATCAGACAAATAAATTGAAGGCTGTCTGCATATAGGGAGGGATGACATTGTAACACTGAAAATTACACCAAGTGAGTATCCATTCAAAAAGCACCTTTGTTGGAAGGTTTCAGTATTGCTTTTTTGACTACACTCAGATTTATTTACTGTTGGTGCAAAGAGTTAACAACAACTGAATGGGTAAAAGAACAATTAGATTTGAGTAACAGGACAGAGATAGATTGGAACAATTATCTAAGAGAAATTTGCACACAGAGCATTTTGTCATGACCAAAGGAAAAAACTGGAGGACCTAATCACATAGTAGAAATCTATGAAAGCCCTTTCATAAAATACAAAAATCAAGTAGGTAGAATACAACCCGAGCAATGAATGTTTGGAGGAATTTGTCGAGAGAATAATGAATGTTTTACAGAATGGCGGCCACCCTTTTACAAGCAATTAAAGAAAATATTGAAGAAGGATCTATTACTTTTTCTGACTAATGGAAAACAATAAGACTGATGAATTAAAAGCTGAAAATTTCGAACATTTCAAGGTCAATCACAGTTATAATTTTGTTGACCTGGATACTAGTGCACACACAGAACATCAAAAGATTATGGGGCTCAGGAAAATGGCGAAAAGTATTTCTAGTGATTTTGAATGCCATTAGGGAGTTTTAGCTGCCTATATAATATTATTCTTTTTATGTTTTTCATTTACATAGCCTTTCTTTTTGTTGTTAAAATAATGAATTTAAAATACCTTTATGTTTAGTTATTTTTGCAAAGAAAAGGTGCCACTATTTTTTTAATTGTATCTAAAACACTAATTTCAAAATTTCTTTTTTAAAAAAATTAACTTTGTGTTTTAATTCCCATTAAATATGCACTGGGGAACAATATGAAAGGATTTGGTGCCAATTTTGTGGAATCTGAGCCAACCTTTTTGGTCGACAGGATTTTGCACATGTACCTGTTGGAGTTATAGAAGTTGATGGTTATCATATTTTTTGCTTTAATGAATTAATTAATACTTGAACTTAGGTAAAATATCGGTTATTATAATTATTATTTTAAGAATAACTTCCTAATTTATCATGACAGGAATGATTTTTAATCAATGTTTAAATTTTTATCAAATGTTCATATGTCACTCATTGGTTCCTTCTTCTATATTTATGCAAAAAGTTAATTAAAATACCTTTTAGAAAGCCTAAAAAAGAAAAACATATAAAAAGCTTCTTTTCTGTCTGCTATTTTAATTAACTAAGCAATATGGTCAGGTTATATTTCCAATAAGCATTTAAAAATATCCAATTCCAGATGAACTTTCTGGCTACAACATCGGATCGATTGGTTTATTTGATAATGAAAAGCACTCGAGGGCTGTCTGCCTTAAGGGAGGGATGCCTTCGTGGAGGACTTTCTAAGGGAGACTGGCTCGTATATATGTTACACACGGAGAAAACCACAAAAACACCTAGGTACCCAAACTGTTTGCAGGTTTGAACCTCAGACCGAACTACCAGTGTTCAGCAACTTTACTGCTTGGCCACAACATCAAATGGAAAACACCACCATATTTTTCAAGTGTCATTTTCTCTTCACGAAAGTAATCAGCTAACTAGGTTTATATGCAACCTGAAGCTTTCTTGAAGTCACTGACCCTAAGATTGATCGACACTAGTGGAGATAGCTAAGTGCCTCTCATTTCAATTTGAAGCAAAGGTCACATATAGTAGTACATATATATTTGAAGCAAAGTACATATTGGGATAGTACCCCACATCGCATTTCCAGCCTTATGGGTCATAATGCATGACAAACATATAGGTGGTTTTCTTTCTGTAGGAAACTAGGAAGAAAAGGATGTAACAGCATTTCACTCTGAACCCAAACTCTATAAAAGAAAATTGTAAGAAAGGGAAAAATGGAAGAGTACCAGATACGGATAGGTGAAAAAGAAAAAATATTAGAGTTTCAGGAATTGCCGACTTATTGTTACTATTAATACCTAAAATAACAGAAATAAATGAACTAATAATTTAATAAGTTTTCTGCAATTTAGGAATACAAAAATGTTTGCAAAAGAAGCATAACAATATTTCGTTTTCTAAGGATTTACTTTTGAAATAAGACTACTCATATATAAATATTAACTTCTTTAACCTCTTCAGCCCTGGTGCACACAACACGAAATGACCTTGCAGCACGAAATGTCATTGTCTGCCCTAGCATGTTTTGCAATTGAGCCTAACATGGAAAAATAATTCTGTAAGATTTGATTTTTATCAAAATATTTGGATTTTTGCATGTATTAATTAAACGTTATTTTCATAATATAAAGATAAAATTCTAAATATTTACAAACAATAAGAAGCAAAAACACATTAATTTTAATATATGTACCTATTATAGCCTATTATCATATTTGTATACAAAATTTTAATTTTTTATATACATTTTATTATTTTTTTATTTTTCCTGTATGAAACATTTCTAAAATCTGAGTACCTGCTGTAAACATTGTTCATTTTAAAACTGTTGAATAAAACAGTAAATAATACTCATAACAACAAGGTGAACACTAAACACACTCTATTCAATTAAGTTTCATGACATTCTGATATCATTAATGAACATTTAAAATGTCGAATCAAACATTTCAGCATATCAAATATGATGCATTGGGTAGCCAGTGATATTTGCTGCCAAATGTGATACTTTCGTCGTTTACTCTGCACAGATTGAAGCTAAATGAATAGCTCCAATATTGTAATACAGAGGGAAATAAAACAAGCACCTGCCTTAGTGGCAAGCAGTGCTTGTCCAGGAGAAAAACATAATGTAATACCATATCACACTTGGTATAGTAAGCCAATGAAGGGAAACTGAAGTATATCAAATTTGGAATACTGCCAGTGAAAAGGTTGAAACATTCAATTTATTAAAGAAAGAGAACGTTTCTTATATTTTTTATAACCAAATTAAAATTTAAATTAAAAAATCAAATCTAGATTACAGTGAAACATTAAAAAGAATAATTGTATAAAAATATCACTGTGAGCAAAGAATGAAAAATTCTAAATTCAGGCCCTCACATGACATATTTAATCTACTTATAATATTAATTATATTCATTAATATTGTAAATAACTTGTTTAAATTCTTTTGAAAATAATGAAAAAAAATGAATTCTTAATTATTATGTATGTACAAAGAGTCCACACAAAAAGGGGAGAGAAGTTCTATTATCTCCTAAGAGGCTGATCACAAAATTTTACTTGCATTTCTCATGTCTAGAAAGCGTGATTTAGGACACACACTAAATGTATATATAGCATTGTCTAACATACTTGTTTAAAAAAGACATTTTCTGCAATGACATGCTAATTTTTTTTTCCAGATTTCAATTCTACCACTCAAATTATGGTAAAGTGTATACAAGCCAGTTTCTCTCAGAAAGTTCTCCATGAAGGCATCCCTCTCCTAGGCAGATAGTGAAGTGCTTTGTCATAATTAAATAAATCAAACCAAACAAATTATTGCAAAGTGTTAAGCTTCCTAAAAATCAGAGGTGCAGTTTTTTTTAATTAGCATTCAAAACTTTAATTGAATTTGAGTATATACTAGATTATTTCTTATTATACTTACTTGTAATTAATTATACTTATTTGATTTCTCCTTTCATAATTTGAAATTTTGGTTCAATCCCAATAAAATTCATACATTTTTTATTTATTTTAAGAATTTATATTTTGAAATAATACTTTTTATAATTTAAAAAAAATTTTGAATTATAACCTATAAAATTTTAAAAATCATCTTAAATTAGATATATTTCTAGACATATCTGTGAAAAAGTAAGAGATTTTTACTCAAAAAATACGAAGATATACGTGAATTTATATAAGTTTTGAAATTTGGCATCTTTGTTATAAGCAATAGTATCATCAGGCATGGTTTACACACTTTGTTGCAATCTTAAATGAATTGTTATAATTATTTTTTACCTTAAATTTCTAAATAAATTTTTACTGAGAATTATTCATACAGAATTTTTCTTTTTTACATATTAAGCATAATAAATATTTAAAACTATATTTTTCCTTTTCGTTTATGTTTGTAAAAGCAAATTTTTACCTTTGTCAAGTTATTTGCAATCTTTATTTTAGCTCTATTTAAATCGAATTTTCTAGACCTGAGAAAATTGGTTTTGATAACAAAATTTTAAAAAGCAATTAATTAAAATAATTCAATTTTTTAAAATTAAAAAGGCATACTATCAAAAGTATATTAGCTCAAAACAAACACACATATACACATTAGCACACAATGTTTTATGAACTAAAATTAGATTAATTAATGATAAGTGAACTCAACTTGTTTTATTATACATTTAAATCAAGAGCTTTATTGTATAATTAAAATAAAATTTTAAATAAGTAGTAAATTACTATTGCTATATCAAAATGTTACATGTGGAATAACCCAATACAATAGGTTTCTAAAATATATAATTTTTTTAATACTGATGTCTGTTCCTGAATTAATACTCTAGAACAAATATTAAAATATGAATATAAAAGCATTACAAGCAAGTAAAAGAAAAAGTTAAAACTGGAATACCTTTTTATAGAACCAGAGAATTTCAATTTGCATAAAAAACTCAAAAGTAATATTTCATACCTGTTAAAATCCTCTAATATGGATTTCACTTCCTTCCAGAGATCAAGGAAAGCGAAACCATAACGCCATAAAAATTTTCCAAGTGTTAAAAAGTACCAATCACTTTCTCTGAATACAAATTCTTTACCATCAAATATTCCAAAATGACTTGCTGGAGGTTTTCGAAGACTTAAACCTGAAAATTGTTTGCTACATGAGAAATCACACATAAAAATCTAATAATTATAAAATATATCAATGATAAAACATAATAAATACAACTTATACAAATATATATACATATTTGCATATGTTGCGCATGAAAATTCTAATATTGGAGATAATGGAGCTAAATGGTTACACAATAAAGTTGTAGTCATGGTTGGATAATACAGCTCTTTATTTGTGGCATAACTTTTTTAAAGAAAACATATACTATGAAGTTCAAATGATGCACAAATATTGCATGAATATTGTTTTCCAATAATTACAAAGTCACCTTGTATTCACAACATTTTTAATTGCAGATTAAGAAAGGTGGTAAACTACGTTTCATTTGGACAACGGTAGGAGAGAAATGAGCCAGAATATGCTATTGATGTTAGATAAAGAATTGGCAAATATAATAAACTTCTAAGTACAGCGATATGAAATCATTTCCTTACAGCTAATTAAAGTTAAAACTTGATTACATTGCAAAACAAATTTTAGTTTCACTTTTGCTGTTAAGTACGTGTTTTATGCTGTATGTGTGCTGTTAGTTAAGTCATATATGAGTCAGTTGATAAGGATTATGCACTTCAGAAATATTTATTACACACATTTTAGTAATTTTATGATAAGTAAGGGGAAATAACAAAACTAAAATAAATTTATCCCAGGAAATAAACTACCTCCATGAACAAATGGTGGATGCCTGTCTAGCAATCGAAATTTCTTTAAAAACAAACACAAAAACAACAGCCTAAATGTTTACACTAATATTGATTACATGGATGTCCTCGATAACATGAGGCCAAGTATACAAATCATAGGACAGTGACAATCCATACAGAAAAATTCTAGTAAAACATTCCAAGCTGGTGTTATGTTGATGTGTCAGTTGGCAGCTAAAAGCCATAAGAGGGAGCATGTATTTGTGATAACTGAGAATACGGCTGCAGCTGGCATGACTGTGTGATAGTCCGCCACAAAGGATTAGAACGGAAAGAGAGAATAACCAAATTAAAAAGGAGAATTGAGGCCATTGCAAGTTAACTTTACCTTATATATTTGCCACCCATTAAGCATTCGTTAAGTGAGAGAAAAAAACGTTACATCATTAGAAAATGAAGAGAAATATTACTGCACAATATGTAACTTAAATTATTGAATAAAAGATACGAAAACTATGAAAAAGAAAAATTTACATTAAGAATAAAAAAAAAAGTCTATGAAGCTCCCTATGCCCTGTTGTTTTCTTCCTAACTTCATAGTTTTCTAACGAGAAATACAACTATAATATATTATAATCAGGGCTGTGGAGTTGGTAGGGAAAATGATCGACTTTAACTGCTGGAATTTTAGACTTAAAGACTCCGACTCCCTCATATATATATAAACATATACACATGTGTTACAGCTTATTTTTTTAATATAAAAGAAGTAATAGATGCTACGGAGGGGATGATGGCATAGCAAATTATTTACATTAGCAGCATTTATTATGAAATGGAAAAACTGGTATTAGTAATTTCTAAGAAACAGTATAGCTTCGTCAAGATCTTTGTTAGAGGACCATAGGATTTGATTAATTTCAGAGCTCAAAAGAGTTTTTCTACACTAATTTGACGAGGAGGAAGAGCTGTTACTATTAGGGCTTTTTTTTTTTTTTTTTTTTCAGGATAGGTTTTTGTAAGTTCTAAAAGAGGAGTAATCATCCTGCAAGAGTAATCATATTTCTCTATTTCTTCAAAGGCTGTGTAGAAATGCTGTTTGTATTTTTTTATTTTTATATCTTTATCTATTTCTTTATTTTCATTCACTTTGCCTTAGCCTTTTTAATTTCATCCAAATATTTCTCAAAATCTAATTTATCACAGAAAGTGGATGATAGAGACTCAGCTGCAATGTCTGCAGTCTGATTGAATACTCCAATTGTTCTGAGAATAATTTCCTTCTTAGTGAAACTTGAAAGTAAATCATAGATGGCTTTCTTTGCCTTTTTAATTAGTTTGTCATCTAACAAAATTTGGTGTTTTGGATCTACATATATTGAACCCAGCAAGATCTCATAGCCTAGCAAACTAGTTTCTCTTTTCTTCATCATTCTTCTGCAATAAGTCCTCCATTTCAGAAAGAACAAGCATCACATTCTTCCATTCTCGCCTCCTGTTAATTCTTCAGATTGTAGCTTTTTTGTGGCTATATACTTTTTTGTGGCTATATACAGTGTAGAAAGGAGAGTTTCCAATTCCGCAAGATCATTCCACATTCTTTCTGTTAGTGATACATTATTGTTATCTGCATCTTCTAAAAATGTTCTTAATTCTAACAACCTCTATATCATCAAATCATGTACTTCCCCATCACATTGCTTGATCAATAATTGCTCACTTCCTAAGAATGGCGTCAATTTTGGGAGTTCTTACTGCTTACTTAAATTTACCAATGAGATTTCTAGCTAAATGAATCAGTTTAATCAATAATAGCAAATATCACATCCATCCTCCTTCCTTATATTTATTTATTAATATGTCAATAAAACAGAAACTAACTATTTAGTAACGTACACAGTCCATAAATAAAAATAATAACTCAGTTTGTCATTAAATTGTTTTTCAATTCACTTTAATTTCATTTCAAATTCAATCTGTCCAACAAAAACTGGAGTTAGACTCGATATGTTTTTCACAACTCCAGCTCTGACTCCTTTAAACCCGAAATCTGCCTAACTCCAATTCCGACTCCACAGTCCTGATTATAACATATACTAAATATATGAATTTATACAATATACAGACCCAAATGATATTTTGGTAAATATGAACTTGCATCATAACTTAAAATGTTTTAAATTATTAAAAAATGTTTTAAATTTTTAAATCTTAAAATGTTTTAAATGTTTAAATCTTAAAATGTTTTAAATCTTTAAATTTGAAGTATCATAAAAACTGTTTTCAATACCATTTTCTTTACAGCCTTCTCCTTACAATTCTTTTATAAAATTGTTACATTAAAAATAAAACCTTATTTTGAAAATTTATTTCAAAATAAATTTTAAAAGTTATTTTTTATTTATTTATTATTTATTCAAAATAAAACTTTATTTTGCATATTCATCAAATAAATTAAAATATTTTTTTACTCATATTATTACAAAACATTTAAAGCAGAGTAAAATTCTCTAAATAATAGCCTTGCACAGAAAAATAGTACAAAATATAATAGAAAATAATATTAAAATAAACTTTTGACAGAATATGGGCAGCTTCTGTACAAGCAGATCAGTGTAACTACTTCCTGATAGCTGTGGAATGCTTAAATACAAACAAAAATAGAAAATCTGTTCCTTATAATAAGGTATGTGGCTTGTATCATTGTATAGTCATAAAGTTATTCTAATATCTTTTACTGTTGAATTCTAATATCTTTTACTGTTGTTACATTCAGATATACAAGAAAACTCAAATATTCAATAAAATCAAGGCTGATAATTCTGTATCTACAAGACAGATTTAAAAAATTTAATGAATAAAAATTTTACATTGCTCAACAATGATAAAATAAAATAATAATAAAAAAATAATTATGTGTATTGTATGTGTGCTAGCATAATATGCTAAAACTATGGCTACAGGAATATGGCTGTAAAACACACTCAGCCAATTCTTGGTCACAGCTGGCTCTCGTAAAAAAATTATAATAAAAGTAGAGGACAAAAATTCCTAATGATCCTGTTATATAAAAATCATGTGAGAAGGATTAATTTTGAAATGATGCAGTTTAAAATCAATCCATAGAAACAATGACCAGCACTCTGCAGACATTCCCAGTGTTGTTCACATCAGCTAAAAACAGCTTTGTTCAAAGTAAACCCCTCTGAACAAAGCTGTTAACACAGAAGCATCAGGTGGCAACATTACTACACACTGTAATCATTTATGTGACAAATGTGTTCAGGCAGCACTAAAGAATAACCTTTATTTAAATGAGAATTCTCTTTAAGAGTTGGAAGAAAAAAAAAAAAAAAAAACTCAAACTTATCTTTTGATTGAAAATATCAGTTAATATGGTCTCTAAGGCATAGAATTAGTATACTTATTTTTGAGTTGATTTGCAGAATCTATATATTGGAGCACAGGATTTACTTCATCAAGTGCATCTGAAATAATAGCCCATTCATAGCAGAGGCTTAGATAATAAAATAATTCACGCATCTGTTATTTGCTTTAAAACTAAGCTAACTACAATAAATCGGGTCACTGGCAATATGCTCAACTAAACGTGTAACTCCGACTTTACCCTTTCTTAATCGTGCTGTTGACTTTTGTGGACCATTTCAAGTCCAGTTCAAGTGTCATTGAACATGTATTTATCCTAAATTTATGTTGCTGTACTCATATGTTTATATACAAAGGAGGAGATAGTAACAAAAGTAATATCTGAAGCCTCCATTGCAGCTTTTAAATGACTTTGTGAAAGAATACAGAGAATTTTCCCCATTACTGTAGATAATCCTACATGTTTTAAGGGGCTTTGCATTGAATTAAAGTATTAGCAAAAATTAATTAAAAAACCTGATGAAGCATTAGCCAATTTTTCACTTCAAAGATTATAGTCTGGAAATTAATTCCTCCTAGATCATCAAATTTTAGGTCCTCAAACATCATGGCCTCACAAGTTAAATAATATTAGAAACATTTTTGTGAAGAACTTAACTCTTTTGGGACAGGTGTGTCATATATGCATTAGCCACCAACTGTATCTCAGAGCAAGGTATGCCACATACGACTCGCCAACAGGATCCTCGTAGGGAGGAGAAGAAGTAGAACAAGAAGTAGTTTGACATCACTATATCGTATCAGCTTTGATTTTGCCTGTTTAAAACTGCAGTTCTATTGGACTTGCAGATTAATTTTAATCACATATATTTGCTTTCAGTAAAGCAATGGTCTCAAACCGATGGCCTGTAAATACATTTCCAGTAAATTAATTAGCATTATTATCACAAACATTTGAAGACAAACGTTTAAGATTATAATAGTTTACAGTCTAGTTTTACATTATTTTCATTATCAAAAACATAGTAACTATTTCGAAAATCTAGAAATGGAGCTAATTAATTACACCGTGACATAAATCTTATTCAGAGAATAATTTTTTCCGTAGTTGAAAATTAATAAGTCTACAAACAGAACCAGATTGCTAATGAGTATCTACAATTTGTGATGAAACTTTCAAGTAGTTTCCCTCAAGATTACAAACTTCAAGAAAATTCAAACATTATGCAGTGATGAGCTGAAAGGTAAAGTAAAAAACAAAGACATTTACAACAACGTACATACAAATATTATTTTTTTGATGTGTGTCATAGAAAAATGTAATAAATTAAAGAGAGAATAGGTTGTCATTACTTGTCAAGTTTTGTTGCTCTTGAGAAGATTTTGTATATTTCTTTTTAGTTCAAATTAAAAGTAAATTATTTAGAAGTTACTTTAATATATTATAATTAATTGAATACATGTCAATCTGAAAATTTTAGTATTTAGCTACCAATGCATTTGAATTACAAACAGTGACCAATAGAATTTTCTAGCAGATGAAAACTATAGGCAAAATGTAAGTATAAATTAATTTTTTTTCTTTGTGTTATTTTTATATGTATGTCCTGACAAATATGAAGTAAAAAAATTTTTAATTTAATTAAATTAACAAATTTTATTTCATTTAAAAAGTTTTTTTTTTTTTAATTATGGCCTGTCAACTACTTTTAGATTATGCAATGGTCCACGTGCAATGTAAGTTTGAAACCACTGTTATAAGGTACCATTTATGTAATATGTCTTCTTGTGCTGCAGCAAAGTACTATATTCATTGAAATGAGAGAGGCAGGGATATTGTATTTCACACTTCTCCAAAGGACAATTTGCTTTTGGCCTCCCTTCCCCCCCAAAAAAGAACACACATGTCAAAGACAAGATTCTATTAATGTGAAGAATACAAGAATTTGCAGTAAATACATATTTTCTATGCAATGATTATGAAGATGACATGAAAAATCACTTGCTCGGATTGGCACAAAAGAAACTGTTAAAATCTAATGTTAAAAATCTAAGAATAATCCAAAGACAGTACTTTCAAAAGACTACATGAAGTAAGTCTGAAGAAAATCCATTTTGAAGGAATGATAGGAATAATATGCCAGATATGAATGATTTTAAAATAGAAATTACAAATGATGATTAAATAAAATAAACAAGAATGCATTGATAATAATAATAATAATAATAATAATAATAATAATAATAATAATAAAACAGAGCTAGCTGAGCATTTTAGGTAATTCATAATTGAATAAAACATTAAAGTAATTTTGCATAAAAATGACTGGTTAGTCTATATTTTAGGGTGTACATTGGATTATAGTCAAGCTGTTGTTTCATTTATGGTAACCTGAGTAGTTGAATGTTATGGAAACCCTATTATGATGTGATTGCAGCGAATTTGACTAATGGGAAAATGTAAGGGCCTAAATTTAAAGTGCTGTTATTATAGTTACCTTAAAAACAGAAATAACATTCTTCCACTTACTATGTAGATGGAGAAAAGATGATGAATGCTATAGTTTTCTTTTCTTCATGATTTCGTAAGATGATGGGAAAAGATTTGCAAGGGTTTGCTTGTGTGTTGGATGTTGGTTAGCAAGTATGTTGCTTATTTTATAGTTTACACGATAAAATGGTTGAATGTAGTAAGATTACTTTGAGTTTCTGTACGATTTGGAAAAAAAGGGAAAAAAGCATTAATTGCCTGGTGTGTATATGAAGGTTTACTTAGCAGATAATTTAAGTGTCCTGTTTGTAGGAAGGAAATGTGTATGATCAAATGTCAGAGGATACCAGCACTACGGAGGATATTTTCGACTCGTGTTTTTGTGAATTTATGTGGCGACGCCTGTATACAGATTCTACTTCAGATAATTTTAGGAAGTTTTTGGATGCTGTTAAGGAATTTTGTTTGACTGAAGACATGGAAATTTCTAAATAAGGTAAGTGGATATTTCCTTTGTGCAGTGCTAAGATGAATTTCCCTTTTTGTTATTTCATTGTTTACTTTAAAATGTAGTTTATTCTGGTTATATATTTTTTGTTCGGCTCTAGTGTAGAATTGGCTGCTCCTTTGACTTTTTAAGTGAAAATAGATTGATGTATACATGAGCAAAGTCATGGAGTGCGCAATGCCAAGTTTGTGCAATTCTTTGATGTTAAGTGAAGATAGGCCAATGTGTACATGGATACCGAGTTTGTGCAGTTCGTTGACTTGTTATTTTGGTTTTCTGTAGCAGCGAATTTTGGTGCAAAAATCACCGCTACACAAAGCCAAAATAACAAGTCAAAGAATTGCACAAACTCTGTGTTCATGAACTACCGGAAATCACCAATTTTCTCCAAGAGGCACCCATAAATACATTTTTATCATTTTGCGCATCATTTAGCAAAGCATTTTTATATTTGACATTTAAAGCATTTTTTATACTTTAGAAACAGCACTGAAAATATAATAATACAGTTTTCAAATTGATTCTGGTAACTAGTGTTCCTATCATAATCTGCCAAAAAATTGAAACAATTGGACTGCACATTTAATTTATGGGAATCCTTTAATAAAATTATTCTTAGCAGTGCAAATTGCCCATCCCAACCAGACAGCATATTCTGTTAGCATGCTGTCCCAAAAGAAAGGCACCCATTGCAAATGAGTTAATGATATGAGAAACATATGGCACTAAAATGCTGTTATTATTATTAATGATAATAATTAATAAATAATTTAAGCCATATTACCTAGAAGCTTAGTAAAATCCATCATATGTTTATTTGTAGGATGAATGACAGAACCACCAGATTCATAAAGATCCCCATCAATATTTAGCAAACCAAGCCTTCCTCCAATTATATCTTTTTCATACAATGTTAGCTGAGCTTTTCCTTCAAAAATTTTATTTAAGAAATAAGCACAGGAAGTGCCACCTATGCCTCCACCAACAACAGCTAAAAAAAAAAAAAAAAATAAAAAAAAAAAAAAAAAAAAAAAAAAAAAAAAAATCAATGATCATACATTCATACATAAATAAGGGACTTAATTTGGAACTTTTGATAAAAAGCAATGGAATTTTATCATAAAGCAGTTAATTTAGAATGTTTCAAGCATATACACATGCATGACCCCCTCCCCCCAAAAGAACCTATTTAAAAATACGATAGTTTTTATATATGAACAAGAACTGCAACTTTATTTATTAAAATAATGCATCACATAAACAAAGAGTAGATATAAATGAACAAAAAAAGATGGTACTTGTGTATTATCGCAATCACTTTGGTGCAGTTTGGCGAAATTTATGGAAGGAAAAGAACAATTACTTTTATTGTAAAAAACTATATATTACAAACATAGAAATGATTCAACTATATTCCAAAAGACAATCAGTAAACCTAGTAACAAACGGATTTTGTTTTTGTTGTGGTGGAAATTTCATACCGCTTTGAGAAAGAATTCGGTGAAAATGCGGTTTACGGCACTGCTTGGCGATTTTTTGAAAATCGCCAATTCGGCGCGTTTCTGCGAAACGTCTTCGCAATTCATTGCAACCTTCCCGACACGCTCCGCGCAAACCTATTGTAAACAAAACATACAATTCTAAACCATAAATTAGTATGGAAACTATTGCCACAAAAAGATAATAAAATAATATGCAAAACGAACATTAGGATCATTAAAATATTCGTCAGTTACCTTTAAATTAATTATTTACATTTTATGTCGTAATACTTACACATTTTATGCGTTACATAACCTTCCCAACACGCTCCGCGAAAACGTAACCAAAATGGCATCCCAGAAAGAAGGAATTTTTTTTAAAAGGGCATTAAAATTACAAACGATACCATGTACACACCGTTCCGTTTTAACTTAAAAAAAAATCTGAGAATTGCACAATGTAGGCAATGCACACAAATAAACAAAATAAGCTAGAATAACTAAATAAATTACAAGAAAATGCCATGTGCACAGCGTTCCTTTTACACTTAAAAAAAACTTCAGCGAATTGCACAATATACGCAACGTACACAAATGAACAAAATAAGCTAAATTAACGAAAATAAATTACAAGAAAATGCCATGTGCACAGCGTTCCGTTTTAACTTAAAAAAAACATCAGCGAATTGCACAATGTAGGCAATGTGCACAAATCAACAAAATAAAATAAATTGCAAACGATACCAGCGTTCTGTTCTTCAGCTGATACAAATTATTTCAATAAAAGGCAACAAAATATAAAAATTAAGCAACTTGCACTTCCAATAAAGTAATAAATGTACATGTACATTCACTCACCTCTCTCAGCATCACAGCTAAATCCATAGCGGCTTGGTATTTCGCGAAATATACGGAACGAAAATAGCCAACACTCAACACACAAAATACAACGACAACTGAAATAACTACTTAAATTAACACGTCAGAATTTCGAATAAACCGCTACGTCATCTCACATTACCAATAAAACCGTTCTCTATAAAATAGGAAACACGCATGCGCGAAAACTACATGTTTCCGTAGCTTCAAAATACCCAGTCAGCCATCTTCGCGGATATACGGAGTTACCCATGTTGGCGCGTTTATTGCTCATTCAAAAACAATCGCCGCCAAGCAGTGCCCTAAACCGCATTTGGGCCAAGAATTCAAAGTATTGTTCTTTTAGTGATTTTGAGGCAAAATACTGCATTCCTGAAGAAATGTCACTTCTCCTTCTTCTAGTATAGGAAAATCCTACAAGCATAAATTTTAAAACAGACTTAAAAATAATCATAATTTTTCTATAAACGCTGTTGGAACTGGGGATGCGACAAAAAGAATGGGGGGGGGGCGAGGAGTAGCATTGGAAATTGAATTTTTGTCACGTACCGTACGTATACATGTATATATAAGTGGCGTATATATATAAGTATATTGTCACGTACTTATACATATATATATATATAAGTGAAATACCACTGACTCATCACGAGATCTCCGAAACTACACACCCAACTGAATTGAAATTTTGCATAGTTAGTCATTCCAGGATGTAGACGAGCACTAAGAACGGATTTTATGTAAATTCTGTCCAAAATGAATGGTATACATCACAGGTGGCACTAAGTCAAAACTCTTTTTTTGTCTGTGAGTTTTGACTTTGACTCACTGACTGGCATTACATTTAACAACTTTAAATTTTAAAAAAATTACATTCATTATCAATTTGAAATTACGCATTTCATCCATATAAGAAGTTTAGGTTCACATTCAAATAGATAGTGTGCCCAGCAAAGCAGGCGGGTGTTAGGTAGAAAAACTAGAAAGTAATAAATTTTATTTTTCACATCTGATGACTAATGATTTTTGAAACTTAAAGCATAATATATAAATTTCATTATTAATTAAAGTAGCTTTATTTGTGATAAAAACACGTTTCATATACACTTTATTACAATATTAAGCTAAACTCTTATTTCTTTTCTGTTATATAATACAAATATCTGTACTTTTCTGTTACTGGGAACTGGAATGGGCCCAAATGCGCTTTAGCCCACTGCTTGGCGGCGATTGTTTTTGAATGAGCAATAAACGCGCCAACATGGGTAACTCCGTATATCCGCGAACATGGCTGACTGGGTATTTTGAAGCTACGGAAACATGTAGTTTTTGCGCATGCGTATTTCCTATTTTATAAAGAACGGTTTTATTGGTAATGTGAGATGACGTAGCGGTTTATTCGAAATTCTTACGTGTTAATTTGAGTAGTTATTTCAGTTCTCGTTTTATTCTTTGAATGCGGTGTTTTTCTATTGAGTGTTTGCTATTTTCGTACGTATATTTCGCTAAATACCAAGTCGCTATGGATTTAGCTGTGATGCTGAGAGAGGTGAGTGAATGTACATGTACATTTATTACTTTATTGGAAGTGCAAGGGAAACGTGATTGATTGGTGTATGAAAGCTGGTTATTTTGTTGATTTGTGCACATTGCCTACATTGTGCAATTCGCTGATGTTTTTTTTAAGTTAAAACGGAATGCTGTGCACATGGCATTTTCTTGTAATTTATTTGCGTTATTTTAGCTTATTTTGTTGATTTGTGTACGTTGCCTACATTGTGCAATTCGCTGAAGTTTTTTTTAAGTTGAAAAGGAACGCTGTGCACATAGCATTTTCTTGTAATTTATTTTCGTTATTTTAGCTTATTTTGTTCATTTGTGCATGTTGCGTAACATTGTGCAATTCGCTGAAGTTTTTGTTTAAGTTAAAACGGAATGGTGTGTACACGGTATCGTTTGTAATTTTAATGCCATTTAAAAAAAAATTCCTTCTTTCTTGGATGCCATTTTGGTTACGTTTTCGCGGAGCGTGTCGTGAAGGTTATGTAACGGCATAAAATGTGTAAGTATTACAACATAAAATGTAAATAATTAATTTAAACCTAACTGACAAATATTTTAATGATCGTAATGTTCGTTTTGCATATTATTTTATTATCTTTTTGTGGCAACAGTTTCCATACTAATTTATGCTTTAGAATTCTATGTTTTGTTTACAATAGGTTTTCGCGGAGAGTGTCGGGAAGGTTGCAATTAATTGCAAAGACATTTCGCAGAAACGCGGCGAATTGGCGATTTTCAAAACATCGCCAAGCAGTGGGCTAAAGCGCATTTTCACCCTGGAATGTACAGGTGTGTGTATATTTACAAATGCATGTATGTGTGGCTGCACACATACATACATTTCTGAATCTGGTCTTGATAATAGGAAAAAACTCAAATCCTTTTTATTTACATAAATATGCTTGCAAACAGTTCTGCTGACAGCTGGTTAAGTAAAACTTAAAAAATATCCCTATTTGTCAAATTTATATGAAAATGCTGGTTAAATTAAAAATTTTAAGTATTGTTACTTGTATAGAAAAAATGAAAAACTAAAACATCATTTTCACAGGAGCAAAACAAATAATAAAAATGATTTTATTTAACATTTCCACCTTTTAATAATAAAATGAGGCATAAGTAAATGATAGCAAACATATTTACATAATATTATGCTTAAAAAATTAATGATTTCGAGTCATTCTTAAATCTTTTCCAAATAAGAAATATGAGTTCCCTTCAAAGGAAGCTATAGGTCTAAGACCAATAATATTAAAGGTTATTAACTGCACTTTCCAATTTCAGACTTTAGCACTTGCTATTAAAATCCTTTCTATGAACATTTTACAGTTCAAATAAAATAACTATCAATAACTGACAAAATTTACAGAAATTTTGAAAAACTGCCGATGAACATAACTTTTCATCAGCAATTTAGGTTAAATGCATTAAACAAATTTTTTAACACAAAAAAATTCAAGATGATATTTTCAAGTAATTCCTAAGAAGTAAATTATTATAATGCTAAGTGAAACGCTTCTGTAAGACTATACAAGGTCTTGTTACGTATATATATATATATATATACAGCTTTGATCAATCTAGATTCATGATAGAGTGGTTTGAACACTTTTTAAGAAATCAAATTTTAATTGAGTAAAATCAAAATTAATTATAAGAAATTAGGGCTCTAGTGCAGAATTGGGTGCCCTTTCGATTGGCAAAAAATTTTGTTCAGTTTTGGCAATGAAAACCCATTTCTGGTTACCATGAGAGTTTTAACTTGATTTTAGCTTCTTGGACAAAGTCAAGGCAATATGCAATGACTAGTTTGTGCAATTCTTTGATTATTTTTAAGTGAAATAGGTCGATGTGTACATGGACATGGTGTTTGTGAAATTCTTTGACTTCTTATTTTGGTTTTATGTACTGGCCATATTGAAATTGTGCCTTCCTGGTGCCGATCTTGGCATCAAAAAAGAAAACAAGGGGCACCCAATTGTAAACTTTTACCGAAATTAGTAAATAGAACTATTTTTAATAAATATACGATCATGGTTTTTTGCTTTTATACCTTCAAGTCTCTTTTTATGCAATTTACTTTTATGTGGTTTTAAAGTTAATACACTTACATAAACAGAACTTTTGTTAGAGATAAAGCATTATTGAAAATCTAGGTGAAGCATTAACATGAATTAATGGCAAGCCATATGATGAAAAAATATATAAAAATCTGCAAATGATTTCATTGATTTGGAAACCTATTCTGTTGAAGTCAATAACAACATAGTGGAAATTACAAAGCAACTTTGGTTCAATAAGCTGGATTTTGCATCATAGGCTAAATAATAAATTTCTTAACATAGATGAAGAATGACTATTTATAAAGAATGGGAAGTCAACAATAACTGTGCTGACATGACTGCATAAGAATTGGCAACTCAAAAAGTACCCGAAATTGCTGAAATAGTTAAATTTTTGTCAAAGCATATTATGGAAGCTGTTATATATATTGAACATAGGCTTACAGCACAGTTCATTGTTGTAAAGAAGCATATTCATAGAAAAGGCAAAGAAAAATGTGTAGTCATCGATACTGCAATTTTTAGAAAATTATGAGTGAATGACGAAAAACATACATTTTTAAAAAATATTTGTAGAGACATTTGAAGATATTGTGTTTTATTTATTGAAAGACTGAAAAATTAAAAAAATAATAACATCTTTTTTTTAATACATATATATTTAATTTTTCGCTTAACAGTTTCAAGTAGCCTGGAGTACTGGCAGAAACGATTAGGCGCACTATAAGCGTTATTGCTGTATACATATATTTGGCATGATGATTCTTCATCTGCATTTATTACGATTTAGTTAATATATAACACATAACAATAACTAGACATTAATACGAATACAAAATGCGAAGTTATGTAAAGTGCATTTCCATACCAATCTTAGGCGTAGCATTTTTGCATATTATAGATGGTACAATGAAAGTAAAACTAAGAATTGCGTAAATTATAGTTGACATTGTAATCTCTTAAAAATATCTGAACTTTTAAATCAAATTACGCTATTTGGAAATAAATACTTTTAATAAAAAAAAATATGAAGATCTAAGTACTACTCTGATTGACGTTCAACCGCCTGATACCGGAAACAGACAGAGCGATAAGACATCTTGTTTTGCACTAGCTAAGTCTTTTGGATTGGCGAGAAAAATGTGAGCGAGTGAAGAGGGTAGGCAAAAATATTTTGTATGAGTTTTAAGCACAAAATATGGAAGGGAGGGGGAAAGAAGGAAAACCTAAAGTAAATAAATTTTGTTTTGATCTATTTAGGTTATTTCATGATATTACTAGCTTATAACTTTCGATGAAGGTACAATAAATCTGCCAAATTAACGTATTCAGCAATTACGCGAAAGCGAAAGAGGCCAACAGCATGGACGTTAGAATAGACCTCCATCACGGAGTACAATACTTCGTGACCTCCATCCATGGCCAAGAGCTCTCGGCTGAAAAATGGCAAAGCCAGCTAGACACCTATGCAGCCCATAAGGACATGCATACTTATGCGGTCCATAAGGAAACCAGAAGATTAAAGTTAAGACTATTTATCACAGTTTTATTCATGGCTTATATCATGGAATGATTTTTTTCCTTCCCTACTATAAAAACCTGAGTCGCAAATTGGAAAACTTTCAAAAGAAACCAGGTTCCTGTTCTCCAGTCAGATAGACAACCTTGAAGGGCATTTCGGTCAATTTCGACAAAGTGGTGCCTATAATTATTGTAAAGGAAACTTAAATTAATTAGAAATTCAGTCTTCTGAGAAAGGTTCATTCATTTTAGAACAATTTTCTTGTAATGATATTGAAGACTTTAATGTTATCATCTCACTGATAATGAATTTGCTGATGTTATGCATCAATCAAATGATGTTAATATTACAGAAAAAGATAAAATGTGTCCTATTTATATTTCTGGTTATGTTTGTAGTTCTGGATTGAAGCGTATAAATCGTAATCTCTGCAGAAGAAAATTGATTATTAGCAAGGGACTGATAGCTGAATATTGTGAAGATTTTGCATATTTAGATGCTGTTGATTGGGATCCTTTATTTTGGCCTATAGAAATTCTGCTATTCATAAATACCTCCGTATTCAAAATGTTGACAGTTTTCAGCTCTGAAATGTACGAAGAATTATATATGTTATCAAATAATCAACATTCTTTATTAATGAATCTGATCCCACAGAAAGTTGAAAAACGCATTATTTGCTATATAGAAAGTATTTGTAAGTATGGTAAAACATTGCATGAGTTGTTGGAAAGCTGTGCTACATGTATTGCCTATATATTGCTAAATAATTAGTGTAAGGCGAAAAATAATAATTTAAAGGAAACCAATGACAAAAAAAGTTTTCAAAAAAGAAAAATGAGTAAACTAATTTAACAATTTTGAAATTCAGGTCAAATTTTTTTATTTTAAAGTTAAATAATAAGCATCTGCCAATTATATCTATGCTGACGCACAGAGAAGTATAGATGGCGTATTGTAATATAAGTCACAGAAATTTCTTGCGACCCAGCAGTGGTTGAGTGGTAAAATTCTTGAACATTGGTAATACGGTTCGGCCTTCGAATCTCTGCGAACGAGCTGACTGCGTGTAACTTCGTGATACCGTTAAACGGATATTTTACAATTGCTTATCCTGTAAACTGTCACAAGCGTTGCTTGGTAACCAAACAGAAATCCCACTACCACCAGAAAGAATGACATCCTCCAAAATTGTTCACTACAACTGGAGTAGATTTTGCTCGTACTATCTTTGTACGAAATACGCAACCCTTGAATACAGCGTACATTGTATTATTCACGTGCTGAACTTCTCAAATTTTGCATCTGCAGCTCTCTCCGGACCTGACCATTGACAAGTTCATCATGGTACTTCAGAAGTTTATCGGTCGACGAGGACTTCCTCACACCATTTATACTTATAACACAATCCCTTCCGCGTGGCAAACAAAGAATAGGCCTTTCTCAGGAATATCATTACGACTAATACAATCCAAAATTTTTATGCTACAAACAGCGTTGAATGGGAATTTACTGTGCAATGCGCGGCTTGGTGGGGAGGCTGTGGGAGCGCCTAATAGGATTAAGTAAACAATGACTTCGAAAATCGCTTGGTCGCTGGTTGCTGGATGAAGATGCACTCTATACTGCATTAGCAGAGGTAGCAGCCGTCCTGAGCAGCTGACCATTAGTGTACGAGCGGGGAAATGATGATACTGAAGATATCTTGACTCCAGATCATTTTCCACCTGGTCAGAAACTGACAACATTGGATTCGAAACTTGAATCCGAAAATGCGATACTTATGGAAGACAGCAATATTAGTTGGATACGTTTTGAAAGAGATGGTCTAAAGCAGAGGTCGCCAAACTTTTTTGATCATCGCCCCCTATATAATTTTTCGAAATCTCCATAGACCCCCACAAAGGTAATTTTCAGGTAATTAAAATAAAACTATATATTAGTCTAAATATTAAATAAATCAGAAACAGTAAGTAAAGTAGCTACAGATTTTTTACTTCTTAATGAGATGAGTGTGCCTGGTGTTTCTTGGCAAGGTTCGCTATATTGGGTTCGAAATTAGTCAATTTTAACCGTAAATCCCCTCGAAGCTCCACATTTAATTTATTTCTGTTTTTAGTTAAAATTGAATTAACGTGACTGAAACCGGCTTCAACCATATACGAACTTGGAAACGCCAGCATAAATGGCTGAACCATTTCGTAAAGTTTCACATATTTTTGCTTTATATTTATATTAGTCCAAAATTTATGTATTGTCAAATTTTTAATAAGCGTTTTTGCTTCAAGATCGGACATTAGTTCAGCAAGCTCATCTTGTATGTTGATGTCGACGTTATCAATTTGCGCCGAAAATGGCGCAATGATCCAATCAGGGATGTCGATGTTTTCCAAATCAACAAAGCGCAGTTTAAAATCGTCACGGTATACATACGAAAACACATAAGGAAAAAAGGGGCAGATTGTTTTCTGATTTATTATTTTATTTTCTATGAAGAATATTGTTACGAAAAATTCGGCGGTTGCGCCTGTATGTAAGCTTTCCGGCATAGCACTAGGGTTGCCATAAAAGAATGTATGGTAGGGTTGCCAGATTGGCGACTTTATCGCCCATTTGGCGACCAAATAGGCGATATCCCATGGTCCAATCGGGAAGCTTCTAGAATAACTTCCTGTCGAGATATTTCTCGAAACGTGTGGAACTTAAAGAAAAGCTATATAAACCCTTGCGTTTCTGAGAGCAGTTAGTTGCGAAGATTGTGAAGCAGTGTGTGATTAATTGTGAGAATAGCTGCTACGCGAGAGTTTTGGTGAACGGAAAGCGATCGAGATAGTGCTTTGCCGTGAAGCTAACTTTACAGTATAGCTCGACAGTGTATTGGTGATTGTTCCACGGTGTTTATTATAAGTTTAGTATTGCCGTGAAGCTACCTTTACAGTTACAGCCTGAAGCTGTGTTGCTGATTGTTTCAGCGTATTTATTGTAGATTTTCGACGCTTTTAAAGGTAATTTTGGAACTGTGCTGTAAATAATGATTCTTGTAAATAAATTGTGCTTTTTATTGTTCTGCATCGTGTTTTCATCGGATACTCTCAAATCGACGAACCCGTAAAACGCAACAATATGATATTAAGTCACTTATAAAAATATTTTAAATTTTTACGTACGCAGTTAGATATGTGTGATTTGCGTATTAAGAACTGTTTTTCCTTCGAGTCGCAATAGACCCCCATTCGACCCCTTGAGTCAGATAGACCCCTACTGTTGTTAAATAGACCCCTAGGGGTCTATATAGACCACTTTGGCGACCCCTGGTCTAAAGAATATCATCTGGAACTACGCAGTTATCATCAAATTCTCAATATCCACAATTTCGTTCCAAATAGGAAAGAAAATCTGGTACTTCTGCGGAAGGACGTAAGGCCTCAGCATACTTAGAAAAGAGCCCTTGTTGAAAGGATAATTGCTGGAATGCAAAATGTAGACCGTGAGTGTTGCGTGTTGATCTTAAAGAAATGACTCGACTGATGCAGCTAGTCATACCTCTTAAGGCCGACTAGGACGAGAAGGTTGTCTCGATCTATGGCTGCTCGTGACGTTAGTCACGATTTTCCTATTCTCTTTCTCCTATTCCTATTCTCAATTTTTAATCTGGCAACGGAAAAATTGTGAAACTGAAATTTTTGTGTTAAGAACAGTTGCGTGTAAACTAACGAAAATGAAATGTGCATATAAACTCAATAATATTGTTGCGTGCGTAATGGATTGAATGCACCCAGAAGTGGTGGTAGCTTGATAAAATTTATTTTCCTGAAAGAAATACTCTATAAGTCGAGAAAGTTTCACAAAAGTACTCGTATAGCTTTTCTGAGTATAACAGAGCACAATCAGTAGTTAACAATTTAAACTACTAAGAAAGATAAACACAAGATAACGTAACACGCCTTATTACGTATATTTCCAGTTCTCTGACTTAAAATCTGAACTAAATTAAGAACAGATGTTCCGTCTTTCCCAGGCTGCCGAGAAGCTTCCAGTACCTTCGATTTGTGGAAATTGCTGGAAGGCACACACGGTTACAATTACGTAAGGCCGCATAAAGTTACAGTTACATAACAATCGGACAAAATTGTCCTCAAAAGGCAGAAAAGTTCGGCGATTTCTTGTCAAATTTGGTTACAAAATTAGTCGCCAAAACCATCGCCAACTTGACACTCGCAGAGCCAAACTGACAAGATAAACATTTACCTCAATGTCAAGTGGACCTGCCTTATCTTATTTTTCCCAAGGAGCTTCGATTTCTTGAAGAATTTCATGTAACATTATACAAATGATACTACGATTTGCATCTAATCCCACTAAAATTATTTACATATAAACAAAATTCAAAACAATGTTAAATTAGGAAAGATTTTTTCGCCTAAAATATTGTTACGGATTTTGTAGTTAGTTTGCTATTTTAATAGAATTGTAATTAAAATTGTTTTATTTATTGAATGCAGCATGAGACTTATTTGAAGAAAAAGTTACCCCAGAAAAGTAAAAATACAGGAGCGCGTGCATTTAATATTTAATCGAGAAAATACCCGAATGATCTCGTGAATGATTAAAAAGCTTGTAAAAGCTGGAGGAAAACATCTCAGTTCAGTTGAAGTTGTTTTAAGCGAACTGTTGCTTACTTAGTGCTGTTATTGATTGTAGCGTCGCTGTGAGATCGGGTTAACTTTTTCTGTATTTTGAGTTGAGTGGTATTCAACGTTTCAGTAGTTTTAAATATAACTACTGTGAGATATTGTGATCTTGTGAAAAGAATAAATTTTCTAAACTTTTTATCGACTTGTCCATTCAATCCATTACGAACGCGTACGCAAGCAACAATATCGTTCATTTTAAAAATTGCATTTAAAAATGTCACGAATTCTTGACGTTTTTTCAGTGCATTTTTTTGTGCATTCCTCATAAATAGCATTTTCTATGCAGATCTTTATAGCTGTTTTTAGTAGGATTTGGATATCCAAAGGAATGGCGTTATAGCATAAAAACGGCTTAGATTTGCACGTTTCACAGCTCTGCATTTCGAAATTTATTGAAAATTTGGTAAAATACGGACCGTTGATGGGAAACGTATTTCTGGGAAACGTATTTCAATCTAAAGTGTCAGTGCTTCTTTTTGGAGCTTCGCTCTCATCTAAACTCATTTCAGAAACACATGCATTCTGTCCCCTAGATATATATTTTCTATGTCTCAGAAACTGAACAAAGTGAACTTTTATCTTTTCAGTTGGTGTTACAAGGCGCATGTAGAAAATAATTTTCCTACATTGACAACAAATGGAGGATATGGATTGCGAAAAGACAGTCAAAAGTCATTGCGAAAGTTTTAGAATGTGACTGCCATAAATTATAGTTGCCATTTCTCTGTCACTCACAGTAATGCAGATCTTTAAAATGTCGGATTTAATGTTCTTTTACCGCCAACTGTGAGAATAGATCCGTGCAGAATGTTCTGAGAGCACAAAATTTAGTCCCAATCAAAATTCATCTTCAGTTGTGTTAGGTCTATGGGTCTGAAAAGTCGCCAAGCTCGTATTATGATTAGTGACGCTTACTGCTGTGCTGATGAGGGGGAGTTAGTGTGGCAACGTACGCATGTCTAAAACAAACATTATTGTAACAATATATTCCTAGTGTTTAAATTTAGGTGCACATAAAATGCACCACTGTAATGTTTAACTATTAGTACGTATATTTATCTAAAAGCTGCAGTGTTATCTCAGTATACAATTATTGTACTGTGTAAATGCTTAAATAACAGATTAAAATGCTAGAATTTCAGTATACAGCATCAAGAAAAGTTTCTATTAAGCTTCTGACGCCGCGCTTCTGGGGCGCCAAAGAGTTCTTGTGTTGTACAGTTGCGGATTTCGGACGATACTCGAATAGTTCTACTAAGCTGCCCGGCGTCCGGATCCGCTCTCGCCTGTCCTGTTGGGTATAGTGCATTGGGTATAACAAGTAGAATAATATAATCATTCGTAAAATAAGATTTGTTATATGGTGAATTGATAAACAGGTACTGTGAAGTATTATACAGACAACTGTAACAAGATTCGAAACAAAGTGTAATTAATAAAATGTAAAGCATCGTATAGCCATTTGCAGTAAGAACTGATAAACAGTGAATTTATACTAAAAATTGAGCATAACGTATTTTGTATAGTATATATCGTCATCCACAGTAAGATTTGTTTTAGTGATGTCTTATACAGTCACTGATGGGAAGTTAAGATATACAGCGTGTATTCCAAATACAGTGTGTATTTGATATAATGAGCATCTGATGCAATTTGTATAATGTGTATTTGTTATACAGTGTATTTATGTTATCTGTATCTAGTACTGTAGAGCCAACTTATGTATCTGTTCCATGGTAATGATTCAATAAACTCCCGGTGCAGCGTTCCTGAGACACATTTCAATAAACTCTCGGTGCAGCGTTCCTGAGACACTAGAGTGCTTGCTGTAGATGGATGTGGGTTCGGGAGAACACCCGATTAGTTCGATGAAAGCCATCTGGGAGTCCAGAGTCTGGTTGTTATTATTATTATATGCACTATTTTAAAGTCAAATTACTTGTAAAACTATTTTTTTTTTCAGTTCTGGATTCGCAGATGACAAATTCACGCTTTCTGATGTCGATAAAGATTTAACTCAGATTTTACCTGTTATGAATTCAATTGATATAGCCATCCAGTTAACTTTTGAGATTAAATCTGGCAATTTCTTTTCTTTGCTTAATGTTCTAATTATTCAGAGTGATTTTGATTTCATCACCACTGTTTAGCGTAAACTTTTTTCTATTTGGTTTTCCATGCTATATCATGTCAACCATGGTAAGTAAATAATCGCTTCTTTCAAAGTCATGGTATTCTGCCATAATACTCAAAACACTAAAAGAATCTGGGATTTGACAAATCAGAGAAATACAACTTATATTCGTATTGAAACGAATTTATGTGGCGCCGAGTTCACAAAGATGATGATTATTTTCCAATTATTTTAAATGCCATTAGCAAGTTCTCTCCTGCTGGAATAACTGACGCAAGGTTTCATGAATTTGTTTTTCAGATAATGAAAAAGCTAAAGCTCTTATTTATTTACCTTTTTTATATAATGTATCAGTAATTTGTATTTGCCGATTATATGAGTAAATAAAGAATGATCTGTGATTATCTAATTAAATAGGAGTTTCTTCAAATTACGCCAGAACTAATAGCACAAGTTTGACGGGTTCTCCGCGAACATTCAGGGTCGAAAGGAGTTAACTTTCACGTTTAATGGGAAAATATGTAAGTACCGAAATCAGTTGACATTGACAGGGGATTTTCTCCCATGGTCACTGATAAAGCTTTTAAAAATTTTTTGTCTTGCCTCCAAAGCGAACATTCCGCTGTTAGTAATGTTAATATTATTGTTGTTATTCAATTTCGTCCTTCTCTGAGTCATAAAATTGCACTGATTTTCCAGAAGTTCAACTTCTAGGGTTGTCATTTACCTGCCAACGAAATTTGTTTCTCGATTGTTTAAGATTCGTTCTGTTGCTCTCAATTCTAGAGGAATTTACAGCATACCTTGCCGGTTTAGATTGAGTTATAGGCAGTAAACTAAACGACCACTAAAAATACGGTTCGAGAAACACGATTCATACATGCTCGGAAGCGAGAAATAAACAAATCGTTGAAGGCTAATCATAGCTGGAAACTTAATCACATTTTTTTATTTTGGTTCTGCAAAAATCCTCCATAACCTTCTTCAGTGGAGAATTTCATTCACTGGATTTCCTTGAAGCTTTTACAAAAATTCATCTTCTTTAATTGCTGACATCAATTTGAACCAAATTTCAGTCTCTTATAATCGTGATAGTTGCCGCTGCCGCTACTTGAATGGAATGTGCAAGTTTGGTCAATATTTGACATCTCTCATTACCTTCTAGATGATGAGAAGTTTAAATATAATTGGCTTGCATGCTTAAGAAGCAAAAAATATTGTGCTATACTCTCACAGAAAATATAATGCTTGTGCCTTTTCTTGAATAACGAGTAAAGAGTTTGGTAAGAATTCTTCAAACTTCTTTCTAATTACGAACCATTTCACAACTGTATAGAATATAAGTACAGGAAAGAACTATAGCCGAGGATCTAGAGCTCAGAAAAATAATGGCCTAAGTGTCACAAGATCAAACTGAGAAGGTAGGCAAGAGATGTACAGCAATTCTGAACAGATTGTTTGGGCATTATATTTTTGGCGGAAAGGAATAATTCTTTAAGTGGTGAACAAGAGAACTTAAGAATTCCAAGCAATGATGGAAGATTTTTAGAAGAGTTTAGAGTAAGTTACTCAGTAGGATTTTGTGCTCATTTCACAAGCAGGGGTATTTCAACAAGCAGGAAAACCTAGTAGACTTATTACTTATCATAACAGAAATATTCAAAATGAAATAACTTCAGCAATTTATTAAAGAAAATATCTCTATTATGAAATAAAGAAAGAGCGAAATTTGGAAAAAGAATTATTCGAATGATTTTAATGCGCGCCCCAGCTTTAAGTCAAAAAAAGAAAAACGGAAGGGGCATGTGATTATTAAGAATGGTTGAATCACTTTCCCGACCTCTTACCGACAGAAAATCTATCTATCTCTCTCTCTCTCTCTATATATATATATATATATAAATTGTATTTGATCGAGGGCTGTCTGTTTCAGATTGTCATTGTCAACTAGATTATAATTAAAGTAAAATGAAGGGGAAAATAATGTCAAATTTCCTATTTTTGAAGAAAACCACAAAAAAACTTCTGATATATTCTTCTGCTCGTAACAATAATTTGATTGCTAGTGAGTGGTACAATAAAATCTTCTGAAATTACAATAAATTTCTCTGCCGTGGTGCTAAAACTGCTTACTTTATATTTTGCTCTATAAAGCACTGAATGGAATGAGATGGAGTGCAAAGAATGAAACTTTCGAATCAGTTAGGTATAGCTTAAGAACGTAATACATATCTTAGGTGAGATAAAGAAAAGTTTTAACACCCCTTTCTGTTTTACTCAGGTGTCCATTTTGCGAAAAGAAATCACAGCATTCTTTTTCTTGTGACCTGGAACAATATTCTTATTAAAACGAATAACGCTGTAGTTTATAAAGCAGTTCCTTAAAAACGCGTATAATTAGATAAAGCAGTAAAAATTAAAATTGCTATGCTAAATGTTATTGAAGAATTTATGATCGATGGTTTTAAGAAAGTTGAGGAGATGTAGGGGAAATAATTACAATTTTAAGGGTGTTATAAATATTGAGACACCAGAAACATAGCATGTAGGTAAAAGAAAAGATAACTCTCTTATGAGAAAGGTTGAGACCATTTTAATGGAATATACGAATAAATTTCTTCAGGGTTGTAATACAAACAGTTCTCATAAATTTGAGGTAAACATTCGAACAGAACATTCCTTGGCTCAGGCTCAACACGAAGTTTCGCATGTTACGGGCTCCCGCGTTTTATCGCAATCCCAGAATAACACATTTTCGATTTTCGAGTCCTTGAATCTTCGAACACTTTGTAAATATGCTATATCTTCTACCGGGTTGAGATAGTTGTGATGTTATGGCATATTAAAAACATGGGAGAGTACAATGCAGAACCGAAGATGACCAGCCCATGGCTGTTCCGCCCGAAGGCGAAGATAAGTGCGCAAAAGAAATGCCAGTACTGAAGTCAGTTAAAAGACGTGTCAAAAGAAAAGTAAAAAAAAATTTAAAGGGAAAATGGTAGTTTAAGTTAGTAGACTATTGGAGGTATATGACATATGAGAGACATTAAGTATATGTAAGAGATTAAGTAGTGTGTCTCAGGACCGCTAATGGTCTTTTTCTATTAGTATTTGTTTCATAATCATAATTTAACATGGGTATTGTATCATTCCTAACATTTGGGATGTTTTTAAAGAACTTTTCGGCCAATTTGGCAATTAAAACATGAATTTCAGGGATTTTAAGCTCACGGTGAATAGCCGAGTTACGAATAAACCATCGGGCATTCACCGCTTGCCTGAGAATTACATTCTGGGCAACTTGGATCCTTTGGATGTGAGTATAGGAGGCGTAACCCCAGACAGGACAGGCGTAAGTGAGTATGGGCCGCAAAAGGGTTGTATAAATGAGTATCTTGTTGTCGATAGAAAGAGAACATTCCTCTGACATGTTTACAGTTATTTGTGACCTTGAGGATTTAACAATAAACAAAGGAGATCTTAATCTGCAGTTGGAACCTACCAATGGTCTAACGGATAAGACTGTCCAACATTGTAATAATGCTCAGGTAGTAGATCGATTCCATGTCCGAATTTCAGGACAGGTTTTCGTGCTTTCACTATGTGCAACTTAAAGATGAGCTAATGTCATTTAGAAAGTCCTTCGCGAAGATATTTCTTCTTTAGGCATATCGTTATCAACGACGATAACAACTAAATAGCAATTGTAAGAAGTTGCAAACGCATCTTTGAGATCCGAAACAAACACAGATTGTGTATTAGGAGATATAATAAGTGCATCAGATTTTGACGATGAAGTGATGTCCTCGATGTTACAGCAAAATACCAGCTACAGTCTAACAGTAACATAATACAGTTAAGAAAAGAGTTTTAAAAGATATATCCCATAAATTTTGAGGTGCGGTAAGCATCTGTTTGTTCATGCCAATATCTAGGACTTTAGCTGAACGCAGCTTTCTCAAATTAAAATTTAATGTGATGTTATTAATAATGATTAAAGTGAAGGAAGAGATCTTTTTATACTAGCTACAGAAAAAGAAGCTGGTCACTGAGAAATTAGTTAACGTGTTTGCTCCTCAAAAAGTTAAAGTAAGAAATTTAAAAGAAAAATTTATTGGAAAAATATGCGAAAAAGAAAAAAAATATGAAAGAAAAAATTATGAGATTTTAAGTTTACGTATCACAGTTGTAAAAGCAAAGATAAATTTTATATGAATTGAATAAAAGTATTTAAAAATGTCAGATTGTATATTTTAAAGTAAAGATTTGAAATATAATTTTATAAAATCAAAAAGAACGAAAAGTAAAAGTGTGCTGAAAAATGTAACGTATTGGGTTACTTCTTACTAGTTTTTAATAAAATTTTAATTTATTTGGTTAAGGAACATTCAGAATTTTGAAAGTTGTTAATATGCAAAAGATACTTACCATTTATCTGTGATTTTCATTTTCGAAAAGTTATTATTAGTATTGATTAATATTTCGAATAGGCAGCAGGAAAGAGAATTTTGAAAGGAAACCCATGAATAAAATTTTATACAGGCATAGACATAAAGGTCTCACTAAGGCATCCTTGTGAGGGGACTCGAGCCAGACCTGTTAAGTTTGGAGAAAAAATTATGATCCTTTCTAAGAGGATTACCTGGATGATTTTGGTCGTCAGTAAAGTGGGGTATTTAGTCAGTAAAGTATCTTAGGGGGGGTGAAATTCAGCATCAATATTATTTATATTCTTGTAGAGTCATTAGGATTTTTTTGGAAGCAGAGGAATGAAAAATGAACAACGCTTTCGCCGGGAATCGAACCACGGACCTCTCGGTTATACAGGCAGCCAATCAGGCTATTTTTCATAAAACGTCAATTTCTAGCTTGTTTGCTCATGCTTCGTAATGAATTTTTTGTGGGGAGGTTCGTTCTTTTTGCAGCGTTGCTTTCCGTAATTTAAATTTAAAATAATTCCTTGAATATATTTCATTTCATATTCTTTCACGTATCAGTAGAACATTTTTGTGAATACGAATTAAAATGCAGCATTAAAAATTAAATTAATTTCTCCTATAGTAATTAGGAGAAAAATTAAAAATTGCTTCCTACCTGCCGTCAAGTAGCTAATAGCATGTCTAAGGTGGTTATGGGAACAGGTGAAAACTTGTCGAGTCATTAGGTTTCTCCAAATAGGAAGCATGAAAAATGTGCAATGTCCTCGCCGGCATTGCACCCTCCCAGTTACCAGTCGGACTTGCTCCCAATCAGTACCGGCGCTTAGACTTTTCGCTGCCCGGTGCTGTCATAGAGATTCCTAGATTCTGCCACCTAGTGACTCCCTAAATTTTACAAATTTTGCCGCCCGGTGCGGCTGCATCTTTTGCACATTTTCTTTGGCGCCGGCCCTGCTCCCAATTACACAACGAAGGTACTTGTTAAGGAGGGAGAAAACAAACTAATTAGTCCTTCCTTGCATATGGTCCCACCAGTGACCGAGTGATTAAACCGATGAATTAGGCCCTAACCAGCCCAACTGCCCTAATCACTACAATGATCTGAGCAGCGGAGTTTGAGATGAGAAGGACAAAACTCCCTAGTGTGAGTCGAATCAACTAGAGAAGTAACGTTAATCCTAACGGCTGAAGAGCAAAACTGTTATTTTTATGCTTCAACTTTACAAGTAAAGAATAATGATGTTGCTGCTTTCATTATAGTCGAAATGATCATCTTAAACTTTCTTGTTAGTCCAAAGGGGCTTTGTCCCTCAAGGACTATTGTTTTCTTTTTGGCATTTTGCGTTGATTCACTATAAATGTCCGATTCACTTTTCAAATTGTTGCCACCAAACATTATCGCCCTGTATTATATTTAAAGAAATTAAATAATGAAGGATCTGCATAAATGTATGTATGTTCCTCGCATTGTGATAAAACAACGGTTACCTAGAGCCATCCAATTTTGAATAACGTATGTTTCCATTCGAATATGGCCATCTGCAAGCCCAAATTGGAATTTGGAATTTTTGTTATTATCTATTTCATATTTTGTAAAACTTTAACGAATTTTTGAAGAACAAACTCAACGATTCAAAAGCGAGCAATGGCAATACTCTACGGGAAAAAAAAAGAAAGAAAAAAAAAACACCTTTTTATCTCCAGCGCACGGAACTGTGTATCGGAAATTCTAAATATATGCTTATTATAAAATTATTTTGAGATATTGCTGTTGAACTGAATTTCATGATTTAAGTGTGAAGAACATGATATTTAATAAATAAAGGTAACACACAAAACGTTAAAAAAATGCCCCCTTTGGACGTAATTTAAAATCTGAAACATTTCGGAAGTTATCATTTTTTTTTAAGTCTTGTTTCTTGTTCTGTAGTCTATTCCTTTTGAGGAACCTCTATATAAAACCCTAAAAAGTGCTGACCAAGTAACTAATTTTCTAGAAATTCATAGGAGAAAGAAGCTTTATAACAGTAGCATAAATATCTACCTGTATTATTAAATAATAAAGAATTTCTATGCAGGTATGAACTTTCCTCGTATTGGAGAAACACAACGACACTTAATGAACCAAATTTCGAATCGTGTAGTCATCTACACGAAACTATGCTCCACGAAGACTAAATTCTAAATTTCGTATTTCTTTTAAATTTATTTCACATTTTATATAAATTTAATGAACTCTGCTCAACAAACTCCACGATTTAAAAGCAAGCAGTGGCAACACTTTTCGAAATAAAATATTTTTAACTACAGCGCGCCAAGATGTTGCCATTGAGCACAGCATGATATTTTAATTTTCATATTTAATCTGTCTGTTAGTCAGCAACAAACTAAGCGATTTAAAAGCAATAAACGCAGCTCCTAAAAATATTTTTTGTAGTTTTTAGTTTGATTGATTTAAATAAAAATACATTTAAATCATAAGATGTTTAATTAGAAGTATGAAATATTTTCATGAATATTTTTATATTAGCAGGACTAATTTCCTTAAAAGTTTTATATATTATTTCTCTAAAATAAATATAATCTTAAAATAGTTTCGACCAAACTAATTTTCATAAAAAATTATGGCAACTTTATTAGACTGTTTGCTGTATAAGCGGCTATTACTTAAAAATGGCAAAAAGAAAATTTTAACTTGACTAGATTTTGAATAAAAACTCTTTAGATGTCGAAACAGGCTCTTCTTCTTCAGTAACAAAGATATTTTTGTCAAAAACTAGAAGCATTTCTTCCAGTGCAGGGCTTCAGTTGTGTAGAAATTTAAATCAATGCTTACGCTTTACTTACGCTCGCTTAAACATTTTAACGACACATTTTAACATCGGCTAGTGAAAATGGCTAAAGCCGGAATAATCGCTGGCAGAGTTAGGACGAAATCTGCTGGCAACGCTGCGAAAAGCTCTAATTTTAAACCCTTCAAAACCCTATGCTTAAATATTCTACCAACTAATTTGCACTCTGATGAAGACTACGGAAAGAAGAAATTATAGCACGAGCCTTAAATCATAATAATTGATTAATTAACACAAAACACTTTGTGCTAATTAATCAATTATTATTATTAATTTATATGTTAATTAATCAATTAATACCTTAAACACAGCTTTGTTACAACTATTAAAATGCCAGCCTATGTATATTCATTGAAGATAGAATTCTACGTTGAATTTTCATTATTGATATTTTATGTAATTTGTCAGCGGAAGCATCATTGATAAATACTTTTTATACATGTACAAATTTCTAATTCATGAAAAGTTTCATAAAATGTAGAATAAGACTTCTGATTTTTCAAGTTTCACTGAACACTTTTAATAAAAATAATCGAAATTACATCTTTCAGAAAGGAATGTTAAATGGATATGCTGGATGATCTGTCATGCTGAAAAAGAACGAAACACATAATAAATTTTAAAAATCATAGTTTATATGTTAATAAATACAAATAAGCAAATTATAACTATTATTAATATTCATAAAGCGGTCACCTTAATTACCTATTTGGAATTGAATCTGATTCAGCACATTTAAATCCCCTTTTGTTTTTTGAAGAAAAATAATCTTATGACTAAAATCATTGCCTTTATTTTGTGACTTGAAATCCTATTTGTAACTTCATAGTCATGTAAAATGATGGCAGGGTTGATATGATAATCACTTCCGATTAAAATATTATTTTTCTTACTTTTTTAAACTTAAATTTACAATTAAATATTGTATTCTTTTGATTGAAAAACAAATTAACATGAATTTCCACAAAATTTTTAGAAATTAATTTAATTTCTGTAAAGTATTAGAAACAATAATATCTAACAAAATTAATCAAACTACACTGGTTTCCAAAAGTAAAGCAACAAACTGAAAAATCGCAATGAATGGGTTAAAAGTAGCTTAAAATTCTTGAAATTTGAATATGTTACAAATAAAAGCAAGTTGCACCGATTATGCAAAAGAGTAGCGCTGCCATCGTTTTACATAAATACGATACAGCTTAAAATCAGCTTTTTAGAAGGGAGTCGCTATTCAATGAACGACTGTACATTAAATAATTTCTAGATAAAAAAATGTAAAAAGGAATTCGAGGCGACTTTTTCCAAGCAGAATTGCGTTTAATATGCTGTTATATGAAAAACCGTCAACGATTATAAATCCGTTTGAAAACATTCTTTAGATTCTTTGAACTATGTTTTAAGATTTTTTCTCCTTTTGATGATAATAAATGTATCTACTTTTAGAGCAGTCATGTAAAGACACTCAAGATTCCTCTATTCTGACAACGTTTTGCCATTTTTATCTGGGTAAATGTTTCTCATTAAGAATTCTGCAGCGCGTTCTGCGTTTGGCAATATGTCGTGGAGAAAGACGATGCACATTATGATTTTTTGCCTTTTCAAGATTCAAATCAGCATTAATCACTTTGTTTACAGTTGTCATTGAGCCTTTTAATAATTTTGCAAATGTTCTTTGATTTGGCGGATTTTCCTTTAACATTAAAGATCTTACTTTTGCAGCATTAAAACATTCCTTTTTTCCCCCTTGTATATGTATTTGGAACAATTTTTCCACTTGAAGCCAAACTTCGACTTTTGTATTTTTCCTTTCTTGCTGATAATATTACCTATCGTAGCTTTAGATATTTAAAGACCACGGTTTTCATTCAGTTTTTGAATAATTTTCTTCGGAAGAAGCACAAACATAGCATTCCATCTATTGCTTCTCTAAAAGCGCCATTTTGCATTGAAACAAAACTGTAAAGTAGCAGACGGTAATTTATAGTTTCAAAAATATAGCTGCAGTTAAAAAAAGTTCAAATCAGACGATTCTTTTTATAGCAAAGCAAAACTGTCCGTTTAAAAAATATGCGAACTGTCTCTATACAGCCAATTTCTAAATGTTGGCTTAGCCTCTCGAAGACCTACAAAAGGTAGGCTAAGAGTTTTACTTCTGCAGATGACAGGTATTTGCGACTTAGTGCACGTCGACACTAGACAGCAACTATATCTTTTAGATGCACGTTTATTTCTGCTACAGGAAATATGAGCTACGACAGTAAGCAGAAGACTGCATGACTGAAGTCTGTATGCTAGGCAATCGACACTGTGCTTTCGCTTACCTCCTGCCACTAGAGGAAGTGCTTAAATTGGGCACGTATTCATATAAACTGAAATGAAAATCGATGGAGGTTTGTTCTATTCACTAACGAATCCCGCCTTGCTTTGCAGAGTGATTCTCGATGCATTTACTTTTGGAGAGAAGGAAATTCTTGATGTCTTCCGTTTGGCATTCGGGAAAGGGGTAGGTGCAGGAGATATTTTTAATGTTCTTGTACGGGAAAGAGCATCTTCAGATAGGCGCACAGATATGCATGGAACTCTCAATACTCAGAGGTGCAGAGAGGAAATACTGAATGCTATTTTTCGTCCGTATGCTGCCACAATTGGAGATATCTTCCTTTTACAAGCAGATACTGCTGACCTCGTGCAACCTATTTCTTAAAGAAAAAAAATCATACGCCAAATGAAACGACCAGCACTCTATCCCGACTTTAATCTCATTGAGCATACATGAGAGGTTCTTGGGAGGTGTGTTGCTGACCTCTAGCTCTTTCCCCAAATTTAGGCTAAAACAACACGCCGAACAACGATTATTTTAGAAGTCAAAAAACAAAAATCAGCATTATATTCGCAAATTTTCCAGGACTAGTTTCGATGGTTTAACTACCAAACCATTTTTGCCAAAATGTTCAGTTTCCTCATTTGCACTTTGGCAGCTGAGGAAGTTTTGGTTCGGTAGTTAAACCATCGAAACTAGTCCTGGAAAATTTGCAAATATTTTTATTGTTTGACTAAAATAACCCTTCCCTAAACCCTAGATGGGCTTAAAGCTGCTTTACACGATGAGGGAGTACTGCTAACCATCATTGATAATTCCATAAACAGCATAAGACATCGATGTCAAGTCTGTATTGCTTTTCGGGGTGATTATATTCACAATCGAGAATTTTTTTATTTAATTTGTATTTCCGTATTAAGGGGGATTTACCTTCCCGTTGATATCACAAAATGTAAGTATTCCGTATAACATTTTTCTTGCGTTTTTAATTTACAGGAGGTATAATAAATACTATTATCAAGTTTCACCCAATTTGTTTGCACACTTTTTGAGTAGTCATTAATTTTTGCGTTTGTTGCTTTACATTTGGAAACCACTGTAGTAACAGATTCTGCAACAGTGAAGACATTTTTCTAAAACTTATTATCAATAAAGCAGTAATTGCTAGTAAAGAAAAAAGGACACACTAGAACTTAAATCCCTTCGTCTATTACTGAGAATACGAATACGGAGTTATTAGACACTTGTGATCATGGGAAATTATTTTAGAGTTTGCTGCTAAAAATGGCAAAAGAAAATGATGTCCACCGAAAACATCGCGACAAAAACATTGCGGAGAAAACAACGAAAGCCGAATCACTGGGACAAACGTCCTGGGATTCCTGGGACAAAAACATCGTGGAAGAAAAGAAAGCGAAGAGAAAATATCGCAGTTTTAAAACATCGTGGTACAAAATATCGAGGTCGAAAATAAAGCGGTTCAAAAACTTCGCAGTTTAAAAACATCGTCGTCGAAAATATCGTGGTAAAAAATAAAGTACCTACAAATCGCATGACGAAACATCGGCCACATGAGTTTTCTGGTTTTAAAAGTTATAATTGCATATTCGTATAATGATTTGGGAGCGCAAGAAGGAAACAGGGGTATTTTTACGTCTACATTTCATATATTTGCATGAACTAATAGATTTTTGCTGAAAACGTAAGAAGAAAATTTAAGGATTTAAAAATTGAACATGAGTATAAAATTAATGCAACTTATAACACTTAACAGAATTTTAAATTTCCATAGTTAATTAACCTCATGCAGTTATTTAACTTCCTTTTGCTAAACATTTTTAGACTATTTTTCATGAAAAATTACCAGGAAAAATTTATAAACAAAGATTGATTTATTAATGATATTTCTTAATTAACTATGCAAATTTAAAATTCTATTAAGTGCTAAAAGTTGCATTAATTTCCTACTCATTTTCAATTTTTAAATGTTTAAGTTTCCTACTTACTTTTTATCAAAATTCTGTTAGCTCATTCAAAAATATGAAATACAGAAGTAGAAATATTCGTCTTTCCTTCTTGAGCTCCCAAATCATTATGCGAATATACGATTACAGCTTTTAAAATAAACCTGAAAACTCATGTGTGTGATGCTATCGTCATGCGATGATTTGGACCTTCATTTTTTACCACGATGTTTTCCACGACGATGTCTTTAAACTGCGAAGTTTTTGAACCACTTTATTTTCGACCACGATATTTTGTACCACAATGTTTTATACTGCGATGTTTTCTCTTTGCTTTATTTCTCCCGCGATGCTTTGTATTACGACGTTTTCACTTTGCATTGTTTTCTCCGCGATGTTTTCGACTGTAACCAAGAAATTTGATTTGAAAAGAAAGCGAAGTTTCGAAGAAGGAAAGATGCTCAATCTAATACACTCACGTTTGTGAAAATTGCAACACCATGAAGGACTTACGCGAGTGAGCTGAAATTTTCAGGAAATGCAAAGTAGCGCATGATATGCAAATGATTAGAATTGCAAATCCGTAGCGCATGCGTATGCTGAGCAGCGCCCTCTGAACGGCTGATGGATCCGAATAAATAGACGGCTGTAGCGAGGCGTGTATGGTTATCGGTGGTTATCTGCTAGTGGTAAACGTTAACTCAATCTGTACTTATGCCTCGTCGACGAAAGAGAGCGAGATTTGAACAACTTACAGAGTTTGAACGAGGGAGAATCATCGGCCTTCGTGAAGCTGGATTGTCGTATCGTGCAGTAGCCTCTCGTGTGCAGCGTAACAGCAGCACAGTGATGCGCGTTTGGAAGCAGTGGACGGACGAGTGTCGGACAACTCGGAAATCCGGGAGTGGACCCCGAAATGTGACGTCAGCTCGCGATGATAGACACCTGGTCCGCATGGCGCGGACGGACCGTACAGCTTCCTCTAGACAATTGGCAGCACTGTGGTCAATAGCTACAGGTGTTTCATTGTGTGCTTCATCAATTCGTAGACGTCTGCTGCAGTGTGGACTGCGCGCACGGACTCCTTTATACAGGATCCCCCTAACGCACGACCATCGCCGCCTGCGGCTACAATGGGCCAATCAGCATAGAGACTGGCGTGCTGATTGGCAGCATGTCGTGTTTTCTGACGAATCCCGCTTTAATTTGTGGTACCATGATGGCCGCATTCGTGTCAGACGCTATGCCGGTGAACGCCACCTTCCGGAGTGCATTATCGAACGCCACAGTGGACGAACACCCGGAGTTATGGTCTGGGGCGCCATAGCATATCATAGACGATCTCAATTGCTACGAATTGTGGGCAATCTGAACAGCAACCGGTATATCCGTGAAGTTCTACAGCCCGAAGCTGTTCCCTTCCTTCAAAGCTTGCCAGGCGCTGTATTTCAACAGGACAATGCCCGCCCTCATACTGCTCGGATTGTTAAATCCTTCTTTGCAGCGCAGCAGGTACAGCTTCTTCCTTGGCCTGCGTGTTCCCCGGATATGTCGCCAATTGAACATGTGTGGGATGTCATTGGTCGGCGTCTTGCTCGTGATCCTCGTCCTGTTGCGTCTGCAGACGAACTTTGGGTACGCGTACAAACGATATGGAATGCTCTTCCTCAGTCAGACATTCAAACTTTGTTTGACTCCATGCCACGTCGTGTAGCAGCACTTATTGCGGCGCGTGCTGGCCACACAAAATACTGATTCTGATCTCTTGTTCTTGTTTGTTTGCTTTGAACATTTAATCATTTATTTGTACCACTACCACCCAACTGTGTATTAAATTGCATTCAATTATGACGATTCCTTCTTGGTGTTGCAATTTTCAAAAACGTGAGTGTATTTTAGCAAAACAGAAATAAAAAAAATTAGTTGACAGATGTGTTCTAAATACCTTAACAGGTTTTGGAGGTATTACCGAATTAATATTCAGATCAAAATATTTTAATCATATGCTTATACAAACAGATACAATATATGGGAATAATTTAAAGAAAGTTTGAAGATAAAAAAATTCTGCATTCATTAAAATCTAGCAATTTAATCAAAATTAGTCGGATTTATCAAAATTAATTCGATAATAGACGTAAGATTGCTTATGAAAAGGGCAAATGCGGCATATAATTAGACACACTGAAATCCGAGAAGGATTTGATATGCATGACTTGCTCAAAGAATGTTGGAAAAATTTTCTATTTTAAACAACGATTTGTGCTTTTTACCTTCCAGAAACTGAATACTACAAATAATGTAATAGAAGTTTATAAAGAAGTTGCTCTTAATTTAAGAGCGTTAACCGTAACATACAAAGGCAAAAAACCAATATTATATTGAAAGTATATTAATAAAGAAAGAAGATTCAGGAAGGAAAATAGGACACAGTTACACATTCTACATATACAGTATCTATATACACTGGTTAAATAAATTAAGAGAATTTTCATATTTGATCTACGATCTCCAGAACTAATGGACAGATTTTAATAAAATTTGGTATAATAGAAACAAAACAAACAGTTATAATAGACACACATGTTCGTGTGTAACACTCATGGGAGTCTGAAGGTCTGAAACAGCGGTTGCAGAAGACACAAAAGAAATGGGTTAATAGGAGGGTATGGTCCCTTCTTACAGCCATACAGGCCTCGCAGCGTGACATCATACTGGAAATAAGGGAGTTTATCAGTGCCTGTGGCAATTGGTCCCACTCATTCAGCAACTCAGTTTTCAGCTTCTGGATGGTTCTCGGAGGGGAATGCGAGTTGCAATTGTCCTCCCCAAAACGTCCCAGACATGCTCTATAGGATTGAGGTCTGGAGACGTGGCTGGCCAATCCATCCGGCGAATATCCTCACTCTCGAGAAATTCGTCAACCAGAAGAGCTCTCTGTGGTCTCGAGTTATTGTGCTGTAAGATGAATTTGGGGCCCACTGCACTCCCGAAAAGGCAAACAAATGGCTCCAAGACCTCATCCCTATACCTCACACCAGTCACAGAGCCTCTGTCAAAGACGTGGAGAGATGTGCGGCCATCCAACATCATGCCTGCCCAGACCATTACACCGCCACCCTTATAATTGTTTATTTCGTGGACACTGGAGCGGGTCCCTGGCTCTCTCCATATGGAAGTACGGCGAGAATCGGTGTTTAGGCTAAAACGGGACTCATCGGTGAACAGAACGGTCGCCCATTCTCCGTACTGCAATCACTATGCTGTCTGCACCATGCTAATCTGACTCTCCTGTCCGTAGATGTGAGCCGAACGAAAACAACCAGTCTTCTGGCAAACAACCATCTCGCATTCAGGCTTTTGGAAACGGTCACCCTTGTTACACGGGTTCCTGTGGCTGCATACAGGTTCCGAGAGAGCTGAGAAGTTGTATCTGTTACGCTTCGCTAAAATGGACAAATAGCGATCTTCTCTGGCTGTCGTGGCTCTTGGACGATCTTGCCCAGGCTATCTCTCGATGGATCCAGTAACCTGGAACTGTTTCCATACGTTACACACGAAGTTGGACGTTAAATTAAACTCTCTGCATATCTGAACTTGCGATTGGCCTGCCTCTAGCCTCTCCAGAATTCGCCATCTCATTCCATCATCTAAACGTTGGTGGTCACTCATTTTTACTGTTCCGATGTGAATTTAACCGATTGCTGCAAGATAACACCAAGAAATTCGCTGAGGTATTGCTAGCAAACGCAATTCGTCTTACCCTTGACGCATTTACAAAGCCTATTTTTCTGCTGGCTCCACCTACACACACGTATAGGCTTACTTATTTGCCGTAAATATTTGCATTTTTATATAGAAGCAGTGGTTTTTCCTTAAGTTCTTTTCATGCAATACGATAAAATATGCAAATTCTCTTAATTTATTTCACCAGTATATAATGCATACAGCGAGAAGCAGAATTTCTCGGAATAAAAAGTATGATAACTTTATTTTCATTTTATGTCTTAGCATTTCCATCAAGCAATAGTATTTCGGAATACAACCAGCAAATACCTTTTGAAATTTGCAGAATTTATTGATAGACAGAGTATTAATCTACGTAGTAGCATACATGAAGTAACGCAAGCGAAATATGATACGAAGCTTACATACCCTTTGATGTAGTTGAATGTTATGTATCTTCTCTTTTCATTGCCCATTGATTTTATTTTAAGAAACTCTTCTTTGGTTAGTGAAAAATCAAAGATCTGAAAACAGAAATGTTTAAGAACATATATAGTTGAAGAAATCATACTATGATTTCAATTACTATCCACCTATTTTTCTAATTATATAAAAGAATTTCACAAGTATAATTCAACTAGAAATAAGGCTGCAGGGAATCATATAAAAAGTGCCCGTCGACCCTTCATACAATTATATATGACGGTATAAATTCAAGTTGTATGGAGGTTCATTTTTTCTTCCTTGTGCAGAGTAACGGAAATATTGTAATTGCGAAATATTTCGGGTATCCTATTTCAACGAAAATATCCATTTCAACCCCTCTCGCGTACGTATGCATATATATGTATCTTGTATAACTTAAGTACGAGTAGCCATAGAACGTTGAAATTTTGTATGTGAGACTGCTATAAGATGTAGTTGAGCAGTTCCTTTTTTCGTTTCAATCGGCTGCACCAATCGCATATATGTATGTATTCCCCCCCTGTTACTTGGCTCGGTGAGCTTGGTTTTTTTATTCTTACATGCTGGTAAATTGTGAACTTTTTACTTTAAATAAGATTGAATTATGTGGTTTTTTTGTGTTCCGGTTAAGGGTTTTTAGCTTTTAGTTAATCTGCATGCAATAGTTGTAGAATTATCAAGAATTTAAAAGTTTAAGTGGAGAGTAAGCCTAACGAACCGCCATTTGCTTGCATTTGAAACTTAGCACAATAGTGAATTAAGTTAGCTTCTGCAATGTCTTTTTGAGGAGTCAGATCAAAAATAAACTTTAATTCTGTGCACCGAAAAATCTGCCTTCTTGCTCGCTGGCCGAATTGCTTGTTTTTGCGTAGAAACGTTGTAAAAAACGTTTTTTTTTAAACTCTTTACAATTTTTAACGAAGGTATTTTGAGTTTTTATATACTTTTGCTTTGCCACGAAGTGAGAACTGAATTAATTGATTTAGAAATGTATTTCTCATGAAATTCGAAGAAATAAGTTTAAATGAAGTTGTCAGGACTGAGTGTTCTGTGCATACTTTTGGCGAACATGGTCGTGATAGTGTTAAAGTCCTGATCTTGAACAGGGAGCTGAATGCAGCTATGTTCTGTGGTAGAATAACTGTGGTTAAATGGTAGAATAACTGCACGTAAGAGGGGGTTTAAAATTACCCTTTTATTAAACCACTATTTACAGCTACTTCCCAATTCGGAAGGGACAACAGAAAATAATGACCGCCCTTGGGTCTAAACTGAACAATCAAATACTTTAAAATAAAGCTAAGTAGAAAATTAAGAAGTCGTTGCTGTCAGCGCTATAAACGCGAGGTTGGCCTCTATGCTAAACGATCAATGGTGCGTAGCAAGATTTGGCTAATACTAACGCACTTAGATTTCTTCAATAAGTAATAGCGTAACAGCGCTAAGGCTTAGAATTTTAAATACTAGCTAGTCAGGTGAACGTTGAACAGAGCCGCAGTGATATGAGACTAAAAGCTCTCTCACTCTGAGAAGTTCCTCGCTAACCTTTAAATACAAAAACTTGGCTCCACCTCAAATTAGCATAAAGCTGAAACGCGCGCTCATTCTAACGGGAAGTTGAAATAAGAGCTCACAGGAAAGAGAAATTAACATAAAACTTTGTTAGTTTAAACTAAAACCTTACAAAGTGCAGCAAAAAGTGTGTATAATTTAATAGGCCATTAAAGAAATACATGTGGTGCCCACATCAGATATTTTTTATTCTAAGAGAACGGAAATTATAAACTGTTTGCCGAAAACTCCTAAAATATTGAAAAGAAGTTCGCACTTACGCTCAAGTAACATGATCTTCCTATATGTATATAATTGAGTTTACCGTCGCAGGATTCTTCGTATGTTTTGTTAGGTCTGATATCAAGTGTTTTAATAAACCTAATCGTTACCATTCTGCTCTATATGGAAAATGAGTATTAAATATTAATTTGATGCATTTCATTACCTCAAATGTTTTGTGCATTAACAGAAAGTGCTTACAGATAGATCACATTCAGAGGATCAAATATATCACTGTGGAAGGTGACGGAGGACGGGGACATCTGGTAGCTAATAAAGGTAAGCAGGTATACTTCTAACGATATCATTGTTGCCAGAGAAGGAGGACATAGAGCAAAATAAAACATTAGAAAGGGCACGATGAACCAAAATAGACTAAAAAATAGTAACCAAACTTTTAGCAGAATAATTCTTATGCATATAACAGGTCTAGCTAAAGTAGGGATGACAACAGAGCGAAAAAGAGGTAAAGACCGTAATAATAAAATACTAATAACAAAGATATTTATAATTTACAAATAGTCAATAGTGAGAAATATAATTACTTGTATTATGTAACTTGCGATGAACTGAGAGAGAGCAAGTACTTCCTCAGTGTTGTTGTTACTCATGCTCGCTTGTCTGACAGAGTCAGTCCAAGCCCACGAGAATTTTCGTGTCAAGGAGCGCTAGATTACGCCTGTCGTTGGCAACAACCTTGAGCACCAAACAGGTGACAAAGCGATTTGGCTCAGTTCCGCAGTTGTTATAAAGTTAAAAAATTTAAATTAAAATGGTACCACATTCTTTTCATGACACTGAAACCATTTTACTTAAATCTCATGAATGCCCTAAAAGCTTCGTTTTTGGTTCATCTTAATTAGGACTCCTTTTATAAGGTATTTTTAATCTAATTAGCAGCCCTTTTTTAGTTTTGTAATACTTCAAGGTTTTAGAATTTCATATTTTTTTTAAATGATTTGGTAAAGAAAAAAAAAATTTTCTTGCTGTATATTGTTGGCAGCAATCGCAAAAGTTCCAAGTAACTTAGGTCTAACCTAGTCCACAGCAACCTAGTTCTAAAGCAACCTAAGTCCTTCTGAGTCAAAAACATCTTAGTTTGAAAATTTTAAAACAATGAAACATTGCTTTTTAATATTTTCAAATCATCATTTTTTCAAACGTAAACAGACACGCAAAAGCATTTCTAACATGTACTGTAATTATGGTAATCGTTTGGCATTTACAGGTTTCTTCAATTAAGAATCAATAAAAGAACATAACTTTGTCTCAAATTGAAAAATCTATTTTCAAGCATTTTTCAAATAATTCCTCAACAGATTCTCTTTTGCATTTAATCGGCACATTACCTGAATATTTTCTTGAACTTTATGAGGAAAACTTCCTTTCGGGATCGCAACTATTCCTCTTTGCACTAGGTACCGCAATAAAACCTGTGTACAAATAAAAAACAGAAGTAAAATATATAACTATCTTAGCCATACATTTTCATCGGAATATTTTAAAATTAAATGTAAAGAATTTTCTAAATGGAAATCAGTTTAAAATGAAAGCATAAATTAAAGTTGCCATTGAAGATAGACACATTTCGATTTATGAATTAAATCTTGAGAACTTTTTCTTTACTTTTATTAAGCTTCAGCATGAGAAATGAACAAAAGAATAATAACAAAATAAAAAATTAATATATTAGCAAATGAAAAACAAAAAAAAAAAAAAAAAAAAAAAAAAAAAAAAAAAAAAAAAAAAGGGGAAATAAAAAAAAAAGAAAAAAAGAGGGTAAAACAGAAATTATCTTCATCATAAAAACATAGAACATTATTACAGTATAAAAACGCAAAAAATGTTAGTTCTCAATACTTTTTTACTCTGCCACTGTTACCAAAGCACAACGATTTATTTCAGTATTTGTACATATAGGTTGTGGAGAGTGATGAACATGTAGTAGGATTTCCCGGAGAATACTCTTTAAAATTAATACATTATTTTATGTTAAACGCTGTATCCTCTTTGGAAAATATAAAAATACATACACTCTTCACGTTTCGAAAACAACAGAGCTACAACTCAACAATACTGCTTTTAAGAAACATTAAAAAAAATAAATGCAGAATTTATATCATATGATAATTATAAGACCTTTGTTTAAGTTGTGATACTTAAAACTTCTACAGTAGTTACACTTTATGTTAGGTTTTTATTTTAGCTTTAATCATCATCTAAAGAACAGTTAAGCATTATTTGAGCTAGTGAAAAAATTTACTTTATGACGTAAAGAAAGCATGCAAATACCTGAGGAGGCGTTTTTCCGTATTTTTCTGCGATCGGCTTCAATCTCTCATCTTCCATCAAACAAGGATGAGGACAATCACTGTAAAAACATATTCGTGTAACAGAATTAATTGTATTTCGTAACCATTCCTAAGAAATTAGTACAGAAGAGTCAAAAATGTAAGAATTTAATGTATTGCAGCAATTCTCAAGCGATATAGAATTTCAATGACATATAAGGTGAGAAAAAAAAGCAAAATTCGATGTAGGTATCATTATGTCAGTCGAAAAAAATTATGTAAATCATCTGATTTATTCAGTTCGTATCTGCCTGTCAGTGCGTGCGAAATTCTGACATCCGTTTGTACTCATTAGGTTATATGGATACTCACTGCGAAAATTCCCCCCGGCGTGTATTTGAACTCCGGACCTCCCGAATGCGCTTCGAGCGTGCTTCCAGTTAAAAAATGAAGGTCTGCGGAAAAGAGGGAGAAAATAACTTATATACTCACTTTCTTTTCTTTTCGCCATCGACGGAACAGCTGGCCCACTGGGTTAGGTGCTTTTCAG
>KK119274.1:915459-927866 GCA_000611955.2 Stegodyphus mimosarum | reverse complement strand
AATAAACAAATTCATCAAATCCCTCACTCATTGCTTCATTTCCCACTACCTGAGAACAAAAAAAATGTCTATTTTTCTGTATGTGATGATGAGAATACCCATGCATCGATCCTTTATAGATAGAGTTTTAGTTTTTGATTTAAATTTAGTAAGTAGGAAATTATACTATATTAATTCACATTAAAATAGTTATGGGTTTAATATTTTACTCCGGGACAACACTCTTTAAAGCATGCTTTAGTGTATGTTTATATTACATCAGTAATAAACAAATTCATCAAATCCCTCACTCATTGCTTCATTTCACACTACCTGAGAACAAAAAAGTTGTCTATTTTTCTGTATGTGATGATGAGAATACCCATGCATCGATCCTTTCTAGATAGAGTTTTAGTTTTTGTTTTAAATTTAGTAAGTAGGAAATTATACTATATTAATTCACATTAAAATAGTTATGGGTTTAATATTTTACTCCGGGACAACACTCTTTAAAGCATGCTTTAGTGTATGTTTATATTACATCAGTAATAAACAAATTCATCAAATCCCTCACTCATTGCTTCATTTCCCACTACCTGAGAACAAAAAAGTTGTCTATTTTTCTGTATGTGATGATGAGAATACCCATGCATCGATCCTTTCTAGATAGAGTTTTAGTTTTTGTTTTAAATTTAGTAAGTAGGAAATTATACTATATTAATTCACATTAAAATAGTTATGGGTTTAATATTTTACTCCGGGACAACACTCTTTAAAGCATGCTTTAGTGTATGTTTATATTACATCAGTAATAAACAAATTCATCAAATCCCTCACTCATTGCTTCATTTCCCACTACCTGAGAACAAAAAAGTTGTCTATTTTTCTGTATGTGATGATGAGAATACCCATGCATCGATCCTTTCTAGATAGAGTTTTAGTTTTTGTTTTAAATTTAGTAAGTAGGAAATTATACTATATTAATTCACATTAAAATAGTTATGGGTTTAATATTTTACTCCGGGACAACACTCTTTAAAGCATGCTTTAGTGTATGTTTATATTACATCAGTAATAAACAAATTCATCAAATCCCTCACTCATTGCTTCATTTCCCACTACCTGAGAACAAAAAAGTTGTCTATTTTTCTGTATGTGATGATGAGAATACCCATGCATCGATCCTTTCTAGATAGAGTTTTAGTTTTTGTTTTAAATTTAGTAAGTAGGAAATTATACTATATTAATTCACATTAAAATAGTTATGGGTTTAATATTTTACTCCGGGACAACACTCTTTAAAGCATGCTTTAGTGTATGTTTATATTACATCAGTAATAAACAAATTCATCAAATCCCTCACTCATTGCTTCATTTCCCACTACCTGAGAACAAAAAAGTTGTCTATTTTTCTGTATGTGATGATGAGAATACCCATGCATCGATCCTTTCTAGATAGAGTTTTAGTTTTTGTTTTAAATTTAGTAAGTAGGAAATTATACTATATTAATTCACATTAAAATAGTTATGGGTTTAATATTTTACTCCGGGACAACACTCTTTAAAGCATGCTTTAGTGTATGTTTATATTACATCAGTAATAAACAAATTCATCAAATCCCTCACTCATTGCTTCATTTCCCACTACCTGAGAACAAAAAAGTTGTCTATTTTTCTGTATGTGATGATGAGAATACCCATGCATCGATCCTTTCTAGATAGAGTTTTAGTTTTTGTTTTAAATTTAGTAAGTAGGAAATTATACTATATTAATTCACATTAAAATAGTTATGGGTTTAATATTTTACTCCGGGACAACACTCTTTAAAGCATGCTTTAGTGTATGTTTATATTACATCAGTAATAAACAAATTCATCAAATCCCTCACTCATTGCTTCATTTCCCACTACCTGAGAACAAAAAAGTTGTCTATTTTTCTGTATGTGATGATGAGAATACCCATGCATCGATCCTTTCTAGATAGAGTTTTAGTTTTTGTTTTAAATTTAGTAAGTAGGAAATTATACTATATTAATTCACATTAAAATAGTTATGGGTTTAATATTTTACTCCGGGACAACACTCTTTAAAGCATGCTTTAGTGTATGTTTATATTACATCAGTAATAAACAAATTCATCAAATCCCTCACTCATTGCTTCATTTCCATCTCAGAAAACTGATATTCAAAACATCTTAGATAACTGACACCCGCATGCAGAATTAAACGAATTTGAACATTATGCAGCATTTCTTAAAACTGATTGGCAAATTTTAATGAAATTTGGTACGAATACACAATTATAACAGAAAAAGAGATGTACTGTGCAAAAATCATTTTCGTAAGCATTATTATTAAAGATCGCAGAGTAGGGATGTCCGAAATCCACGTTGTAATAGCAAACTGAAAATGAGTCTAATATGGGATATATTTCCTTTTCACAGCCATACTGAACAGAAGGCAGTTGAAAAGTTCCTGTGGCAGTCGATTCCCTCTTGTCCTGCAATAAAGCAATTTTGAACTCCAGGGTGGTTCTTGGAAGGACATGGCGAGATGAAATAGCTCTGTCAAGAGTATCGCAGACATGCTGTAGGACTTAGGTCGAGAAATCTGGCTGGCCAATTCATGCGGCGAATAATACCACTTTTCAGGTAATTGTCGACCAGTTGTGGCCTATTTGGACGATCGTTATCATTCATTAACAGGAACCCAGGACCAACTGCGCCCCTGAAAAGTCAACCGTAAGGCTCTAAGATCCCCTGTCTATGCCTCATAGCAGTCAAGGAGCCTTTGTCAAATACATGCAGGGATGTACGACCACCCAACACACCTTCCCAAATCATTATACTTCCACCACCGTAATGATGCCTTTCCCCGATGAGGGAAGGATGGTATCTTACTCTAGGCTCTCTCCAGAGATACTGGTATGCCAAGAATCAGTGTCCAGGCTGAATATTGACTCATCTGTAAAAAGCATGGAGCTACACTGAAGCCTAGTCCAAGGCACTTATTGTCTGTATCATATCCGAAACGCTGTATTGAGTGCTGCAGCCAGTTTTCTGGCATACAGCCCGGTCTCATGAAGCTTTCGGGCAGCTGTAGACCATTCCAGTGGCGTCATACTCACGTGAGAGCTGTGAAGCAGTAGGTGGTTATGTGATTACAGCAAAGCCCAGAGGACTATCTGCCTAAGGGAAGGGATGACTTCGTGGAAGACTTTCTAAGGGAAACTGGCTCGCATACAAGTTACATATGGGAAAAACCACGAAAATGCCCATGCAGCCATCCGTTCGCCGAGACTCGAACCTCGCACCGAACTACAAGTGCCAAATAACGATCTTGGTCGACCTGGTCCATGTCTTCTCGATATGGATCCAGGGTCCTGACACTGTTTCCAAAAATTGCGGAGGACAATGCGTGTTACACTGAACTTGTGAATGTACTGCTTCCAATGTACCGAAAATTCTCAGTCACATTCCATCACACATACTTTCGTTGCGCATTTTACATGATATCTTCTAAAATTCAACCAACTCTTGCGCGAAACGAGGCTAATGCCGTAAAGTAGTAAATCGCCGAAACCTACTCGTGTGCTTATATCCTATCGAAAACCACAGCAATTACAACTCTGCAGATACGCACGTATACACTTACGTATTAGACTCCGAATATTTGCATAATTTTTCGTCGGGATTTTATATTTTTGGTTAATGCTCTTCGTAAATATTGACATAATTTGCGAATTCTCTTAATTTTGCGCGCAAATGATACACTATGATACATTAAATAGCGTTTGTTTTCGTTTAAGATATATGTTCTTACTGTATGTTAAATAAACAATGTAACAATCAGTTTTTTGTTTCATTATGTTTTCAGACTTTATTCGTTACAGTCCATAATTTTAAGATTTAAAATAATGCAGTTGTAAGATATATTACTGTAAGGGAGGAGTTATACTTTTGAAAGGGGAAATTAAGGGTACTTTATATTACAAAATCTTATCAAGTAGTATCTGAGAGAGTAAAGGTTGGGAACCTTTGATTTACATCGAAATTTTATTAGATTTAATAGAAGGAAAAATGCGCAGATTATACGTTAGAGATTAGGTTAAGAATGTATCAGTTTTGGTTTGAATTTTAATATTGAAGTTTGAGTTCGCAAATTTTAATATCATTACTGCCTGAAACCTTAAGAATCATGTAACAAGGACAAAATATTAAATGACTCACCTTAGATTTATTATAAGCATGTTGCTATTATTAGGCTAGAAAGAAATAACCAAATTAAAACTCAAAAAGCTATTCCAAATTAAAGTTATAAGTTTATTTTATGTATTTTGATCTTTATTCGTTTAAGCTTCATGAGGAGAACGACACATTTTAATTAATCCAGAACCAATATAAAGATTTTAATCACATTGATTTCCGATTACAGGAGACATAAAACTGCCGATTTCACTTATTTTGCGTAAAGAACTTTTATCTTTTCGTGCAGTCACCGCCGTATGATTTCGCTGAGGAATAAATCTAAGTGGTGGCAGCCAGTACTGTGTTGATCCCTATTTCGCCATTTTGCCCGTGCCATTCTGTGTGTCAGGACCAGCAACATCGTATTTTTGGTTCCTTGTTCGTATTCATACCTTGAACTTAAAAATCCATCCGCTTAAGTAGCTGAAAATCTGAAGAGAAAATTCCTGAATTTGGTGTCCATTCTTCTCACCTTTTTGTAGTGACGTCATTGTACAGCTATTCCTGACGCGATATGAAAAAGGCTACCACATTTGACGCTTTGGCGCACGTTTGAAGACTGGCACTCCGTTACCAGAAAAGTAGCACATTTTTATTTGCCCTAGATTAAACAAAAGCAGCAGCCATCAAATATACCTGACAAATATTCAATGCTAAAAAGGTTTTACTTTAAAAACGTTTTTCAGTGACTGAATACAGGGTATCTGCCCGGTAAGATTTAGAGTTTGGGGTAATAGATGAAGTCTTCGGAACTTTGACTGAACTGCCTTTCCATTTTCCTACAGCATGTACTCCGTTTATTTTTGGCCCACCAGCAGCCGAGCGGTTACGTCGCTGACACTGGTAGTTCCATCCGAGGTTTGAATCTCGCGAACGGGCTGTCTGCATAGGCGTTTTCCCCATGTATAACGTGTATACCAGCCAGTTTCCCTTATGAAGCCCTCCACGAAGGCATTCCTTCCTCGCAGATAGCCCTCGAGTGCTTTGTCATAATCAAATAAACCAAACCCAAACTGTTTATTTTTGTTAATGCTGAACAATGTTTCTCCAAAATCCAGTGATTTCTTGAAATCAAAGTATCAAAATTTTACAATCCTGAAACAAAAATTTCAAGCTTTATCGGATGATACTTGTTTTTTTAAACACAGGAGTCTCGTATTTTATTTCTAAAGAACTCCGCTTGTTATTATTTACAACGTCTAACAGTTATTTATCAAGAATAAATAAAAAATATTACTCCTTTAGAACTGAATGAAGATCAACACCTATTCCTTACTTTTTCGCATCATTTTCAGAATCTTTTTCTTCTCTTTTTTAACAATAATTTTGCACCTTCAGTTCCTGTTTCTAGTCATAACGCAACACGCTATTACGATAAGATCGAATTTCTTACGTAATAAATCGAACATTTTATGCAATAATCTGCTATTATCATAAAAAAAGAGTATGTCAAACACTATTACACAATTACAACTCACAGTTTTTTCTTTTTATGTGAAGGATACCAGAATTCTAAAATAACAAGCAATCGTGACTAACAGATGTTCAGCGAGTCTTTTATCTTGTCTAAACACCTGTTATACGCGGTAAAATTACCATTGTCCGTTACTGAGCTATGAAAAATTGAACGTTTTCTGGCCGAGACTCTTAAAAAATGAGCATATTGTAAATTAAAGTATAAACAGAATCACGTTCTAGATTGTGAAGGAAAGCTATGACGTTATATCTTGTTGCACGGCCCATTACATTTGTAATGTCAGAAATAGAGAATGTTCTTTGTTAAGAATTTTATCCTAGTAATTAATTGCTAATGAAAGAAACATACCTCCAGGATAATTGCAGAAGTATAAAATAAACCAAACCTTTTTTTTCGGAAAGTATAAAGAGCACGTCAGCTCGAACTTTATAAAATCAAAAATTAATAATTCACTTTTGGAAGATACTTTTGAATGAGGTTTTGATTACAGTTGGGAACCTATTGTAATTTTTACATTAATCCGAGTCTTAATGTAATGAAACAAAGAAAAAATAATTAGTCACGTCATTATATAATCATGTATGAAAATTTTATTCCAATTAACACCATTATTAGAGTTCACGCCTTGGTGTGATTTTAAGTGATTCTAAAATTTCTGCTACTAAAATACACCTACATATATATAGTGTTCGCAAACATTTAAAGATCCGCATATTCTTGCAAAGAATGCTAAAAGAAATATTCAAATTTCCGTTTTTAAAAGCCGGAAATACTAAAATATGAGGTACCTGCATTGATGCATAATAATAATAATAAGCATTGTTCTAAACAATTTTCTCTGGAAATGAAACGTTAGTGTTAAGCAGTTAGACTATTCTGCTGACAATATTATAAAGAAATTTAAAAAATTTAGGCATGAAATATGTTATTATGATCTCGGTACACTTTTACACTAATACCACAAAAAAGTAACAGCTAGGGGTAAAAATGAAAATAAAAGTATAAATGATTACCTAAAAAAAGTTTACTTGGATATACTAATTTTTGCCTTAAATTTCTCATTTACGTCCAAATATAACTGACAGAAATTCGACTTTCCTTACTGGAGTAAAATTGTCAGAGACCATCTGAACAAAAAGTTTTCCAATGATGTATTTGGCGGATGGTCCAGTCTCTTGCGCGAGGGTGTAACAAAACGTTCATGCACTGAAATTTGGTAACTGATAAATTTTAAACGATGTAGACATACCTGTAAATGTTTTATTACTATATTTTTAAATTAAATTTTTAAATACATCGAAGAATTTTGGACTATTCTTTATTAATCAAAAGATGACGATACTGCATTCCCCTCACAAACAATGAAATCCTTTATTTTTTACCACTTGATCATCACTTTAATCCCTTAAATTTTATTTAAAAGTCAGCGTTTTTAATATTTTTAAAGGACTAATAACTAATATCTTTAAGAATCGGGTAAAGACTGCTCAGTTTGCCTCAAAATAATTAGGGTAAGTTACTCAAATTCGGCAAAACAACACACAAGACTTTTGCTTAACAGGAAGGTATGTGTGTGTGCTATTTTAATATGGCAAAACCACGAGGGCTATCTGTGTAAGAGAAGGAATGCCTTCGAGGAAGACTTTCTGAGAGGAACTGGCTCGTATTCGAGTTACACATAAGGAGAGAACCATAAAAAACAACCATCCCTTTCTTCTGGGATTGAATCCAAAGCAGGTCGAACTATTCAGCGGTCTTAACCAAATACTCATTGGTGGGACTCGCGTAAGAAAAGAGATGTTTTCGTGGTGGATTTCCTAAGGGAAAATAGACTTATATACGCGTTACACATTGAAATAACCACGAATATCAATCAAGCAGCCAGCGCGTTCATTTGAGATTCAACCCAGACTAACTCTCAGTATTCAGCAGTCTTAGCCACTCGGCTGCTGGTGGGCCGAAAAATATTTTAAACAACATTAAATTAGTTAGTTGCTAGACGAAATAAAGGTATGTTAACATATCTTTGTAATATATGGGTTTTTAAAACAAAACATGACTTACATGCATATTTCATTTTAATATTACTTGCGGATCAACCACGTCGTCGGTTGACGCCTAGATACAAAGATTAGATTGACGTCAGTTGTTTGATTTAGTCATAGCTCGTGACATTCAGACATAGCATGGGTTATTTGCTTGAACTCCACCCCCGTTTTGATCTAAACAATGCTTATCGACAGCTTATCAATAAACACCCGCTTTTCTTCGTACCCTTGTCCATAATTTTCGCTACATGCTTAGCCACTTTTTGAGCTGTGTTTATTCACTTTTTCATTTGTTTATTATTCATTTGTTTATTTTCTTAACTTCTCTGGTATTAACGAAAACGATTCAAAAGTTATCCACACTTTCTTAATGTTACTGCAAGTAGTTAACATCAGTAAAACTGTGCCTAGAAGAACTTGATAATGTAGATAAAACTCCTATAAAATGGTTGTCTTCGAAACATGTGACTGACATGGGAGAAATGGAAAACTTGATACTCAAATTTGGGACAAAGTCTTCGGTATCCAGATCGATCGTAAATTACTTAGGCAGAAAATGACATTACCTTTACTAAAATGGTATTTTATATTTTGAAATTAATTTCAAACAATGTAAGATACTTAAATTTATTTTGATGGATACTTTTACGATTATTCGTTCAACTGATTACAAAGGCAAAACAGAGGATAATCCATGAAGATGTCCATACAGTCAGCCCATTCGCTATGAATCGAATAAGGAAACTATCAGTGCTTAGCTGTCTTTTCATTGGATCCGTTATGAGATTACTTTTATGAAACTATACAAAAGAATAGTTGTTAAGCATGGTAGAAAGTGTTGCATAAAATTGCATTTACAAACGTTACAGGCATACCCCTTATTCCTTAAAACAGCATTGATAAGAAAATACGTCTAAACTTACTTGAGCAATATTTCCGTAACATTCTTCCGATGCATGTTGGCACGTAAAGACGTATTTGCCTCCTTGGAATTTGTACTAAAACAATAAGAACACTTTTATGTATCGTAAATATCATCCCAATAGCCAAATATATTTAAATTTAATAATAACTCTTTTGTAGAACAAACTTAAGACATGCACAGATTAAGAAATACTATAAACTATTTTAATATAAAATTCACATGATAGAATTTACCTACTGTCATACATTTTAAAAACATCTAAGTATACATAACAATTTATTCTAAGCAATTCCCGCAGTCGAAATTGCAATGCACTTTAGCAGTTAAATTTCCCGAATAATGCTGAGAGTTGCAGAATAAAGAAAAATTTGCATTACATATGTAAACTCATTTTTTGCATTTCTTCTTTTTTACAATTAAATTAAAGGCGAAGTAAAGTAGCTTATTGAGTTTTGTGCAAGAATCATGAAGGTAAAAATTAAGTACTGTTATAATAAAACATGCCATAACATTTATAACACATTTCACTAAAAAAATACGAATTAATAGTGAGAATTAAAGCGTTCATTACATCGATTCACTCAGAAAGTAATATTTTTCAGCATATTCTTCGTGGAGGTTTAGCTCCTTGTTACAGGGCTGTCAAAACTAAAAGTAAAGAATGATACATTTTAAAATACAAGTTAATGTTGAGCTATATTTTTTATTTTCTCAACTCTTATAAAATAGGAAGTTATATGGAAATTATTTCTGGTTATTCACGTAAAACTGAATCTGAATTCTAATTAATCTGCAAAAATAATTTTCACGGAAATTTAGACAGTTTTAATCCTTAATTTCCATTTTTTTTTCTTGTTAACAGGGCACAAGTAAATAAATTATTTATATGTGCAAAGATCAATACTTGTAAAATGTATTAAAAGTTACTATTGTTGTAATCTCGTGGGAAGAGAGTTATTTTAGGATATTAAACTTAATACAATTTGTGAATATGAAGTACCGTATAATTCATAACGCAGTTAACAAAATTTATACTCATCCTATATGTTAAAAACTGTTTTATATTTATTTTATATATTATATTTTTAGCCCAGTTATGCTTAGAATCAAGTAATGGTTACATAAATTCTACTTGGCTAAGTATCTGGTTATGAATTCTGTTAAATGATGGTTTCGCAGTACAGACGATGAAAGTGTTGTTGTAACCAAGGTTAACAGACAAACATAGTCTCTTCTTAATGGTGACACCAATTACTTTTAGAAATGGGAGGAAAGAAGCCACGAAGGGAGTAGTTGCTATTAAACAAACTCAGTGACGACACACAACAAATCTTATACTATAGTAACCATGGTTAATTAAACAATTTCGAGATAGCCTAAGTGTAAAATGGAGGTTGAGGTTGCATTTTCCAGCAGAATTGCTTTTAGAGTCATGGCCAGTTAGAAGCAGGTCAAGGCGTTGATAGATGACTAAATATCGACCGTTCTGTAGTGAGCTGATTGTGGAATCAATTTCTAACTACTAGTTCAGCCTCTCGAAGACCTCCCGAAGGTAGACCAAGAGTTACCACTTCTGCAGATGACCGGTATTTGTGACTTATCGCACATTGCAAAAAGACTGCATCTCCATCTGAGCTTAGATTTTTGCGCTTATTTCCGCTACAGGAGGAACGGTATCAACCACGACAGTATGCAAAAAACTGCATGAAAGAGGTGTGTATGCTAGGCGACTGATATTGTGGGTTCCGTCTACCTCTCGCAATCGGAGGGAACGTTTAAACTTCGCACATAGTCTTGTAAACTGGAATGAAAATCAGCAGAGGTCTGTTCTGTTCGCCAAGCCTTGCTTTGCTTTGCAAAGTGATTATCGACGTATTTACATGTGGAGAGCATCAAATACTAGACATCTTCACATCATATATAGGAGAAAGGGGTACCTATGCAGGAAATAATGTTCTTGTATGTGAAAGAGCATCTTTAGATCGGAACACATACTTCTTTATGTTACCACGTTATGTTTACGTGGAACTCCTATTGTTCTGAGGTACGGGACGACATACTGGATCCTATTGTTGGTCTGTATGCTGCCGCAATTGATGATTCCTTCATTTTGCAAACAACTTATGTCGATTCTTCAACTTACGTCTTTTAGAGCAAGGAGTGTTACTACAAAGGGAAAGCCTCCAGCTTCCCCGGCCGAATATTCAGCCAAAACGTTTTTAGAGGCCAGACCGACAAAAAGCGAACTGGAACAAAAAGAATAAACAGTTGAACATGTAATAAAACAACACATAAAAAAGAAAACAGATACACATATCATTCACACATCTACTCCAGCCAAGTATTTTTGTGCATTGATAATATTCATGATTTTCCTGGAATAAAGCAGAAATTTACTATAATCCTTAAGATCTCTTGGAAATTCGATTTACCTTTCATCTCTATCACCTCTTATTCTACATAGCCGACAAGGATTGTTTTCCTGCAAGGCAAATTTATTCAAGTACATGGGAAAACGCCTACGTCCTGTCAAAACCGGATTCAGACCAATATCAGTATAGCACTTTCTTCTTTTTTAAATCTCTTCTTTTGCCAGTGCGTCAGCCCTCTCATTACCATGGAAACCTACATGTGCCTTAATCCAATGCATCTTAATATAAGATTTTGTACGTGGATTTCTATATTTCATTTTAATATTCCCAATAAGTTTATTATCAAACCCAAGTCCAGAAAGTGACTGCAAGGCCGATAGTGCATCAGAAAATATATGGAACCACTGACCACTATGATGAAAAAAGAATATGACCTCAACCCATACAGCTTCCTTGATATAGAGGCTGCTGTTGAGAATATTTGCAATTCATAGCAACCTAGAATACCTATGACAATCAAGGGCACTGCATGCAGCCACTACGGTCTGCCAGGTCTGTATTGCTTTTTGACGCATCATACACACTATTGAAGAATTTTTTTACATTGAATTTAAGTCCGAATTTAAGAGATTTTATGTTCCTCTTGATATCACAAAATGTAAGTACTCTGAATAGTCTTTTTCTTGAGTTTTTCAATTAATAATCATCAAGTTTCTTCCAGTTCGCTTTCTTACCTTTTGAGTTATCATCTTTTTCCCATCAGTTGCTTAAATTTTGGAAACCAGTGTACTTCGCTTCCCCTGATGTTTTTCAATTTCATGAGAAAAATAACTTAAAATCCAAAATTTTAATTTCAGACATACATATTTGATACGGAATATGATTAAACAAAACAAACTTTCCTTAGATGAAACCTTCAAAATAATTGCAGCCATTCATAGAATATGAAAAATAAATGAAGTTTTTTTTAAATATTTAGAAGATGTTTGTTAAATCAACAATATCAGAATTTCTGTTTGAGAACTAAAGAGGATCACTATAATACAATCCTGATTTTAAAGAACAGTCTTTAAGCTATTACTGAAGTCTTAAAACATGAAATAAAGTACACTAGTGTGCAAAAATTAAGGACGAAGTCGAAAAATCACCATATCAGCTGAACGAAGAGGCAGAGCGGACAGAAAGACCAATCAGTAGCTTAAGTAAGGTGATGTACGGTAGCACATGCGCAGATATGCAGGTAGACGTAATGGGGGAGTGTCTGAGTAGTATAAAGCATGTTGTCGGTGTAAGATCAGTATTTCTGGCAAAGAGATTGCACGCCGTATAGCAGTTAAAATCACACGGAGTTGCTGCCT
>KK119274.1:890357-906269 GCA_000611955.2 Stegodyphus mimosarum | reverse complement strand
CCCTACACCTGCATAAGACATGCACCTTCAACACCATAACGAACCATCCTCCATGCTTTACTGTTGGTTCAAGATCTTCCAATTCAAATTCTTTATTTTGCTGTCTCCATAGCCTTACGATTACCAACTGCTCCAGATAAGTTATATCAACTTCCATCACTAAATATGATTTTTTCCAAAAGTCTAGGTGATTGTTTACATATATTTTCGCAAATGATAGCCTTTTCTTTCTGATGACTTCAGAAACGTAATATCTTTTTCGTGGTGATTGTACCATATAACCAAAGTCTTTAAAGAGCATTTCTTACAGTTTGGATATAAAGTTCTTTTTTAATCAATAGTTTCAATTCCTTACCACTTAATGCAGGAACTTTTTTAACTTGCTGTAAAAGATATCGTTTATCATCGTGGTCAACGTTTTTGGTTACCCGCTTCTTGTCCTGTTTACACAATCTGTTGACTCCAGATGCCTTTTTATTACATATTTTACAGTTGAGAGTGATCTTTTAATAGTCTGAGAAAATTTGACATATTTCATCAGATTTTCTAATATTTATCCTAATTTTCTTTTTTTTTCAACTGTAGTTTCTTTTCCTTTCCGAGACATTTTTAAATTTCCCTTATAAAATTGCAGAAATGAGTGTGATTCAGGGACAGAGGTTTGAAATAACCTTAAAATACTCTTATAACATTTAAACACGCCTTCAAATGTTAACTTAAACTTTGTAACCATTCGGGCCCACCAGCGGCCGAGCGGTAAAGACGCTGAACACTGGTAGTTCGGTCCGAGGTTCGAATCCCGCGAACGGGCTAGCTGCATGGGCGTTTTCGTGGTTTTCCCCATGTGTAACGTGTATACGAGCCAGTTTCCCTCAGAAAGTCCTCCACGAAGGCATCCCTCCTTTTAGGCAGATAGCCCTCGTGCGCTTTGCCATAATTGAATAACCTAACCTAACCTAACCTAACCTTACCTTGTAACCATTCGAACACCTACAAAAGGTCATAGTCGAATACTTTTTGGAGATGAAAACAGGTTGTTTACAGAAAGTCGCTTTTATCCCAATTACGTTTATTGTTTCAAATATAATTTTGTGTTTAATGACTAGTATAGACCTTAATAAAGACTACTATAAAAGGAGGTTAAAAATAATCAGAACTATACTTTTGTATCATTGTAAAGACATTAATTAGCAAAGTCCAATACTTTTTTGACAAACTGTAACTACTTCAAGCTTATCAAGTCGTGCGTCAATAACTAAATTTTGCAATTGGAATATCAAAATTTGAAAGACTTTAAAATATATTTTAAAGGTGTAAAATCTCTTTCAAGTGCGCTGTAAAACCTTATCTACGAGAAAAAGAACCGGTCGTTTCCAAGGTAAACCTTTAACTGCCAAGGGCAGTTTAGAGTTGTAATAAAGAGGGCTAACGTCATTTTTTATATCGAATTCTTCCCAAGGTTAAATAAAAGACCTTGTTTTTCATCAACTGTAAGTTCTTTCCTTATGATCTATTGACTCCAAGAATTAATCAAAACAATAGCTATAGATGAAATATACTGTAAGTACATACAAAATCTTTATCGGTTGAAATCGGTCACGAGTAAAAAAAGTAACAATAAAATTTTCATAGTTTGAATCCTTGTATTAATGCTTCAAGACACCGCATAAGAAGTTCTATCAATAATAACAGTTTTATTTTATTGATAAAGTAATTGGAATTATATTTATTCCATCAAATTAAAAGTAAAAAACTCATCACCAAAAGCTTTATTGTGAAACAAAAAAGCAATTTATTTTAGCTATTAACGAACTAGTCGAGAAATTTTTTTCCACCCGAGTTTTCATCGTCGGTTTGTCTGGTACATTTTCCAGAGTGAATTTAGTGACATCAGTTTAATTTCTCTTTGCAATGTCAGTTAACTTGTCAGTGACCTTTCTCAAATCGAGCGTCTATAGTAACAGAAATGCTGCAAATTACTGAGATACTCAGAAACTGATTCTTCTGTTTTCCAGAAGTACATCGATATTTTACGTCATCTTGATATAATATGAGAACGAAGGAAATTCGTTAAGCCACACTACCTGGCTGTCATTCTCTTGGAGAAATGATTTAGCAAAATTTGGCGATTTTTTACAAATGAAAAGGAAAATTTTACTTATCGGGCTTTGCGCCTTTTTTTAGAAAGATTTCCAAACTATCGATATTTATCGGACGATAAACATTATCAAGACATGAAAAGAAAGCATGTTTTAGCAATTAAAGTACATATTTTAATTATTAAATACGGATTACGTGATACATTGAAAAACACAATCTTATTCAAATTTTTCCGTAATTTGTTTTGCACCAATATTCTGTGGAAATACACAGCGATTTTTTTATTAAAAAAGCCTCAGGCCATTCCGGAGACTCGGCTTCGCGCAAACCTCGGCAACAGCGGCTTTCTAGGAAGAAAAGTCTTTCATCGATGTTTCCTTTCGAAAATTTTCAGCAAAATTCTCTATTCCTCCGGAAGTTTTACAGCAGTTTCTTCCTTCTTTCCACAAACTCATAACAGGGTTTGTCCCGGAAGTAACGAGTCCCACTCGACTGTGAAGCGACTGTATACAGCGCCGAACGGTGCTACCGGTGAAAAGGAGTGGGAGGGATTTTAAGCTTTCTAACGGTATCGGGGTTAGTCGCCTTTGTGCTCTCGGCAAGTCAGGAAGTGCTGTGGTGTGAACCACTGAGTAGTGACCTTGTCGTACTTACAATGGAGAAAACGTTAGAGATGGGTCACCAGAGTCCGAAAGGAGCTCCAAGGGTCATGGAAACTGCATCATGACAATGCGCCCTCTCATAACACCTTTGTTGTGACGTCCTACTTGACCAGGGTCGGCGTAGCAACGGTTCTCCAAAAACCCTATAGTCCTGACCTACCCCCGGCGGAATGCCTTTTATTCCCCCGATTGAAACGGGTGCTTAAAGGTTATCTTCTGGTCACTGAGGAACATCCAAGCAACCACGACGGCTCTCCTAAAGGACATCCTGACCGAGGATTTTTCAAAAGGTATGTACAGTACGGGCATCGCGCTGGCAAAAGTGTATTGATGCGGAAGATATTATACTTTGAGGAGTATTAAGTAACGAGTATGTGTACGACCAATAACTGAGAGAAAAAAATGAGGCTCGTTTCTTTCCGGACAAACCCTGTACGTTAAAATTAATTTTAAGGGCAAAAATATCACGATTTGTTTATGAAAATCAGTGGAACTTGGAATGCAACAAAAAAGAATGCATATGAAAATGGCGGCGTTGATTGACAAAAGAACTATTATGAGCATAGTTGACGGAAGAATGGTTATGCATGTGGTTATCAGAGTTTGGCACATTCTGAGAATTTGGCAACTTCTAAGGTGGTTGAGTTAATATTCAAGTACCATAAAATGTTAAAATCATCAAATATACTGCTAATAAGGTAATATAAGAAAAGGGAGATTGTAGCGTCGGAAGTCAAGTTCTTCTGAGCCCAAATCCCAAGTGTGAATTCTCTCATTCTTCAACAGAAATTTCACCTGGTCTGACCACATATACAGAGTGTATGGCAAAGCTTATGGCATTGTATTCAGGCTTTTTCCACTACTAAAAAGCTAACACATCTTTCTCTCAACTTGAAAAAGAGATTGTATAATTCCATCATCTGACCGATTATTACTTACGCGTCCTCCATATAAGGGAACACAATGGAAACGAAATGAAACGACTTCAGACTCTTCAAAACAAGGTTTTACCTTTCGTCACAAATACTCCCTACTTTGTCAGGAATAGTCTTCACTCGGACCTTGAAATGAATACAAGATTTCATAATATAATACAAGATTTCATAAATAGGTTGAATAAAAAATTTTACAATAGGACCATGAGTCCTGCAAATTTTGCTAATATCTTATAGCCTACCAAATTTTACCAGAAAAGAAGATGAGACTGTTTGCTGCACATATTTTGCATCATGACCTCTGTGACCAGGCTAACTAATCAGAAAGCGGAACCTCACAAACTGACTTCCCTTAATCTTAGATTTCATTTTTTCATTTTCTACTCAGTCTAGGACTTCATTTAGTATTTCTGTGATTCGGACTGTAATTTTGTGATCAAATGTTCCGGATTAGTCACTCCCCTTCATGTTCACACTGTTGGCTCCATCTATTTCTGCCTCCTTTGGGAAAAGCTTCGTTGATGTTTTTCACCTCCGCCAGGCCCGTTTGACTCATTAAGGAACTAGTAAGAACAGGATAAGAAATCTTCTGCTGTGGATCAGTATTCCACAAAAGTATCAAAGTATCAGTTCTAAACCAACAATTATAAACCAAAGAGTTAAGAATGTTTCTTTCGCCGCCCAGACGGTATAGTGGTTAGGGGAGCCTGACTGCGATACCAAAGGGTCCGGGTTCGAATCCCGCGGAAGGCATGGATGAAAAATTGTCTGTCTCTTCATAGGATGGTAACGGTAACCGCCTATTATGTGTCCCCACAATAAAATGGCCATCACTTCTGGCCTTAGCAGTGACTAATGCCGTTATAGACAAGTGCTCGCCATTGGAAAAAAAAATGTTTTTCAAATTTAAGGAGGATAAATCAATCTAATATTCACGTGAATTATTCACGTTCGCAGTAATTGACGCCGAGTTATGAAACATAGGTTTTATAAATTGCATAAATGTCTTATCTGTCTATTTCCCTAATATTTCTTAACCGCAAACATCAGTTTGTCTACTAGCTAAAATGTTTTCAAAGCAAGCGTCGCAATTTCCTTCTGCTTATTAGGCAAAGAATTCAGAAGTAGTGACAATTAACAATTTCGTACTTGAGATAGGCCTCTGATTCCAGAGAAACAACACTACGAGCCATTTCTTTTGGTAGGCTTGTAAAAAGGTACTCTCTAAAACTTCCCAGGTGTTTTTTCTACTGGGCATAAAAAGCATACCTTTATTATTTTGAATTCATATGCAGCATAACGGACAGATGAAACACCAAGTATGTCTTAAATCATTATTTTCTTTAATTCTGAGTAATGCTATTTCACTGGGAGTCCGAATGAACTGCAATTAAAGTTTGGGATCTTTACTATTATTTTGCTGCGCCAAACAATTTTCTGTACAAAGATATACGCGCCAACTTCGATATACTTCGAGACAAAATGTACCATCGTTTAGAAAACTATACAATTTATATTCTAAACGTAGAGAATATGCATCTTAGATTAGTTATTTCAATCATATTAATGGAAACAGAATAAAGTACTTTGATACTACCTCAACCACCTTGGTAGAAGTCGCCCAACTGTGGTAACCATGCGCATAAAAGTTCGTCAGATAACCATATCGATAACTGCAAGTTTGAATAAGCAACGTCGCCATTTTCGTACACGCTGTTTTGATTGTATTAGAAGCTCTAAAGGCAAATTGGGATATTTTCGGTCTTCAGTTGAATTTTGAAATACGAGCTTGCGGGATTTGCCCGCAAAAGTAAAATGTTCTATGAAATTTTTTCTGGAATGTAATATTCTGCCACAAAGGCGGGAAGGTTCAGATTAGCATTTTATGATGATGCACTTGTAAAGCAACCTTTTTGGAAATGCAGCATAGAAAGGTGTAACGAACACGCTCGCATTCGATGCAATAATTGGTTCAAGAATAGTTGTCTTTCATTAACTAGAGCAGTCAGATTTATATACTGCTGCAGTAAACGATTAACTTGCTTGGAAAAATAAATGACCGGTAAGATTGTGGTAGACTGGAATAGTTACATGCAGAAGATGCCATTTGTAAGTAATTTTATAAATGTCTTAATAACTAAATTTTCTAATTTGCAATTACATTCTTTTTTTTCAAAAATAGCCAAATTTTGTCAAGGCGATTGCGATAATATCAAAGTACCCAGAATAGTACATTTTATAAATATCTCATCGAGAATATCCACTTTGAAAATAAGAAAATGGTTTATAAGAGGCAAGAACAACACATTTTATTGACAGTATTTAATTTGAAACAAGAAAATTTTTATAAAAAATAAGAATAACACAATCTAACGGCGGTCAGTCGACAAAGTTGGCGCATTATCTTTCTGCAGAAAGCTGTTTGACGGAACAAGAACAACACAGGCAAGATAAAGGATGGTTGGAATGCGCTTTAGCCCACTGCTTGGCGGCGATTGTTTTTGAATGAGCAATAAACGCGCCAACATGGGTAACTCCGTATATCCGCCAACATGGCTGACTGGGTATTTTGAAGCTACGGAAACATTGCCTACATTGTGCAATTCCCTGATGTTTTTTTTAAGTTAAAACGGAACGCTGTGCACATGGCATTTTCTTGCAATTTATTTTCGTTATTTTAGCTTATTTTGTTCATTTGTGCACGTTGCCTACATTGTGCAATTCGCTGAAGTTTTTTTTTTAAGTTTAAAAGGAACGCTGTGCAAATGGCGTTTTCTTGTAATTTATTTTCGTTATTTTAGCTTATTTTGTTCATTTGTGTACGTTGGCTACACTGTGCAATTCGCAGATTTTTTTTTAAGTTAAAACGGAACGGTGTGTACATGGTATCGTTTGTAATTTTAATGCCCTTTTAAAAAAATTCCTTCTTTCTTCGATGCCATTTTGGTTACGTTTTCGCGGAGCGTGTCGGGAAGGTTATGTAACGGCATAAAATGTGTAAGTATTACAACATAAAATGTAAATAATTAATTTAAACCTAACTGACAAATATTTTAATGATCATAATGTTCGTTTTGCATATTATTTTATTATCTTTTTGTGACAACAGTTTCCATACTAATTTATGCTTTAGAATTCTATGTTTTGTTTACAATAGGTTTTCGCGGAGCGTATCGGGAAGGTTGCAATTGCAAAGACATTTCGCAGAAACGCACCGAATTGGCGATTTTCAAAACATCGCCAAGCAGTGGGCTAAAGCGCATTTTCACCATAAAGGATTATTATCCGCTTATTAGAATATGGAAAAACACGCAAAGGCTATCTGCCTTGAGGAAATGAAGAGAGATGCTTTCTATGAAGACTTTCTTAGGGAAACTGGCTCACGTTACACATATAGAAAACACCCCAAAACTAGCCATGCAGCCATCCCGTTCGCTGAAAATCGAACTCTCAGTATTCAGAGGTCTTTACCGCTCGGTCACTGGCGGGACCAAATACTTTTACAGACCAATTATTAATAATAATTTCTAATCATGGTTGATATTTAAGAAAAAGTAGAACTTGCAAACTGAGAAGAAACCTCAGAATTTTAACTCAATCGAAAAAAGAAAATATATTAATTTTTATTTAAAGGTTTGCTTATTTAAAAGATGGCCGCTTGTGATTTGGTTGCACTGGTTGAATTATTTGCAAGCTCTAAATCATGAACAACCGCAACACTGGGCTCCAATATTAATGTACGAAAAGCTTAGTAATCACGAGCAACATTTCTAATACAGAGGTTGTTTACGCATATTTAGAACGATTTTGATAAAGAATTAAAAAAAAGCAAATGCTTTGGAATAAAAATTTCTGGCAAGTTTTTTTTTTCTTTTTTTTGCAAATTAAGAAATAACATCTGCTGCTTTTAAATTTTTTCTTCTTTCCAAATGTCGGATGTAAACAAGTTGTTGATTGGAGGAAACATTTTTGGCTTTCAGAAGAGAAGTGTTCCTATTCCATAATTCAGAAACGGTGTGAAAATTCATGGCATTAAAATTTCTAAGCGCAAAATAAGCAGCCTTATTAAACGAAAAAGGAAAATTGTCAATCCTATTTATTCATAGAAAGAAGCCTCCAAATGAATACCAGAAAAATTGACGCACTGTTTCTAAATTTAAACCGTTGGTAACATGAGAAAATTCGCCGATGCAGAAATCAACTGCGCAGTTTTTAAATGCATCTGTAACAACAATAAATAAAACAGTAGACCGAGATCCAGTTTGTATATAACTTATGCCAGCGTTTTCATCTCATTAAAAACATGTGATACTATTTTGAATGCAGCGTTTTTAAGAGTTAAACATAATTATACCTTTTTTTTTGTCCTTGTAATTAAATCTTACCCGCTTACACGCTTTCAGATGCATTTAATTTTCACATCCTATACAAGTAACCAGTTGCTAATATACGATCAATTTAAAACTATGTATGACCAAACAAACAGAACCATCTCGAGTATGTAACCATTACAAGAACTCAGGAAATTTCGTTGCGTATTTCAGTTTATTAATTAACGTTTACCTTTTAAATAAAATTTGCCTATCTTGCTAAGATTCAAAAAATAACTAAAAGGCTTTGTCTCGTACATCGGTTTTTAAAAAAGGAATATCCGAATAAAAGTTACGAAACTTTGACTGCGATACTGCAGTGTTATTCTGGGGCTCTACTGCTTAAACAGTACTTCCGGGAGAAGTACAGAATTCCTTGTGGAGTCTTAGAATAAATGGTACATATGTCTCTGGTACGTAGGAGGTCTTGGATGGTGAAAAGACGAAACTTTTGATGGAAGATCATTTTAGTTATCAATAATTGCAGCAGATTAGCTTTTTTCCTGTCTACTTTTTAAATGGTTTCTTCTTTAACCGTCCTCATTTTCCTCAAGAATTTGCCACAAATTTAATTTCCGTTGCCAGTTCTAAGAAAAAGCACACTGCAAAAGAAACGTGCTACTTAGTTCAGTAAATAAAATTAAATAAAAGCAACTTGTAGTCATAAGTTTTGAATGTCCTTGAATTTAAGCTTCAGTCACTGGCTGTTATTGCTATGTTTGGATGACAAATGTTTTATAGGACGACAAAATAAATACTTTCAAAGTTATTGCTGCGTTCTTTTTTTTAATTAACGTTAATTTAAAATCATGAATTCGAACAATAAGAAACGGAACGTTAAACCTCTCGAAATGAAGGTAAAGGTTAACATACTGATAATATATAAAGTACTGATAATACTCTATATCGGACATACTAAGACCAGATTAAAAGTAAAGAACAGAGATAAATACAATTAAAAGCAAAAATATGAAAATTAATGACTTTCTAAATCAGACACTAGGTATTTACAGTTTTAATCTGATTTATAAATGCTATTTTGTAAAGGAATATCCCAAGGAAAACTGGCTCATATTCAGGTTACACTTGGAAGAACGCACGAAAACGGTTACTTCAAAACAAAGAACACAGTAGAATGATACACTTTAAAATTTTTTACTGACAGTATTTATTTTCTAAACAAAAGCGGAGTTATAAGAGATATGAGCAGCACATTTAATTTAACGATGGCTAATCAACAACGTTGCCGTACATTTATTTTTCAGCGGAAAATTGTTTGACGCTTGTTATCTACAACGGAAAGATCTGAAGTTTAACTTGTAACAAAAGAGTAGATTACTGAATTTGCGAAGCGCTCTATGCACTTTTATATTAATAATTCAATAATAATCTATTTAGATATTTAATAATTCTTAATGAGATTTTCCAGTCAAAATATGGAAGCTGTTTGCATGAAATCATAGCAGAGATATTTTACAGAGTATTGCATTAATGATAAAAAGTAAAAATACTTTTATATATCATGATTTTATATGTCACTCTCGACACCTTATTCAAAGCCACACAATAGTTTATGTGTATATGATGCGAGTATAATGATATTAGGGACATTTTAAGAAATGAACTAATGTGTGTTTAAAAGAATACTAGCTGAAAGTACAGAAGTTTATATTAACTTACCTCAGCCTGGTATTCACACAGATTTAAAAATCTACAAACGTATATTAACGGTGTAATGATTATCAATTTAATTTTTTTATACTTAATTTAACATGGAGATTAAATCTTTACCCAGTTTCTATTCATATGACTGTGATGCACGCCAAATTAGTGCCTCAAAATATTCCTTATTTTAAACTTTTCATCGAGCTAAAAAATAAGACCAGAAAAAAGAGAATCTCCAGCGATTGTCGATAACTAAAATGGCCGTCCATCAAAAGTTTTGTTTTCTTTTCACCTTTAATTTTAGTAATTTTTTTATGTACCATTTATTTTAAGATCCCATAAGGAACTCTGTACTTTTCTCGGGAGTACTGTTTAGGCAGTAGAGTCCTCAGAATAACACTACAGTAAAGTTTCGTAACTTTTATTCGGGCATTCCTTTTTTAAAATGTCGATGCACTAGACGAACCCTTTTAGTTATTTTTTAAATCCGAACAAAAAAAAATTATTTGAAGGGCAAAAGATGGTAAAACGTTAGTTAAACTGAAATATGCAAAGAAATTTGTTGAATAATTAAATAAAGTACTAAGAAAATTACATGAGATTCATATATCTTAAGAAGGATGTCATGCGAGGGATTAAAGGGATACAGCCAGTATTCACATTACACATGTAGGTAAAGCCAGTTAAAAAAATAAATAAAATTCAGAGCTTTGTAACCAACAGTTAATTTAAGATCTTTTGCGGCTCTTAGGTTAACTGTTTGCTATTATGTTGTAATTAAATCCAAATGCTTATTTTGAATTTCAAAAATCTTGAAAATATAAATATGCTAAATTATGAAGCGGTAACTGAAATACAATATTTATTAATTATAGCAAACACATAAACTTAATTCTCTTTACCTAGATCTACTTGTATAACTATAAAATCTTTAAACAAAATGAACAATCAGAACATTCGAATCAAGTAGATAATTTATATAGTATGTTTTATTCTGAAAACAAATATCTCTGCATTTATATTTCTCTTTATTAATACAAATAACTCACTCTGAACTACACTTGTGTTTAAATAAGTGGTAATTATTAGGTTAGCGGTTTGGTGTAATTATTAAAAGTTTACCATCAGGTATGAAAATGTTTGAAAAGGAAATTTGAAAATCTTAGAGTTTGTATTTAAGTAAATTGTTTCTTTTAATATTTATTTAATGTTATTTAAATAAATTATAATCGGCGTTGTTTACGAATAAGCTAACTTTGAATGTTATTACCTTTATGTTGTCACTAATGTTTTTACTGATATAAAAGTTATTTCTTTTTTAAGCGCGAATAAGACAAAACACAGTCGAAAGTAATTCATATTGAAAGTGTCTTATGTCTGTTCAAATTGTCATAAAGTAATAAGCGATTTAATACCATGCTATCTTTCTAAAATTTACAACTATTTAAAATAATTTTGCTTGACTAGAAGGAAAAATAACAAGTGATATTTTAAATAATAAAAAATATTTTAAATAGGTGCATCAAGTAAACAAACGTACAATTACTTGCAAACAAGAGCTACAGAAACGAATATTTATAATCGTGAACATTTTCAAAGAAATCTTACCAAAGCTGATACATGTAAAGCGAATCTTAGAAGCATACATAAATTCAATGGGAATTATAGCCTTACTTACGAATAAAATCTCATAAAAATGTATGCAAACTTACCCTGGCTTCCGTATTTTCCGCAATCAGTGTCAGGATGCAGGCGATCGTCAAAAGGAAGCAAATCTTTCCGAGCGCCATTCTTGATTTCCACCGCTTTATCGATTTTTCAAATGTACTCCTAGAGCAGTTTCCTCCGTCGAAGTAAGACGAAAGTGAAGAGTGAGTCTACACCTCTCACATTATCTTTCACTCATCGGCAACGAGCTTTTAAGAATTCATTCGCCGACCTTTAGAGCCAGTCTATCGATGTCGAAATCTCGATGCACGTGGTTTCACTTCACCGACATATCCAGCAACTTGAAAACTGAGGGGCCTTTTTTTTTGTTCGATGCCTCTCACAATAGGCGCTAACGGTTTGCGTGCGTAGACGCATGAGTGAGTGAGTGCGTGAGAGGGAGGATAAAGGCGATCGATATCATTTAAAACATTGCGCCAGTTTGGAAACCGTTTATTTATTTGTTGCTTTTTATGTAACATCTGTAGAGAACTGTACATCAGTGACGAAAGTATTCATTTTGGAGACTGCTGTAAATTTTTAATTAAGTAATTTTATTTTTTATATTTGCTAATCAATAATAAACAGTAAAAAAAAATACAACATTTTTTCTTTTCCCCTTTTTCTTTTCCCTTTTTTTCCCCTTAATTCTAATTCCAACCTAAAGTATACTATGAGGCTTAGTGAATTATAGCCCTAAGAAAATAAATAGACAAAAGTACAAAACTTTGCAAAGGGAAAAAAAAGAAAGGCAAAAAAATTTAAAATAAAATAAAAGTTTAAAATAAAATATAACAAAATAATAAAATAGAAATAATTGCATTGAACATAAATTTTTAATTAATGACTATTTTTATGCTTTTTTAAAAATTAAAGATTTTAAATTGAACTAATTTAGCGTCTTGTTGTCTATCGATTTTTTTTTCGTTTACATTTCTATTTATTTACATATTTGTTTCCTAAAGGTTGTTTTCATTAGTTGGTTGGCTGAGTAATCAAGCCACATAACACAGGCTTCTTCAGAGTAATTTTTAATGGAAAGAGGTTAAAGACTGGAGATAAATGTACAGGAATTTTTTTTTATTATTTAATTATTTCATTTGGGTGATTCACAAATAGATTAATGAATATAGTATTGCTTCAATAAGAAAACACTTTTTTCCTATATTTTACCGGAAGCAAATGCTGCATTTGCCTCATGTCTATGATAGCCAAGAACTTGAGAATTACTTGCCTGCAGAAGGATGTCTTGGTGCGGCACTTTCAGAGGAAACCGGCACGGGATTTCCTCACTGCCCCCCGTTATATATAAAAAATTATTCGGCTCAATGATTTTATTTATTCTTATATGTTGCTAAGTTGTGCAATTTTTGGTTTAAAAATGATTCAATTATGTTATTCTTATCTTTCGATTAAGGCTTTTATGGTTTTAGTTAATCTGCATGCAGTAGTTGCAGAATTATCAACACTTTAAAAGTTGTTTAAGTGCGGCTAAGCCTAATTTTTTTACCATAGTAGCCATATTTTTTTACATTTGAAACTTAGCAGAATACTGAATTAAGGCTTTCTGAACCTTCAGTGTCTTTTTACCGAATGGGATCAAAAAAAAAAAACTTTTAGTTTTGTGCACCGAAAAATATGCCTTCTTGCTTGCTGGCCGAATTGCTTGTTTTTGCGTAGAAACTGTAATTTTAATTGTAAAAGTACTTTTTGATTACTTTAACTGTATTTGGTGTTTTATGCTTTTCTATATTTTTCAATTTTTAATGAAGATATTCTGACTTATACATATTTTTGCCTTGCCGCGAAGTGAGAACTGATTTAATTGAATGAGAAGTATACCTATAATGAAATTCGAGAATCGAATGCAGGAAAAAATGCGTATAATTTAATATTCCATACAAGGTGTACACATCAGGTTTTGTTCTCTCCTAGAAATGAAGGAAATTGAGTTTAACGCACCGGTGAAATATATCTATGCCTAGCGGTCAGATCGTTCAATGATCCAACGCAAACCTTTTAGTATTTGTACATTCTATTGTGACATATTACACGAAATGTTCGCCACCTTCCCTTTTGCGAGCTATCATAAGCTACCGTTGGCACAATATTCAAATATGAAAGGTGTCAATACTCTGCGCTGTTGTATACCTTCTAGGACCATATTTTGAATGTATAACCAGTTATCACAGAAATAGTTAATAATTTTATTTTAACATAAAACACGTTTAGCAAGGTTACAGAAATAATAAATATATCCAGATTTATATAATATTTTCCAGGCAAATCAAAAATATCAACACGCAAACAGCTGTCCCTGCGGTTCTCGTAGCTACGTTGTCAGGACTGAGTGTTCGGTGCATATTCTTGGCAAACATCTTCGTGAAACTCCTTAAGTCCTGATCTTCAACAGGGAGCTGAATGCAGCTATGTTCGGTGGTAGGATACTGTGATTAAGTTGGAGAATAACTGCACTTGAAAGGGATTTTAAATCCTCTTTTATTAAATTACTATTATTTACAAACCACTTCCCAACTCGGGAGGGATACAGAAAAGTAAAGACCACACTTGGGTCTAAAATGAACAATTAAATAATATTTAAACTAAAGCTAAATAGAAATTAAATAGTCGTTGCTCGCATAGCTATAACGCGAGGTTGGCCTCTAACTAAATGGTGCGTAGCAAGATTTACTAATACTGACGCACTTGGATTTATTTCAATAAGCAATCACGTAAAGCGCTATGGCTTAGAATTTAACTGCTAGCTAATCAGGCGAACGTCGAATAGACTGACCGTGATCTGAGACTAAAAGCTCTCTCACACTGACAGGTTTCTACCTCTTGCTTAATAGTCGTTGGCTCCACTTCAAATTAGCATAAGCTGAAAACGCGCGCTTCTTCTAACGGGAAGTTGAAAATGAGAAGAGATAGAAAGATTTAAATTAAAATAAAACTTTGTTAGTTTAACTAAAACCTTACATCGTTCGTAGAAAAGCTATAGTCCCTGGAATACGTATTTCGCAAGGAAAAGATTAAAGTTATTTTTTGTGTGGGTTTTAAGCACTTCATTACACAGTGCTATCAGTGCCTGATGCTCCGTGAAAATATCAATGACAGATATTTTCACTTCGAATTTTTCGACAGAAATTATTTTCACGTAAAGAAATGGCGTGGCGGATGTTTTAAGGAAAACAGGCTCATGCTAATATTAAATTTGAGTGTAAACTACGAAAACGTCATGCACTCAGCCTATTTGTCAGGTTTGAACATGGATCAAAGTACCAGTGTTCATTGGCTCAAACACTCGATTACTAGTGCGTAGTGGCTTTAATGTACTCCATCGTCAGTAGGCTTTCATTTCTATAATTTTTCTTTGGCTTGAAAAATTTAAGTAATTAGGAAAATTATTAAATTGTTTTCAATTTTTCAATGTCTTACATGCATAGAAGTAACTGTTTATCTTAAATCACAATATTTCATTTTAATGATCTTTATGTTTAATTAATTATGTTTAATTTATGTTAATGAGTTTTACAAAATATGCATTATAAATTAGCTCAAAGCAAGTTTAGTACGTAAAGAATTTTATTTGTACCAGGCCACTGAAATTACTTCAATAAGTTTAACTGCTAAAAGTAATTCATTAAACTAGTTTTATGCCAGGAACTTAATTTTAAATCATACATTTAGGAAGTTCTAAATTCCATTTTTAATTCTCCAAAATCGCAATTTATGAAACTTTACGGCAAAGCAGCGAAGACTACTTGCCTAAGGGAATAGGATGCTTTAATGGAGGACTTTCTAAAGGAAACTGGCTTCTATACATGTCACGGGGAAAACTCACGAGGAAAACTATGAAAACGTCTATGCAGCCAACCGTTCGCTTGGATAAGAAATCAGACCGAAGTACCAGTCTTCAGCGATTTAAGAGCTCAATCGCTGGTGGGTCGATCTTAATGTACATTTTTAATTGTGATTCCAATTATAACCCTTAACCTGTTTTTCCTAAAAAATCAATATTTATCGTAGAGCGGTAAACATAATCAACATGTGAAAAAAAATTTAGCAATTTAAAATACACATTTGAATTATTAGATAAGGATTAAGCGATGCATTAAAAAAAAACAAATACTTCAAATCTTTCTCTAATTTTTTTGTGCTATTCTTCTCCCGAAGCTCACAGCGATCTATTTTCGCTTAAAAAAACATTAGATAATTGGGAACATTCGGCTTCGTGCAACCCTCGGTGACAGCGGCTGTTGAGCAGTGAGAGCGGCTATTTCCTTGCTGTTCTTTTTAGAAAATTTTTAGCAAAATTCTGTATTCTTGCAGCTACTTTACATCAATTTCTTTCATTGCTGGCAAATTCCACAATTTGATATTTTAAAAGTAAGTTTAAGGGGAAAAATATCACGATTTTTTGTGAAAACCGCTGAAACTTGGAATTTGGAATACTACAAAAAAAAAAAAAAA
>KK119274.1:873915-886151 GCA_000611955.2 Stegodyphus mimosarum | reverse complement strand
AACTCCTCGCTCTCGGACACGCAAGGGTTTATATAGCTTTTCTTTAAGTTCGACACGTTTCGAGAAATATCTCGACAGGAAGTTATTCTAGAAGCTTCCCGATTGGACCATGGGATATCGCCAATTTGGTCGCCAAATGGGCGATAAAGTCGCCAATCTGGCAACCCTAGTGCTATGCCGGAAAGCTTACATACAGGCGCAACCGCCGAATTTTTCGTAACAATATATTATTTAATAATCTACTTTTAACTTAAACTAGCATTAATAAATCAAAATTTTCTAAGTAGGACAAAACTTGGGAAAAAAATGATAACAACTTATTGTCCGTTTATTTAATACATTTGTCTTTGATACATAAAGAAAAATTATATACATTTGAATGTAAATATAGAGAGTGTTTACATGTTTTTAAAATGATTCGGGGCCGCTTAATTATTGTTTAAAACATAAAAAAGTATTTCTTCTAATGTTCGCTCTGAGCCTTTCTTCCGGACTATAAATCTGCATCGTTATTTCCAAGAGAGAGAGAGAGAGAGGCCTTTTGTAAAATGTCCAGGGATTTTGTGTTCCATTCCTCTACAATAACTTTTCAGAGTCTATCAATCGTGTTAAGGTTGCGCTTAGAAAGAGCCTTTTTCAAGAAATCAGAGAAACTGTAGTCCATAGGTGAATCGTCAAGGACTTTGTAGGAATACATTGAAAAGATAGACACTAAAGAGCAAAAACATTATGATCATCTCCACATTTTTCAATGAACTCGTCTGGATGACGTGGAGGGATTAAGCGAGAATGGTATTTAACAGGTTCGCTGTCAACCACGAGTTATCTCTTTGGTTAAGTTTGTGTTAAGGAGCCAGCTACGAGTTAATTCGTAGAGCGTTTTTGTTTTACATACACCACATCCGATCAAATTCGTAGTATTTTCATGTTCTTTGAAGGTATTTGACTTTGGGGATTAGAAAAAAAGTACAACAATTTGGCGCAATTCAAGACATTTATTATAATTAATATAAGTATAATATAAGTAATTATAAATAAAACGGAAACCGTAAAAATAATCCATCAATTTATAATAATCTTTGCTATTGTAGCGAAAATTGCACCTTTCAACTGAGCTCCTCATAGCTTAGTGGATAAGACGCAGGATTCGAGAGACGAAGGTCGCAGGTTCGAAACCTATCAAAGGCAAGATGCCTGATAATCGATTTTTATGTAAATTTCCTTCTTATTAACCAATTTTCTTTATGTTCCAGAACATTCCGAGTCTGAAATGTTCCAGTATGCTAATCAGCTGTAGTATATAAGTAGTTCTTCATTCAGTTCGAAATAATAAAGTCTTGAGTTTAGACTTGAGTACTTGCCTGTTCATTTGTACGATCCCTTCATCTACGCGACAGTTTGGTGGAGGCGCCGGGTACCACTCAAGTTACTACGGCAGAGTTACGCCAAAGCCTTCGGATTCGAGGACTTCCTCCTGAGTTTGGGCTCTTACGGGATTCGCATATAAGACCGAGAAAGATGGTTGATGAAAAGGCAACCGAGCAGAATCCTCCAGCAGGAGCTAGTTCCGCTTCGAGTAACATCGCACCAATACCGATCCTGACGTACCAACTACCCAGAAGCCCGTGTATATTCACCGGGGACGGCCAAGAAGATACTAATAGATGGCTCAAGGACTTTGATCGAATCGCCAACTATAACCACTGGGATGACCAAATGTGCTTGGCGAACGTCATTTTTTACCTTGCCGGAACCGCTCGACAGTGGTTCGATAATAATGAAGACACATTTACTAGTTGGACTGTTTTCAGGAATGCTCTTAAGAACGCATTTTCCCGTACAGCTGACGTGAAGCGCCAAGCTGAGCGATTACTACTCACACGTGCGCAGCAAATCGATGAGACGTCTGAAGCTTACATTCAAGATGTTCTTTCTCTCTGCCGAAAAGCAAACCCGTCCATGTCTGAAGACGAGAAAGTGGCCCATCTCATGAAAGGCATTGCTGAGGATTTGTACCAGGTCCTGTCGTCCCAGGACTATGACAGTGTCGATGCCTTCGTGAAACGCTGCCGTCACATAGAAAGCCTTCGACGAAGACGTATCGCCCGACCACGATTTCAGAGGCTACCTAATGTCTCCGCAGTGTCGGCCGATGCGGACGCCGGTGAATTGGAGTCTCTAGTGCGCGCCATCGTTAGGCAAGAGCTTCAGAAATTCCTGCCACAAGTTCAGGGCTACACGAAAATAGAACCTGTAGCATCGAATGACATAGCATCTATGGTCCGGGAAGAGGTTATAGAGGCGTTGGCACCACTCACAGGAGCAGAGAGAAGCAAAAACACTATCCAATGTTCACTTCCAGTCAGGCCGCAGCCAAGACATGAAATTAGCCAGAGAACTACTCCACAACGTAGGACAGATCTGTGGAGGACTGATGATAATGTGCCTCTGTGTTTTCATTGCGGACGCCCAGGACACGTTCTGAGGTACTGTAGGGAGAGACGCCAGATATTTGAAAATGCAAGAGCTGCAAAGACATTCAACCCTCGACGGGACAGAGATACTGATTCTACATACGGTTTCGACGACTATTATGCACAACCTACTTCTTCCCGAATAAGGAGCAGTTCACCTTATCCGCGACGCTCTCTCAACCGCAGACAATCGCAGTCGCCAGTACGCCGCTCCAGCCGTTCCCCACGCCGAACCAATGAGGAAAACTAGCTCAAGCGACCTGTGCAGGAGGTGAGGCCGCAGATGAAGAAAATCCTCCGACGTACACCACAGCCAAGTTGAAAAAGAATACCACTTTTATCACCGTGAACGGACAGTGTGTAAAAGCTCTTGTTGATTCGGGAGCCGATTATTCCGTCATATCTGAGGAGTTACGTCGACAGCTGAATGCTCCTATGTTTACTGAAAATGGACCTATATTGAAAACTGCCTGCGGTAAACCTGTAGCCGCCTCGGGGCGCTGTGTATTGAAAGTTGATTTAAATGGGACTAAGAGGCCGTTTGAATTCCTTGTGTTTCCTGAATGTAGTCATCAAATAATACTTGGATGGAACTTTTTTCGTGCCACCGATGCCGTTATCGATTGTGGAAATCAAGAACTTCAGCTTGCAGAAATCCTTCCAGACAATGAATATTTAAATAAGTCGGAGTCTTCCTTGTTTGCCGCAACCGATTATTTAATTGAAGCAAACACCACAAGGCGAATATGTGCCTTGAGTTCAGAACTACAGGAAGCAGATGGAGCTATGATTGTTGGAAATAGATTTCTGATGTGCGAAAAAGAACTATCAATACCAGCTTCAATTGTCACTATAGAGGATGGTTGTGGTAAATTATGGGTAACTAATTGTTCTCGACGAACCCAACTGATACCGAAAGGGATGAATGTGGGCTGTTTAACGAGCATAAAAAACGACGCTATTTGCTCCCTAAGTGGTCAGATTCCAGAAGGTTCCAAGGGACATAGGTTCAAGAATACGTTATCTCAAGAAAACTTAAAAGAAATTTTCGATACTGATCTGACCAATGCTGAGAAAGACGATCTACTGAGTCTACTGGATGAATTTAGTGACGTTTTTGACTTTAACAGTATTGCGAGAAAATCCCGATGCAATGCGGTGAAGCACAGGATTGATACAGGTGACAGTGCACCAATCAAACAAAGGCCGTACCGTGTGTCAGCCGCTGAGAGGCGTGTGATTGCAGACGAAGTGCAACGAATGCTAAAAGAAGACGTGATACAACCGTCAGACAGCCCATGGTCATCTCCAGTCGTGCTTGTGAAGAAGAAAAATGGTGAATGGCGTTTTTGTGTCGATTACAGAAAATTAAACAAGGTAACCAAAAAGGACGTCTATCCGTTGCCTCGCGTCGATGATGCCTTGGACTGCCTAGCTGGTGCAAAAATTTTCTCTATGATGGATCTGAAGTCAGGATACTGGCAAATAGAGGTTGATGATAAAGACAGAGAAAAGACAGCTTTTGTGACTCCAGATGGTCTCTATGAATTTAAAGTCATGCCGTTCGGATTATGCAATGCTCCAGCCACGTTCGAACGGATGATGGATACGGTACTAAGAGGCCTCAAATGGAATATTTGCCTTTGCTACCTCGACGACATAATCCTGTACGCTCCTAATTTCAAAGAACACCAAAAGCGTTTGAGGGAAATACTGAAATGCATCCAAAGAGCAGGATTGACGCTAAATTCCAAGAAATGTTCATTCGGCAAAAAGAGGCTGACTATCCTGGGACACTTAGTCGATCAACATGGGATATATCCCGATCCACAAAAGGTAGAGGCTGTAGCAAAGTTCCCTGTTCCGCAGAATATCGCCGATGTCCGAAGTTTTCTGGGCTTGTGCTCCTACTACCGACGATTCATTAAAAATTTCGCGGATATCGCACAGCCCCTGCAGGACTTGTTGAAGAAAGATGCAAAATTTTCTTGGAACGAGTTACAGGTTGAATCTTTCGCAAAGCTCAAAAGATTGCTGACCAGTGGCACTGTTTTGGGACATTTTATTCCAGACGCAGAAACGAGGATACATTCTGACGCTAGCGGCTATGGCATCGGTGCAGTACTGGTTCAGATTCAGAAAGGCAAAGAAAAGCCAATAGCCTATGCATCCAGGTCCCTTACTGCAGCTGAAAGGAACTATTCTACGACCGAAAAAGAATGCCTTGCCGTCATCTGGGCAATCAGTAAATTCAGGCCATATCTCTACGGAAAACCCTTCACGGTAGTCACGGATCACCATTCTTTATGCTGGCTGGCCAATGTTAAGGATCCATCCGGAAGACTTGCAAGGTGGGCTCTCAGGCTGCAGGAATACGACATAAATATCGTCTATAAGAGCGGTCGCAAACACGCCGATGCAGACTCACTATCAAGGAAGCCCCTTATAGAACCAATAATTGAAAACAATGAAGACATCCCTTTCTTTGCAGCCATCGTAGATTACGGAAAAGAGCAGCAGAAGGACAAACAATTAAAATCCATTATTACAATTCTCAAGAGAGGTGACACATATCAAAATTATCAAATGAGAAATGGTATACTGTACAAAAGAAGCTATGATCCTATGGGACAGCAATGGCTCTTAGTAGTACCAAAGCAACTTCGTAGTGAGGTTCTAAGAAGCCTTCATGATGCTCCAACCGCTGGACATCTCGGATTTGCCAAAACGTACGACCGAATAAGCAGGAAGTACTATTGGCCAGGGCTATATGGGAGCACACGGCGGTATGTATCACACTGCCGAGAATGCCAAAGACGGAAATCGCCACCTCAGCTTCCACCGGGACAGCTTCATCCAATAAAACCCCCCGACTCACCGTTTACCAAAATTGGGATAGATTTACTTGGACGCTTTCCTATTACTCGAAATGGGAACCGGTGGATAATAGTTTGCACAGATTACCTTACCAGATTTACAGTCACAAAGGCAATACCGACAGCTGAGGGCACTGAAATTGCCAAGTTTATAGTTGAAGAAATTGTACTGAAGCATGGTGCCCCCAAAGAGATGATAAGTGACCGAGGACGCAACTTCCTATCTACCGTTGTTAAAGAAGTCATTCAACTATGCAAGACGTCTCATCTTCTGACGACTGCATACCACCCTCAGACCAATGGCTTAACTGAAAGATTCAATAAGACACTGGTAGACATGCTGTCCATGTACGTAGACGTTGAACAGAAAAATTGGGATACTGTTCTACCATTTGTAACCTATGCCTATAATTCAGCGAAACAAGACACAACGGGATTCAGCCCATTCTTTCTCATTTATGGTAGAGACATCCAGACTCCTCTCGACGTAATTTTTCCATACAGTATCGAAGATTCTGACAATAGTTATGCGCAACATCTGATCACTAGAGCTGAAGAAGCTAGACAGCTTGCAAAACTCAATATTCTTAAAGCGCAAATCACAGACAAGCGCCGATATGACGAAAGGCATCGACCTGTCAGCTACAACATTGGAGACTTAGTCTGGGTCTTCACTCCAGTACGAAAGGTTGGATTATCCGAAAAGCTCCTAAAACGTTACTTTGGACCGTATCGAATAACACGACGGCTCTCTGACGTGACGTACGAAGTAGAAAGTATAGAACAAAATAAGAAGAGACGGAATTCAAAAGACATCGTTCACGTGTTGAGATTGAAGCCCTATCTTGATCCAAAAGTACAACTAGACGATGAAAGAAAGTCCAATATTCCCAGGAGACCTGTTACAAGAAGCCAGACCAGATCACAGCGGGACGCTGCTTCATCCTAAGAAGGGGGAAATGTAGCGAAAATTGCACCTTTCAACTGAGCTCCTCATAGCTTAGTGGATAAGACGCAGGACTCGAGAGACGAAGGTCGCAGGTTCGAAGGCAAGATCAAAGGCAAGATGCCTGATAATCGATTTTTATGTAAATTTCCTTCTTATTAACCAATTTTCTTTATGTTCCAGAACATTCCGAGTCTGAAATGTTCCAGTATGCTAATCAGCTGTAGTATATAAGTAGTTCTTCATTCAGTTCGAAATAATAAAGTCTTGAGTTTAGACTTGAGTACTTGCCTGTTCATTTGGACGATCCCTTCATCTACGCGACACTATAATAACTGCTGTAAAAATAATCAGTCTTTGTTATAAGCAACCGCCAACTACGAATATACTCCTAGGAGTATACTCATAGTTGGCGCTGTCATAAAACGTTTTAGTGCAAAAACCGACTACGATATAACTCATATATGTGATAAAGCAATTAAAAATTATCTAAATTCAATATCTTTCTCATAAATACATGTTTTGTATTTTTATTTTACGATTAATTAATTAAAGTTTATTGGCGTGGTGCAACCGTTTTTGAAAATGTCACTCGGCAGCGAACGGGTTAACTTCTGCTGGAGAACATAAGTTATTGTTCTTGAAGTCATTTTTGCGAGTGATGGAAAATTACTCGCAAAAACTGCTTATCTAAGCGAATTTGGTAGAGGGCAGACCCGAAGACTGTAATGTTGTAATGGTCTAAAGACTTGGAATGATCTCCAAAACTTCACGACTGACATTAGGTTTTCACGATCTACCGTTGAGTATTTGTGCAAAGTGGATAAATGACAGTGAAACCAACAGGAGACAGAAGACCACTGGTTGAGCAGCTGCGCCGCCATGAAGACTCTCAGCTTTATTGCTCACTCAGTGGGACCATGCTTATTTAAATTTTATAATATTACAACTAATTTGATTTTGATGTATACATAATTTTGACATATACTTGACATACATTGACAGAATTTCATGTAGATATTAACAGAAGTTTTGATGATATCGGATTTTGATGATATGCTGAAATATAATAATAGTTCGTAGTTGATAAATAGTTCATAGGTGAAACAGTAGGCATCAGTGTTAGACGTCCACGCATCATCAAAGAAAAACGTAAGTCGGAAACTGTCCCACCTGATACAACAAATTCGACGTCAGACAGTGGCTCAGCTGACAGACCAATACAATGCAGGTTCAAGCTTAAGTGATTCAGAAGACACAGTTTAGCAATTCGGAACACACAGTCCACAGTGAGCAACATTGAGACTAGCTATGGATAAGTGGAAGACAGTTGCTTGGTCGGATGGATCACGATTTCTCATTCATCACGTCGATGGTTGTGGAAGGGTACGCCGTCTTCCAAGCGAACAGTTGCTCCCCTTTCTACATCACGTTATAGGCAGGCTGTTAATGGCGGTATTATGCTTTGGAGGACGTTGTCATAAGTGGCTCTGTTATCCTTAGTTGTGGTAGAACAGACCATGAAATCTGAGGACTATCTGAATATAACTGCGGATCAGTTGCCCCCTTACATGGTGTTTGTCTTCTTAAATGGAAATGGAATCTTCTGGCAGGACAACGTCCCATGTCAGAAGGCTCGATTTGTATTGGAGTGGTTCGAGAAACATAAGGATGAGTTCTAGTTGATGTCCTCGTCACATAACGCCCGGATCTTAATCCGATAGAGCACATCGGGATGTCATGGAGTGGCAACTCAGCGCTCAAACACAACTGTGTAGCAGTATCTCGCCTACGCGTCACCGCTGCTTAGATATTTGGCACAATTTGTCTCGGGTCATCTACTAAGAATTTATGGCAGCCATGCCAAGGAGAATTGCAAGTGTTTTGCAGTTTAAAGTCGTGCAATGCATTATTGAGTAGGTAGTCATAATGTTTTGGCTCAGTGTATATGCCATACATGTGTCAGGTTTCACGCTTTCAAGGAATGTGAGTAATACTTTTCGAAGTAAGACTTGTTGCTTTGATTTTGTCTTGATAAAGTTCCAATCGTTGGAAGACTTTGGGATAAAGAAATGGAATTTCTTCTGTAAATATTAGATTTAAAATTTTCTCTTGAGAGTACATTGAATTGATTTTAACATTCTTTTCCCCACTCTTCATGTTTTTAATTTCCCACTTTAGATTACCTTGAGACACTCATGAAGCCCATATTGAAACATTCTTTGCATTGATGAACCAAGATTATACATATTTTTTTCTCTTCGTTTTCATCAATAAATAGAACTTTTTTTGCAGTAATTTAAGCCCAAAACGTTCATCACGGGTCATAATGTATTTCCATTTATCTCTCGTTAAATGGCTTTCATACAGGATTCTACAAATTATTCTGAGTTCTAATAGAATATCTATAAGAATTTTTACATCAGAAGAATATTTTGTACATCAGTGTTTCCTTTCACAAGTAATTCCTTAATTACTTCAAATTCATCTGTAAGAACTCTCCCGAAAACAGCAAGTTATGCTATATTAGTAATGTCAGTATCTTGATCAACATTTGCTAATCAACAGCTTCAAAATTTATACTTAATTCTTTTAAGTAAAATCATAAATCCCTAGTGGGTTCCTTAATATGTCTCGCTAAAATTGCCACTAAAAACCTAATAAATTTAAGTAACTGTTGTTTGTAGATGCAAGAAGTTCAGTAGACTAAATCAAACAATCTTTAATTCATTAGCCATTAGTAAATAGTTTTCATCGTTTCACAATGATGCGCGCTAAGGCAAAACTTGTTGTTTCATTTTATTATTTTGTTTCACTTAAAAAAAATGTTGTTATTGTTCGAAACCAGATTTCGTAAACAATAGCTTTCTTCCTTCAGTTTGTTTTCCATCATTTCAATTTTTCTTTACGAAACACTTCGTAATGGTTACATAAATTCTACTGTGTTGGTATTGATATTTCCTCATCACAAATAAATCGTCAATGTTTTTTCGCACAATACCACATAAATAGATAATTTCCCGTTTATCTAGAAAAACACGTCTTTCGTCACCCACTTTTCTCTTACTATTCGTTAAAGATTTTATTCGCAATTTAATCTCTTAATAAAATTTTCTATTGTTATTTTATTTATATTTTAATTCAGCAAGATGAATTTTGGCAGGAAAGTATCAGTCAAGATTTATGCACAATTCTAAACGAAATAGGTTTAGTTTGATTTGGTTTATTCAGATAAAGGCAAAGCACACTAGAGCTATCTGCCTAAAGGAAGAGATGCTTTCGAGGAAAACTTCCTGATACAAACTGACTTGTATACACTTTACACATGGGGTAAACCTCGCAAACGCCCATGGAGCCAACCCTTTCACCTGGAATCGAACTCAGGTCGGAATTACCAGTTTTCAACGACTTTACCGCTTGCTCGCTGGTGGATAATGAGATAGGTATTGGTGTAATATAGATGGAACAACCAGGTACAAGTAAACAGGCTTTTATAAGCCCTATGTTATTATGTCTCCGTTTGTGTAGCAGTATGAACTGCCCAACTGTGCCCTAACCAAACAACTAACAACTAAGAGAAAAAAATGTATTGGGAATACTAACTCAATAGAATAAGTCGGAAACATTAAAATAGAAAGCAACTTTCGGCAACGAATAAAATTTGTTAATTATATCAAAAGAGAAAGAGCGGCCGAGCGTTGAAGTTGCTGAACACTGGCATACTTGGGTCCGGGTTTCGAATCCCGGCGAATTGGTTGGCTGCAGGGGCGTTTTCGTTGTTTTCCTCATGTGTAACGTATATAAAGCTAGTTTCCCTTAAAGAGTCCTCCACGAAGGTTTCCCTGCCCTTAGGCAGATAGCCCTCGTGTGCTTTACCACCAACGGAGCAACCCAAACCAACGGAGGAAGTTCTCCTACCTTACTCCAGTTACCTGACTGAGCATATAAGCATACATTAACGAAGCCTCAATCTCTTTATTTAAACTTGCTTTTCCATCAATAGCAGACACACTCCCAAAAGCTAAGTCCCTACCTCTATGTCGGTAAAAGTACAAGTATCATATTTACAAGAAATTTTATTGTCAGGATATGTAAAATTGCTCGGCTGTTGGATGCGGTCCAGGGGCCTTCAGTTTGAGAGTACTGCACTTAAGATATAAGTTTCATGATTTTAAGCTTATAATGATTTTATTAAATAAATTGTACTTCTTTTCTTTTCCAATTAAATTCATGAAAGTATTTTGAATTTAAATGAAACCGTAAACCGAGTGTAAACCTCAATGTAGTCAAAATAGACCAAAGGCTAAATTTTTAAAACTAAACTTATAGAACTTATAGAACAGTTATATGCTGTTTTTACTTATTTAAGCTTGAAAGCTGATCACTGTCAGTTCAGAAACAAACTAGATTTATGTGTAGGCTTGGAGAAAGCAGTCTAACGAATTAGAAAAGAGAAATCTGGGAGCATTATAGGTGAAAACACTAGGTTTTCCTTCGAATGACAAATTATTCGAGTGCGACTCTTCCGGGATTAACTTCTGTGATGATGAATATTTATGGAAATTCTTCTGCGACTTTTGTTGCAAAAATGCTATCAAGTGTTAAACAGTTGTAAGTAGTGACGTATGGTTATGCTTAAGAAAGAAATAGAATAAATGAAGTGCCTAAAATAGTAATAAAATTTTAAGACATATACTCGTGGGTTTGATTAAATCTCAGCGATTCTGCTTCTCAGTGAAATGATTAAACTCACAGTGGTGAATTCTTAAGGCGATTTGACCTTAGAACGTATTATTTAACAGATTTTGCTTATTTTTAGAAATGTTCCAGAAATTAAATTACTTTTGATTTAAGATGCCAACCGTCTTATGTATTCTTACCTAAATTAGTATCTTTTGCTCATGAAAAATCTCTTATAAATGCGCCATAAAAGAAATAAAAATTAAATTTAATATAAAAATTATTTAGGAAATGAAATAAATAATAATAAGTTTAATGTGTAATTTAAAATGTTTTAACTCATTTCAAGACGCACATCAAATAAATGCTGTTAATTTATTTTGATACGGTGAGCGAGGGATACTTGATAAGTGTTTTGATCGCGTATTCTCTCGCTACATTTGTACTGCATAAAGGGTAATTATTAGAATAATAATTTGCATCGCATATATCAATTCACTCCAGTCTTTTCATTAAGAGAACTTAAAAAAAATTAAATTCTTAATAAAGATATATTTGCATGTGATGAATTTGTAAAGAAAGGTAATACGTGTAAAATTTCATATTAATTAACCAATTATTATTATTTCAACATTTACGTTAATCAAGTCTTATGGTTTATACTTTTACTTTATTCAGTTATTATGATCGGAACCTAGAAAATCTTCCACGAAGGCATCCCTCCCCTTAGGCAGATAGCCGTCCTGTGCTTTGCCATAATTGAATAACCTAACCTAACCTGATCGGAACCTTTGATTTAACTTCTTCTTTTCAGAATGCTCACAAGATTCCAACTTACTTATATATTTAAGCCAAGAGTTTAAAAATCTTGGAGCTTTCGTCAGCCTCGCCAATTTCTTACTATCAAAAGCTCTGTCAAACTTATTCTGGCATTACGCATCTTACTAGCCGACGTTCAAAATACGCGCCGTTAAATTCTTGATCCAGTTTAAGTAGGCAATTTTATGTATAGTCTCAGACTACTCTACTTGAAATTTTAATACCTAGCAAGTAGCAGAATTATGTTCTGTAGCACAAGTAGTGTTTTCTGTTCATTTAAAGAGTTCAATAAAAAGGTTGTTTTAATTTTTTTACGACTTTGCTATTGCTTCCGACTGAAGCGTAACTCATTTTTCAGTACAGCAGGATATGAAAGACAGTGATTTGAGTTCCTATACAAGCAGTAGGATACAACTGGTTCTCAACTTTCTCTAGCATGCC
>KK119274.1:849573-873897 GCA_000611955.2 Stegodyphus mimosarum | reverse complement strand
CCCCCCCCCCCCCCCCCAAGAATCCCACTTCCTACAGCACCAACAAGTCAAATGGAAGGCTTCGAATTTATTGGTTAAAGAAGTACATAAGTTTGCTACAGAATCGTTGCGTGGCAAGATCAAACATTTAAACGTTATAAGGCAATGATGGCGAACCTGTAACAGACGTGTCAAAAGCGACTTACGCACCCATTTTTGGTGACGGCATGACGCATTTCCAGAGCCGTCCATGGAGACAAAAAATTGCATAATACAAAATATTGTCCTTTGGAATGGCTTCGTCACTGTCAACATTTGCTGCGCTTACCTCGGATGCGTTTGAGTGCATTTTCGACAGATAGATAAGGGCCAGGTTCGAATGCGTATTTAAAATGAAAATACTTTTTGCTAAAGTAAAAGGAATGGAGAAATAAATGCGACCATTGAGGGGAATTAAGTAAAAAAAATTGCTTCAAATGGAAGGGTTTTGCAATAACAAATTATATTGAAAAAACACTTCCTACCTGTAGGTGCTTCTTTTCCAAAGCGAAAGTAGTTATGCTACGGAGTTGCCTCGCTGTAGGTCAGGGCATACAAGCTGCTACGTAATTTGCGACACTTTTACTAAGCCTATGTTCTGAGGAAGGAGGGATCAGTATTTGTTTTTTGGGGGGGGAGGGTTGTTGAAATTTGTTAGACGGAAGCGTCTGAATGACTGAAAAGGAGGTGCTGGTAGAGTTGGCCAAAGTTTCGGAAATGGAAAATGTTTTTGTTAGTAAAAAGTCGTCATTTTTTACGCATCCGAGCTATAAAAACGTCTTTTCAAAAAAGGAAAAGCTCTTAATTAGTAAAAGTTCAGTAGTGGCCAGTAAATTAGAGAGTATTTAATTATGTAAAGATATACTAACTTAATTCACTGATGTAGAATGTCAAAAATAGAGTTCTGAGGAATTAAATTACACATATACATGTAACACGGCACCAGAGTTAAGCTAATGTTTTCCAAATGTTACCAAGTCGAGTCCAAAAGATGCGTCATCGCTGGCATAGGGGTATCGAAAAATATTTCCCAGGCGAACCGGGTAATGAGAACTTTAAATTTGATGCACCTTTCACTCCCGAATGTTCAAGTTGTTTTTATTAGAATCCCATTGTATATTTTACTGAATACATAGGGGTATAAAGTAGCTTTTTGGCGGAAACGTTTGTTAAAAAATATTTTAGGAAACGTAGGTTGTTTCGATATTGCGGAAACCAAGGAGATAAGCAATTATGCTTATCACCTTGGTTTCTTATGTTATTATGCCAAAACTTATGTTATTATGCCAAAACAAGGTGATAAGCAATTACGCTTATCACCTTGTTTCGGCGAAGATGCAAGTTAAAAAAGAGTAACGAAAAGCGGCCTTTTTTTGCGTGTGTATGTGGCGAAACATTCGCAGGAAAACATGATTTGGGGGCGGGATTTCTTACAATCATATGGCGAGCAAATTAATTTTCAGGAAGACGCAATACAGTTGGACATAAATAAGTTGACAAAGAAAGAGGTGCAGCCGCCAGCTTTGCACTTGAAATGACCGCATCTGAAAGAAAGAATAAATTGGAAGCAGCTGATGGAAATTTTTCAGATTTATTTGACGACATTCCAGGATTAACACATGTGATGAACCATTCGACTGAAACAGGAAATAGTTCCCCCATATAAAAGAAAACCCTACAGCTACGACAAAGAGGAAATCATAGAAAAGCATTTCTCAGACATGCTGAAAAACAAAATTGTAATCCCCAAGAATAGTCCCTACGCTAGCCCGGTAATACTATTCAGAAAAAAGAATAATCCTTCTCCTCTCCCTCTAGTTCGGAAGTCCGGCGATTCGCTATATATTTCCCTTTGGTTAGATATCCCCTTTGGAAAATTAAACAGTATAAAAAATTAACCCTGTTTATCTTTTACCAATAATTGAAGAAATAATAAGGAAAATTAAATTTACAAAATACGTGACCCCACTAGACCTCACGTCTGGATATTTTAAAATATATGTGAAATTGAAAAACGTGAAGAAAGCGAGATTTATTAACAAAACGGAAAGTTTGTGATTTGCTCAAAATGCTCTTTGACCAGTGCAGAACTCTTTTTCCTCTTCGAAGGGCTATGGACGTTATCTTAAGGCCTATATCTGGCAAATCAACATTCAAGTACTTTCACACGTAACACATTTGATGAGCACAATGAGGATTTGTAAAGTTTTTTCGCTTCTAAAGGAAGCAGCTTTAAGAGTGAGTACGGCAAAATGTAAATTCCTGGTCACACGGAGAAGACATTGGCATCATTTTTGGGTGTTTGCTCCTATTATATAACATCATTAATGATTTTGCTCACATAGTAGAGCTTTTATTGAATTTATAAAGGAAAAGGGCTAGCTTCATTTTTAAGGCGGAAACGAATACATCTTTCGAAAATTTCCTTTAATTTTTCCTTTTATGAAAATGCGAGAAAAACCAATGTTAATGTTTATTTCCTTCAAAAATGCAAGCTGCTGGTCGGTTGGTTTAAATGGGGCCCAAAACTCTGAGGCTCCCAAAGCGCTTAAGGACCGAATATATTAAATTTTCTTTGCCCAAAGTTTCGCACTCAAATCTTTTTGATTTATAGTGTCTTCAAAATAAAACAAAATAATTAGCAAAATGATTAGGAATTTTATGTACATCTAGTGATGATGATAAATGATATTTTTAAGTAAGAGACAGAACAATTTTCAGAATGCCTGATGGCTCCTCAAGTTAAAAAAATATATTTGCTTTTAACAGTTGCTGAAAAAACGTACATATTTCAATTTTTAATAAATCAGTATTATTTCATCACACTTATATTGTTAGAAATGGGCCTTTTACTAAACGTAACTTGTGGCTATTCCTTAATAAGACTGTAAGCAACGTATCGCTTTGTCTTCAGAAATACTACAGAGACTTAAGAAGAATGTAAAAGACCCTTTATTTGAAAGCTAAGTAAAATGAACAGAAGGAACACCTGGTGCTTACAAATCAGACAGCATATATGGTGAGAACTCAAAATATAAATTCATTGTAAAACTAAATCTAAAATAGATAATTGCCAAAGGCTACGCAGAATAATTTAATCGCGAAGTTGGCTCTTAAAGCTCATCAACGTAAAATACTATCGGCAATTATAATGCACGGCGGAAGACAGCAACTGTTTCTTATCTTAGATCAGTACACCTATCAACACAGCTTCATTAGGCAAAACAAGCTCTGTCTAAACAATCTCAAATCTTCACTTAAAAAATCGCGTGCTAATTTGCGGTCTGGCAGCTAAATAGAAAGAGAGAAGTGACAGTAAAGATTCAGAACGTAAAATAACTGGTTAATCAGCATAAATAAACCCTACAATATATTTATGCATAGAAATCACATTCAGAAATGTTCCTTAACCAAAACCATACACTCTGAAAATGCGGAAAATGTAAGCTTATTTTGGTGAAAAATTTTCGAATATAAAGAGATCCTGTAGTGTAGAATCAATGTAGAAGAAATTCAGTTTTTGGAAAATTTTTTGGTAGTATCGTAAGAAATGTAGATAAGTAGGCCGTAGAACTCGAGCAAATGGCTCCTGAATTCGGAAAAGAATTCCGATTATGGGAAAAGAAATGAATGTATACCGGACGATCGATTTTATCTCCAAAAGAGCCAAATTATTAGTTTAAACCGTAGTGATGCCTGAGATCACGAGCGCCTCATCTCACGAACAATTCGGTTGAGGCGCAAATTAAAAAATGCCTCAGATGATGAACAGTCTCTCGAGTCACGAATACTTATGTCGGTAACATGTGATTGTCAAATGTGTTTTGAAGTAAACTATGCCACATAATTGATGCTCACGGCCTTCTGGAAATATCATTAATATTTTCCATCTTCTTGCTAACAAGTCCTGGTAGCTACTTACCAGATCATAACTTCGGCTTAGAGGAAATAATGACCAAGTTGGTTTGAAGGCAGAGACTTTGAGAACTTTGACGCTTGGGACGTTTTATGTTATCTGTGATATTATGCCTGTAGGCAAATAGACAGAATACAAGGAAGACTGGAAGAAGTTACTAGAAGACCATAAAAATGATCTCAACAAGAAAGGGCTACAGCGATTTCAGAAGCAGCAAGACGAGTGTGGAAGGAACGTCGTCAGCAGAATTGGATGAAAGAAAAATGATTACAGTTCTTTGATTCACGAAATTTGCGCGGAATCCGCTAAGATGCACGATTTTGCCTGATGATAAATTTACATGTCACGGTATCAACATGATAAAGCAGCAAAATATTTTCCTTGAAAATGTCATGTTTCTGTTTAGAAACAATTTAAAACATGGGCAACAGCAGACCTTATTAGACAAGTTTTGAGTGAAATAGAAACCCACAGTGTCTCAAGATGAGTAGTGGTACTTAAAGATAAAGAGATGATATGGACCATCAGTAGGTGATACTTCAAACTACTAAATATGTTAAACCCAATGCAATGCAAAGCGCATCTAAAGAGCGAAGCTGGCGTGGAGATTTCTCGATACTCCGAACTCAACTCTGAACAAAAAACTGAGAACTGCTGCTCTTTCCCGTCTCACATAGTTTATCCCAGACAGCAGAGAAATTTTCAGTACCTTCGATTCATGGAAATTGCTGGAAGGAAAACATACAGTTACAGTCGTATATAAGGTTGGATACAATTGATAGTTACATATAAAGATCAGAGCAATTACAGTTATACACGGATCGGGGCAATGTCGACAGATGATCGCCAAACTTGGCCACTGTTGCCGATTTCTTGCTGAATTTGGCGACAAAAATTAGTCGCCAAAACCCTCGCAGGTTTTGCCTAACAGGCAAGATAGCCGTTTACCTCAGTGTTAAATGGACTTGCCCACTGTAACATTATTTTTTCAGGCAAAGCTTCACTCTCTTAAAGCCCTTCATGTTACATTGTACATGAGATACTAAAATTTTACATATAATTTCACTAAAATTATTGACATACATACAAAATTCGCAACAATATGATAATTAGAATTTTTTAAGGTATGTTTTTCTATTGTATATATTTTTATTAGCACAAACAAATTAGTTTTCTCTTCTATAAAAATGTTGAAATTGAATAAAAATGTGTAATATCAAAATAATTCGAAATATAGTAGTTAGAAAACAATAATGGAGTTAGAAAACAAAGTTCTTTAATTAACTGTATGTCTATCAGTTAATAATTGCTCCATCCATTCTAATTAAAGCGCTAATCTTTCAGCCCAGGGCTTTAGTACTTGTTGAAATAGCGAGAAAGATTAGACAATTCTGTAAGTAGCCCAGCAGGCGTTTAAAATTCAAGCATTTTACAGTACTCTAAGCACATAACCAATCCCAGTTTTTGAACTGAGAGAAGCAGACATAGAAACTACACATGCAGTGATAGAGTGATACAAATCAGATATTAGAGTAGACTATATGAGTTTTCTTCCTCCTACATACATGGACTTTGTATCTGTGGTAACCATGTTTCTGACATTTTGAATCTTCTCACCATCCTGCATTAAACTAAAAAGAATCAACTTTATAAACAAACATTTAACACTCTATAACGTAAAATATTCTTTAACAGAAAAATGCCTGCAGCGCAGTCTGGCTAAGAGCACTATTCTTTCAAAATTAAACATGAAGAATTGATGACATCCACAGAAACTCAGTATTGAAACAAAACATGCTGCCGATAACAAGATTATTGTATAATTGATAACATGAAATAAAACACTGAGAAAATAAATAAGGCAAAAGAGAAAAAGAAATGCAAATATTAAATGTACATTCAAACGCTGTCCATTACTACGAACTTCTTTAAGTTTTACAACGGATTACCTGTCTTCGGTTTCCAAAGGAAGTATTGGTGTAGTATGAAGAGAATAAAGTAAGGGAAGAGAGATAGATGACCTTCTTAAAATAAGAAAAAAGAGGTTGGAGTAAATGTAATTTTCTCGGTTCTTGCGATGTCTGGATTTGGAATTTCCCGGCGAATACTAACATTATTAAAAGTTGGAGAAGGAACAATATTGACGGGAGAAAAAAAAAAAAAAATTGAAAGGTGAAATAGAGGAAAGCTATCTAACATTCACTTAAAAAAAGAGTTCTATTTTTTACGTTATTATTTATTTATTTTTTTAATCTTTTTTTAGGTTTGAAGAAGATTTATACGAGGAATTTTGAGCACATAAAGACGACTGATGGAGCACTCAGAACCTTTGCTGTGAAAATTAATGACTCTTCCTTCTTTGTTTTAGGCTACTCACTTAAGAAAGTTTCATTGGAAAGCTGTACTCCTTAAAGTTTTGTATTTACTATCAAATACAATTAATTAACTCGACATATTGAAACGCAAAAACAATACACCTTCCTTTAAAAGCTTTGTTTAGTGCTGCCATCTTCTGGTAAACTGTATAACTTCAAAGTTCGGGAATAAATTACCGCCACTTTCAATAATCTATATCATGCTGCCATCTAGATTTTACATTTGGAAAAAGAAGTAATCTGTTTAATGGTTAGTCAATATTTTTTACGGAAAACTCAATAGCTGTATCAACATATGCTGAATTAAAATCCCCACTCATGCAAATAATAAATAAGATAGATATACTATGCAAGCAAAATAGCATTTCAGTCATTTTTTGTATGGAATATTAAACTTTTAGTAAAATAACACATCAGAGATTTGCTGTATGTTTTAGATTTCAGTATAACCTTATATGTAATTTAAAATCCCTTTTAGTATTTATTGCTTTTTAGAATTTTCATATGAACGAAAACACAAAATTAAAAAATTACTAAGAGCGAAGTAACAAATATAAGACAAGAATCATTTAAATGCAGACAGTTGTTCCCTAAACAGGATGCTTTTAAGACCAGTTCTTTTGATGCTTGTGTTTGAATGCCTTTCAGGATTTACTACAATAAAATCAGAAAGACCGTTTAGTATTTGTAGCGTCGCTTCAGTTTGGTCAAGTTTCTAATTAAGTTTAGTTAAAACGGAATGGCAACACTTTTTCTTGTCTCCGCGAAAAACAAAGGTCGGTGTTCGATCGTGCGATTTAATGTGCATGTAAAATGTAAATAAATATTATGGATAAGTACATATAACTTTGTAAGGAATAAAATATTGATTATATTGGGGTCAGAGAAGTGTTATTTTCCTACATTAATAAAATTACATTAAATTCCTACATTAATTACATACATAAAATTGGGAAAGTTAGTGACATTTTAGTTACTATAAATCAAGAGCTATGCAGCGAAAATTAGCAGGCCATAAAAAGTGCTTTAGTAACAGCGAAACAAAGCACTTAAACACAAATGCAATATTTGCTAGTGCTACTCCACAGGAAAGCATTAAGGCCGCTAAAGCACGCACAAGTAATGCAAAGTAATCCCTTCATCATGGAAGTTTATCGATCTCTAAGCAATGAGTGGCTAGGTGTAATGAAAATGCACTCAATTCGTACTCAGTTAAATGCCATGCCCTTGCAGTCAAAGTAGACTAACATATTGCTTAAGCGATAGTGTAATGTATTCCTGTTATAACCATTGCGTGTGTACAATGTTTAATGTATAATCTAGGGGCATCTGATGACACCGCCAGCGGTGGCAGAACTTGTGATATCGGTTGTAGCGAACAGCAATAGCACCTCGGCAACGGAACAGCACCGTGGGCCCCAGGAAGGTGATGTTAATCTGGACAGATAGAGCAAAGGGCCTTTGCCTCCTTACTCAGGATAAAGAATAAATGGCGCCCTCCACTTGTACCTAATCTAACCTAGTGAAGTTCCAAAACTAGCGTTAATGCCTTTTGGAGGAATCTGGCTGCTTTTGAAAGGCATTTTGTCAACTTCTCTCTACTGGTTGCTTAAACTGGTAGCCTCATTCACGTCTGAATTTTCACCATTTAAAGTGCTATTTTTCATAGTGTAAATATGGATTACTACATACATGGACTTTGTATCTGTGGTAACCATGTTTCTGACATTTTGAATCATTAAGTTTCCATTACTTAATTTTTACTTATTTATTTTCTTTTTTAAAAGGGTAGACTCCCTACATATTTAATTTTCAATGAATTCTTTCTGACCAAAACTTACCATTTACACAATTTTCGAAATTAAAATTATTATATTATTTTTGCTTAAACTGTATTAAAGTGAAATAGAAAAAGGTTTACTTGATATCAAAGTTATAGTTTCCAGACATTTCATTAAATCAAAGTAAAATTTGTGTCCTATGTCGTATTTTATATATGTTAATTTAAGATTTAATTTAATTTCGAAATAATTCTTCTAATTTTTACTTGCATTTTTTGAATAGTTTAGACCAGTTCTGTTACTACATATATTTATTTAAATTTAATAGTTTCTTGAAAGAAGATGTGTACTGTTCTACGTTAATTTCTTTATGTATGTTGTATGAAAAAGCGAAAGAGGTAAAACCAAGTAGATAAACCAACACAAAACTCGATTTTATTCAGCCTACTTAGCAGTTCAAGCAATTAGAAATCCGGATAACGCACAGCCTGCTGATTAAAGTTTCAGATAAAAGAACTCCTAATAATTTGAATTCTGCTATGCTAAATTTTTCGCGTAAGAGAAAAGGGAAATTTAAAATATATTGAGTGCAGGCTGAAGAACTCTTATTTCAATTCTTTTTATCTTACTCAGTTGAATGAAGAAATTACATTTCTATGAAATTAGAATTGTGATTGGCAGTAAAAAATTTTAAATGTTTTATGAGTAAGGAAATGTGTTGCTTGGACACTTAAAACCCAATCTTTATAAGCTGAAGCTATAAGGCAACTTGTATAGTGAACACTGGAAATACTTCTGTTGTCCACGGTTTATGGAACTACAGCATGTCTGTGATTTAGATTTCAAAACAGCAAGTTGAAATGCCTCAAACTGCATTGATTTTCTAAAGAATCTTACACATCTTATCAAACTATTTTATTTTTATTTGAGGAGTATGTTTCGGTAATTGATCGGTGATTGGGTAGAGGAGTATTTACCACGATTTTATGAATTTTGTATATTTGCAAATAATTTTAGTGAAATTATATGTGAAAATTGTAGTATTTTTGTGTAATCTAACATAAAATGCTTGAAAAAGACGAAGCTATGCCGGGAAAATAAAATTAAAGAGGCACTTCTACACTCTTTTGCAAAAAAATTCGAAGCACCAAGAAGGACTTTCGTAATTGTGACGAAATTTTGTATGCAAAAACATCTTGATCGAACATGCAAATGATCAAAGTTTCAAGGCAAATGAACAGGAATTACGATCACCATGCGCATTTCTATTGCGCAATTCGCAAAGTATAAAACCAGTATCAGAGGCGCAAAATTTATCTTTTTTTGTTGCTGCCATTGTAATTCCGTAAAGAAGCAACTAAACATGCCATTAGGACGATATCGAAGACCTTACAGACAAGTAAACGACTTCGAACGGGTTCGCATTATAGGGTTGCGCAAAGCTGGGTGGTCATACCGAGTAATAGGCCGTCACCTGCAGAGTACAGACACTGATGTTGGCAGCAATGGTTGCTACAAGGAAATTGCCGACGAAATCAAGGCTCTGGAAGGCCAATGAGCACAAATGCGAGGTAAGATAGGATGATTGTTCGCCAGGCCCGAACCTCAACAACGGTATCATTATCGACTATTCAACGCATTGCAATCCCGTCTATACCTCCCGTGGTACTGTCCACCATCTCACGGCGCTTGTCTGAGTCGGGGTTACGCTCACAGAGGCCTTTAAGACGTTTGCCTTTGACCGCACAATATCGGCGGAGTCGTCTGGAGTGGTGTCGCAGCCGATCATCATGGCTGCCGCCAGACTGGCATCGTATAGTATTCAGCGGTGAATTCCGCTTTACTCTTGAAGCAGATGACCACCATGTTCGTGTCTGCAGAGGACGGGGCCAGCAGTCCCAATCAGTTTTGTTTTACAAAGGCATACAGCCATAACCCCTGGTGTGATGGTTTGGTGGTGTGATGGTGTGATGGTGGTCGAGTATGGTGGTCGAGCAGTGATATCCAATACCGCCCCATACCATAATACCCGGTGCAGGACCAGTGTGGCTGTACATAACGCAGCTGTTCAGCATCCTCTCTCCACAGTGTCTCGACTCGAATCCGACCATCGTGGTGTTGCAGAGAGAAGCGTGACTCGTCAGTAAAGACAATTCCATTCCATTCTGCCGTCCACATCCTTCTTTCATCGCACCATTGGCGGCGGAGACCTCTGTGGTTCTGCGTCAAGGGTAGACGAAGTCATGGACGTCTTGCGGACAGACCACTCTGCTGTAAACGGCGTCGAATGGTACTCACAGACATTGGATGATGCGTTACAGACTGAATGCGCTGTGCTATGGTTCGTGATGAGACTGAGCGATCCGTCACTGACATGCGCACATTGTTCCTGTCATCACGTGAAGTGGTGCACTGAGGTGGATGAGGTCGAACACGTTGGTCCGTCGTACCCTCCTGCATCCAACGGTCATATATCCGCATTACAGTTGTTTGGTTTCGTCCAACACGACTACCGATTTCCCTGAAAGATAATCCACACTCTCGGTAGGCCACTATCCTTCCTCTGTCGAACTCGGATACTTAATCAAGCGATGATCGCTGTTTACTACGAGGCATAATTGATCGTTTTTTTGAAAAACCTACAAGAAAAAAAACAATTGTCGAACTTGAAATCGTCGAAAACTCCAAGCCTTAAATAGCGCTTTGAAGTGGCGCCACATGCGCACGTGATGTGCGTCTGAGCTGGAATTCTAATCATTTGCATATCTCACCTTCTTTAAGGTTGGTTGTAAATTTCATGTTATTTGCAGGCTTCCTTCAGGATGTTGCATTTACGGTGGCTAGCAGTGTAGCTTCAAAATTACTAGTTAAAATATTCCGAGGACAAAGAGTTGACACAAAATAAAACCTCAGAAATATTAAGGAAATTTTCCTATTGGCGAGCTGCATGTGCATTTTCGTCGTTTTCATACATGTGTAACGGGTATACGAGCCAGATGTTCCCTTAAAAATCCTCCCCGATGGCATCCCTTCCCTTAGATAGATAGCCTTTGAGTGCTTTGTCATAATTAACAACATCTAGAATAATCCTTCATCCTAAACCGGCTACTGGTCACTTCCAGGAAACGTTGGTACGAAATGTTTCAATATGTGTTAAGAAAGAAAATTAAATGTTTACTAAAGAAAATAAATGTACCTAAATGGGAATGCCAAGTTCAAGGCAACCATTTACTGTTCGAAATGATTTACCCTTCTATGACGGTGGTCATCTTAGAAGGAGGAAATTTGATACCAAAGTTTCATACCTATACTGGTCACTTACTGTTGTTCGTCTTAGGAAGCTGCTTTACTGTATGTTATAAAAATTCAATCACTAACTAAAAAATTTTCGAATAAAAGTTATCCAAAAAATTAAATAATACTTTTAAAGTTCTTATAAGAAATGTCTAAAATAAAGAATTCTCTTGGTTTGTTTCTTGAATGTAAAGCATCGACCACTCAAGATTTCACCATATCTTTTTAAATTTGCGTAGATGTGCTCATCTTTCATAATAATTCAAACCTATGTTTATATCTGTTCTCAAAAACACTAAGTCGTCTCAGGGAGATACCAGTATTTCTAAGAAGGGTTCATTGCAATAACATATTATCTCTAAAAAAAAGAGACTGCATTTAAATTTTAAATGAGTATACTTTTAAATTTGAGTCTTCCAATGACTGACGTAAAAACGAACTAGTTTTCGTTAATATTTTTTGAACTGGCCACTAGTGCCCGAGCGGTAAAGTCGCTAAACACTGGTCCTTTGATCAGGCGAACGAGCTGGTTGCATTAGATTTTCGTGACTTTCCTAGTATAACGTAAATAAGTGGCAGTTTCTGAGAAAGTACTCTATAAAGGCATCTCTCCTCTTAAGCAGATAGCTCTAGTGTATTTTGGCATAACCCAATAAATTCAAATCCCATAGTGGTATATTATGTAACTCACTTTCTTCATAAACAGCAAATCGCCATCCAAATAATTGATTACACGCTATACATGAAAATGTTAACGGCACTTTAAGAATAAACGGAAACTAAATAAGATATAATTTTCACAAAAATAATAAGAGATTAACAAATGTGAAAAATAATTTAATAACTAACTAAGCAGTTTTTAAAGAGGTAACCTCATACTGTTAATTATTTTCCTTTTTCTAAACATTTTTAGACTGTATTTTTCATCAAAAAGTATCAGTAAAACTTTATAAAAATCATTAATTTGTTAATGACTTTTGTTAATTAAGTATGTAAATTTAAAATTGTATTAACTGCTATACGTTGCAGTAATTTTCTACTCATTTTCAATTTTTAAAATACTTAAATTTCCTTCTTACTTTTTCAACAAAAACTTATTAAGTTCATTCAAAAATATGATATGTAGAAGTAAAAATATCCTTCTATTCTTCTTGCGCTCCCAAATAGTTATGTGAAAATGCATTTACAGCTTTTAAAACCTGAAAATGCATTTGTGCGATGTTATCGTCATGCGATGATTTGTAGACACTTTATGTTTTACCACGATATTTTCGACGACGATATTTTTAAACTGCGAAGTGTTTTAACCGCATTATTTTCGACCACGATATTTTGTACCACGATGTTTTTGAATTGTGATGCTTTGCTTTATTTTCTCCCACGATGTTTGTAGCACGACGTTTTTGTTGTGTCGCGAATAATTTGAGACACAACATTTTCGCCTTGCGTCGTTTCCTCCGCGACGTTTTCGTCCGCGATGTTTTCGGTGTAACCGCGAGCTCATGCATTCGAGACTTTTTACACTGTTTTGCGTTTAACATTTCTTAGCACTTTGAAGTGGTAACAACTGATTATGCTCTGTCCTACTGAGAATAGCTGCACGAGTACTTTCGTGAAAAGTTCCAGAACTGTAAAGATGTTCTTTCGAGACGACAAATTTTATCAGGCTATTATCTATTCTACTATGTGCATTCAATCCGTTCCGAGCCTGTACGAGCGAACAATACTGTTTTCTTTTTCTTGATGGAAGCTTAAATGAATATTTTTCAGACCCTGCTAGACTGACAAGTGAGTTATCGCTGCAGTCTGAAGCAAAATGGTCAAGTGTTACGAAGGTTAAAAAATATTTTTATAACTCCTTAATTTTAAAAGAAGGCACTACATGTGCTACAAGACGAAACTCCGCAGGTATTTAAAATAACATAAACTGAAACTCATGTTCGAGAAACGTAGTCAGAGGCTACACAAAGTGATCTACTGAAACTGGATCAAGTAATTATAGGCACATATTTAACGTCGGCTATCAAAATGGTTAATACTGAAACAAACGTTTGTAGAACTGGCCATAGGAAGTGAACTGCGAGCGAAGTAGCCAGAAACTTTTATTCTAAAACATTCGAAACCTTAGTTTAAATATGCTATACCTAATCTGCATTCTAGTGAGAACTACGGAAAGAAAAATTTAAAGTAAAGATTTAAATCGTGATAACTAGTTAAATAATGATAAATCCCTATAAAAATAAAATATAAAAATCCTACAAATCTATGAGATTTAGACAGTAAATGAAGACATCATTTAATAAAATAAATAGATTTTCTACGAAAAAAGTAAATGAAAAATATTTAGAAGCGGTTATAAATTTTAAATAAAAATTGAAAATAATTTGAAGAACTATATTTTGTAATACAAAGTGTTACCTGTATGCTAAGAGGTAAAAATATTTAAATATTTGCGATAAAACGGAATTTTAAAATGCTTCTTACCGTTAATGAATAAGACTATGGTAACTGTTAATATAAAGTAAAAACTTACAATTAACAGAAAACGCTTCATCCGAAGCGTAATCGAAGCGCATCATTTAAGCAACATAATTTTTTTATATTGTCATGTAAATAAAAATCTAGAACAGTATCAGCGTAATGGGTAGTTGATCAAAAGACAAAAACTGATAATTAGATTAGTTGTCTGAAAAAAAGAAAAACATTTGTGGACAGATTGATAGAATTGCGTCATAAACTTAAATTTTGATAATAAATTAGAATTCTGTCATAAATTTCCCTTCCGAATTAGAATTGTTTTATAAACTTCACGTCTGCCAATAAATAAATATATTTACGAAAAATTGCAAAAACATATACTTTGCTCTATCTCAGTTTAATTTCAGAATATTTACATGCAGTTTATGTTTAGAATATTTACATGCAGTTTATGTTCAGAATATTTACATGACAAATATACTCCATTTAACATATTGTTGGAAAAAACTCATACAACTTTTACCTTAGAATCGGTATAAATCGGTAATTTGCTGCATATGTAGGCTAGTTGTTGCTCTCATGATTTAGGAAGGGAAATACAAACTGGATTAAAAGACTTGACTTGTACATTTCCGGAAATGCGGAAACAATTTTTATATTTTCTTCAGAGCAGGAATTATAATGTAACTGAATTGTAAATCAATAGATGTACTGAGTTTGATTTCGCGCTTCAGTGAGCATTATAAATGTGGGTTATTTAGTATGAGCTGCGATGAATAAGACTAAACTTTTTCTGAAAATATTAGGTTGAGCCAGAAGTCTATTTTTTAAGAAAAAAATTTGCTTTGAAATATAAAATATATTTTGGCAGTGCGTTTTATGTTATTCGATAGAAAATTATGTCCTTTGCGAAACAGCGTGTTTATTTTTTTCATGCTGATATGTATTTTGTTCTTTTCATAGGATTAAAATGAAATTTCGAGTCGATAAAAAAGCATTTTCGACAGCTGCTGCTTTTTGCGTTTCGATGAAGTACTAAAGCCACAGAAGCTGTTCGAGAGATTTGCGGAGTGCATGGCGAAGTTGAACGGTGAGAAGATATTGTATAGGTAAAGACCAAACATTATTGATTGATTTGTTGTTCATTTCTTGTTTATTTTTGTGAAAAAACTAAAAAAAAAAAAAAGCCAACCTAATAAAGAAGAATCGCAGTCGCTATTGATCTGGAAGTGTCGTTGTTGATCTGGAAGTGTCCTTGTTGATCTGGAAGCTGAAGTTAAGTCCTATAGACCTTACTAGATAATGTTATACAGTTATCGCCACATCTGAAATACTATGACAAGGCCCTGGAGAAGTTTTTAAGGAATCTTTACATTTGAACTTTTAACATATAAGGCACGACTTGTGCTACAGACAAAATCAGCTATTATTGTTTAAATTAAATTAAGCAATAACAGTCAAATAAATTTAAACATTGGTAAAATAGTTTAAGACTGCAAAGTCAACAAGTTATAAGCTAACTCAATTAATTTTAATGGCGCATGAAGCATCGGCTTCGAGAGAAAGCAAAAGGCGGAATAATGGCTTTCAGATACAGCTCGCGAACGTTCAACAACACGACGCGAATGCTGGAAATTATCTTTCTCTATGATTCAAAATCCTCACGGTATATCCTCTAAGCGCTAATTTGCATTCTGGTGAGGAATACGGAAAGAAGAAGCTATAGTAGAAATCAAATTCATAGCAACTTGTTAACTGGCATAAGAACTTACAACTTTATTAGTTATCATATTTCAATGAAAGATATTATTTTAAATGCTAGGCATTTTATACCAAAAGATTCAAGATTGCACGAGAGTGATTTAGCTCAGCATTAATAAACTTAGGCATGACATAATTACTAAGATGTTACTCAAATCAGCCTCCTAGGTCAACTAATCCTTCTCCTAAACTCTAGAGATTCTGATGATTTAAGGATCAAAGAGGCTAGTTAATGAATGATTGGCTGAGTTTTCATGTTAAATTATTCTGGCATGACGTTCTGAGAGTGAGTGACTAAGAGGAATACCAATGGCATGCATAAACCTTTACTCAATTTCCTTCAGAAAATGTTCTTAGATAAGTATTTTATTAAAAATATATATTATATTATCGAAAAAGGCGTTTATTTTCAGTTCTTGCAAAAAACAAATGAGTGCCTTATAACATGATAATCATCCTATTTTATAATTTATACTTCTTAGAAAACAGAAAAGGAGAAAGCAGAACAAAACAGAAAGACAGACAAAGGAGAATGCAGAAAAGGAGAATGCAGAACAGAATAATTTTTCTTTTAATTAATGAAGTAATTAATTTAATAATTGAAAAATGAATAAAAATTTCAGAGTTTTCTTCTTTTACAATATTTTTAATAAATTTTATTCACGTTTTCATAAATATTTATTAAGAGAAATTTAAAATATTTTCTGATTTTGTTAATAAAACTCTATAATTTCGTAAAAAAAAATCTGGCCCTTTGTTTTCTTTGACAGTTTGAGTTTGACACCAGTGATCTTGTAAGGTTTTAGTTTAAACTAACAAAGTTTTATATTAATTTCTCTTTCATGTGTACTCTTATTTCAACTTCCCGTTAGAATGAGCAAGAGTTTCAGCTTTTTGCTAATTTGAAGTGGAGCTAAGTTTTGTATTTAAAAGGTTAGCAAGGAACTTCTCGGTGTGAGAGAGCTTTTAGTCTCAGATCACTGCGGCTCTGTTCGACGTTCGCCTGACTAGCTATTATTTAAATTCTTAGCGCTGTTATTCTAATACTTATTGAAGAAATCTAAGTGCGTTAGTATTAGCTAAATCTTGCTACGCACCATTTATAGTTTAGCATAGAGGCCAACCTCGCGTTTATAGTTCTGAGAGCAACGACTGCTTAATTTCTACTCACTTTATTTTAAATTATTTGATTGTTCAGTTTAGACCCAAGTGCAGTCATTATTTTCTGTTGTCCCTTCCGAGTTAGGAAGTGGCTGTAAATAGTAGTTTAATAAAAGAGTAATTTTAAACCCCCCTTACGTGCAGTTATTCTACCATTTAACCAGAGTTATTCTACCACAGAACATAGCTGCATTCAGCTCCCTGTTCGAGATCAGGACTTTAACACTATCACGAATATGTTCGCAAAAGTATGCACAATACACTCAGTCCTGACAATCTGTATGAAAATCGGAGTATGAAAATGTGAGGTATTTTATGCTAATAAACCCATTTCTTATGATTTCGAACTATACTATTACTTCTTTTCATTAGCTCTCGCCAGTATTCAAATGAGTTACGTATATTTAAGACAGAGTTCTTAAAAGTTTATATGTATAGAAAGAGATTTTCGTAAATACAGAATGAGTTTGAATGAAGGTCAACACCTCTGCATTTCCGTAGGTAAATGCTAGGTATGGCTGTGCTTTGCTAACTGTTAAGCTTCCGTTCCAAATTTGAGGGGGGGATATATCGGGGGCGGGGCAATCCGAGGATCTTCCATCCCTCTTTCTCTACCACTGCCTTTCGAAAGAACTTTCGGCAAACCGTACTCTTTGAGTGCTCTTTTGCCGCAGACACACTATATACTTACAAACATCCATGTCTTCTTTGGGATTCGAAACCGGGTTCATCGGTACGGCAGTCAACGTCACTAACTGCAATATCACCTGGGCGACAAAAGTATCAACGTTCACTGTAACACTGTTCTTTCGCCTAGCTCTGCGACATAGGTATCTGACGCTAGCTGTTTTGCTAACCGAAGTCAGTCACTTATTCAGTGAACATGTTTTCTGGATATTTTTTAAGAGATGAGCATTTTTTAAACCTCAAAGGTTGAATTACGAACTTCATTTCGGCAGTCAAAAAGGTATTTTTAAATCTTAGAAAATATAGTTGTCTTGAACAGCATTGTATTTATGATGATAACACTGATAACCAAAAATACGAATTTACTGTTTTTTACAAACATTATTATGCCATCCTAGTTGTTAATTTTCTTAAACCGTTTTACATGGTTCATTTAGCATGTACTGTTTTAGTGTATCTCAAGCATTTTTAGTCATAGAGAAATTTTTGCCATTACATTTTGTAATGAGAAATTCATGTTTCGAGGATTATTTGCAACATTTTCAAAAATAATATAGATTTGTTCAGAATTGTGGCAGCTCGAGATTCGAAACGGTCATGTGATCCTTTCATCAAAACGAATCAAATATTAGTGGTTTATGCTTAATTCAGAAAACAACGCGCAAAACATAAACACAATGAGATTAAAGGAATAACTAATTAATATTAATTAATATTAAATCTGATTCATCGTTGATCGGCTGTTAAGATAGTTTAAATAATTAAATGAAATCACTAAAGAGTTAAAGATTTCTCCATGGATTTATATACGTATTAATGCTTTTGAAATTCTGCAGATACTACAGGGAAGTTGTAAAACTGCCGTCGGATTAAAGTCCAGTATCTTACCATGTTATGCAGTTAGAAAGCTTTACTGTGCAAACTGAGTTTTTTAGTCTTTCTTACAATGCGAGGTCTTAGTCTTGCAGTTGTAAAGTGCTAATTTTATTAAAATTAATTTCCCAGCTTTTGGTTGCTTATTAGCCCAAATTTTGTTTTATTATCTGTTTCATATTTTATGAATTTTTAACGAATGTTTCATCGATTTCAAAGCGAGCAGTAACAACACTGAACGGATAAAACATTCTTATCTCCAGCGCTCGAGAGTGTCTATCGGAAATTCTAAAGATAGGCTATTTTTAAATATTTTGTGATCTTGCTGTTGAATTTAATTTTATGTAGTGCAAGCGCCAAGAAAGTGGCATTTAAAAAATAAAACAAACGCACAAAATGTTAAAAATAAATTTTTTTTGTGAAACCACCTTAGGCAAAAGGATGAAAGAAACAAGATTTGGCACATTTTTTTCTGTTTCTTTCAGCTATATCTAAACGGTTTCGGGAATTCTAAAGGCATATAGATATTAAAAGCTTTGTGATTATGTTGTTGAACTCAGCTGCGAACTCAGTTGTTGGTGGGAACTCAGCGATAGGTTAAAAAACTTTAACAAACTCTTTTGGGTAACCGTTGAAATCTGAAAACTTTCAGATTTTTTAGAATAAATTTTAACATTGATATATCATGCGAATCATCGAGAGGAGAAGTCTGAATGATTTATTACTTAGATGCTTGGGTTCTTTGCTCAGTTTGCCAGTATTTTAAATAGATTTTGTTACCTCCGATACAAAAAGAGACAGTAATTATTGCTGCTTTTGAAGTCAGAAGATTTTACAGCTATTCTTGTATTCCTGAATCATTTTGTTGACAGTTACATTAATATGGGTGCCAAAAAGGAGCAAGAAACGTTGCATATCTACTTTTCAGATCCTCACTTAAGGAATGATGGGTATTTAGTTTAAGTTTTGAGTAGTACTATCTCTGTCCTTGAATCACAAAACATTATTTGTCATTTGATATTAATTTAGCAGAATTTCACCGATCACATAAACTACAGATGTGGAGTTTAAGGCAATATTCTCTACAACAAGTGCTTCGAGACCTATTTTATGATATTCATGTGACTGGAAGTTACGAAATATTTTTTGATTACTTTCAAATTATAAATCATGTAATTTATGAATTATATATAAAATGCTGTTTCTTGAATGAAAGCGCCATCAGAACTGTTTTCACAAATATTCAAAAATGTATGCGCTGAAAGTTCAATGGTAAGTATTCCGAAACGCCCACTGGGAGAAATAAATTCTTCCTCTTGCCGAAATGAAAATTTTAACTTGCTTTGTACGAAATGTAGGTTGTAAACCTTGACAATTGCTGGTTCGTTCTAAAATTAGTGTTTGAAATGAAGGGAGATATGGTTTGAATTACGAGGACGGCAAACATACTTGGATGCATAGCGCTGCAGGAGGATTTCAAGTATTCGCTTCTGCAGTTTAGTCCATCAGGAATGCATATAAATGCAAATGGAATGCCACGTAGAATGCTGAGTGCTAGAATGCCTCTCACGTGACCACAACCGAGTTTAGAGAGCTGTACAATTTCGCGCCTCCCTCGATGCTACTAAGTATTAATCAGTCGAGGAAACACGATGAATGACTCTACAGAAGACTGCATTGCATTCGATTTGAAATTGCATTGCTTAAGAAATTTATATTTACGGTGTGTAACAAAAGCAACATATGATTATAAGAAATCAGTTTTATAATGACATCTACCTTTAAAACTCTGAAAGTGTGACCAAAGACTAAATTTATTTTTAGAATCCCTAATATCATTGCTCTTTTTGTTGTGATACGATAGAAACGGATAAAGATCCATCAGACATTAAGCGTTAAGCCAACGGAGCAGGCGCAATCAGAATGCTCTTGAAGTTAATACAAACAAACTTGATAGATTAATTATCCAGATATATTATACGTAATAAATACAAGACAGGCATGTAATCTTTAAATGCCCTCTTTGAATTTAAAATTATATTATATTGGATTGACAGATCGCGTAAATTTATTTGCCCAGAACCAAGAATTAATTTAAGATTTCATCTTTTGAATAATTAACTGGACCCAGTATTAGGCCGTTCCATTTAACCTCGCGTGAGTGGGTATTTCGGTACTTTGGCGAGCTATCGCCAAACTGGAAACGGGTTTGGCGCCTAATATTTTGTCAACAAATTTGGCGAGAAATCGTCAAAAGTCACCAGATCTAGAGACCATTTGGCGACATTTGGATCCGGTCCCTGTATCACCGTAATAGGTATTGTAATTGAACAAATGTAATTGATCACTATATTTGCTGTAACCGTAATTCGACCCTCATGTTACCTTCCAGTAATTTCGAGAAGCAGAAAGTGCTAGAAATATCGCGGCTGCCCGGTGAAAGCTATAAAAGGCCGGATAGAGCATCTTCTCTCATTTGCTGCGGTTAGCTGTTAGCTCAGTCTAAGTTCCATATACTATCTCATGTTTAGCATCGCTCTTTAGCTGCACTTTGCAATACGCTGTGTTTAACCTTCTTAGTAGTTTGAAATATAACTATTGACTGTACACTATGATACTGTGAACACTTGTAGATTATTTCTGTGGAAAGTTCTAGACCTCTGAAGTGTTTCTTTTGATAAAATAAACTTGATCAACCTGTCATTGGACCTGTGTCCATTCAATCTATTGCGAACTCGTACGCACGTACCAGTACCATCAATATATAGAAGAAAAAGCCTTCAGAGCATGTATTCAGTTGTCATACGTTGTAACGACCCTACGCGCCTTAAAGGAAAAAACGTCATGATTAGTAATCGCTTTAATGAAAATTAATTTAATATAGTTCAGTCAGCTGGCAATATACTGCACCGGAAATATTAATAAAACCGCTATAGTGAGAGGTCTTCGCAGCGACCGTCGAATACGTTACCTATTCCTGCTATGTAGTAAATAATACATTCAGCTTAGAACGTCGTTTACAATTCTTATGCTATTTTTGAAACAAATACAATCAGAAATATTTCATTACTCGCTCTGCAACATTGAATAAATAATGAAAACTATTGATATAATGGGGAGGTCTCGATATATGCATTCATCAATATTTGCACACCTGTGTAACTTCGCGCAGAAATGGTGGGTCTCTCAGGCCTGCCTCAAGGGAGGAGATACAAATATGTGCTTAGTTTTAAAGAAAAAAAATTTTAAAACAAATTAATAAATTAGTATGTTTTGGCTTCTAAGAAGATACTTTCCTTCATTGCCAAAAAATGGTAAACCAGTAAAAAGATAAGATAATAAAATCTGACGGTAGTAAAAAATAATGTCTTTGTTTTAATTCTACTTAAATAAATTTATAATTTCTTTTACATTCTCTTTTACTGTAGTAAATTAAACAAAAGAAACGCTTTGTTTTATTTTAGTACAGAAAATGTAAAATCAAATTTATGAATTTAGGTTTTCAGCCTACGCAATAAAAACCATCCCTGTAAATTTAATTTTAGCTGAAATATGATTAACTGAATTTAGTAAATTATGAGGGCTGACAGTTAAGGAAAATTGGCACCAAGTATTTCTTCACTTTGCACATGAAGATAACTAAGGGACTTCCTACGTACTTAACGTTTTCACCGAGATACGCGGTTTTTTGCTGAAATGAAAAAGGATTGCCCGTTAAGGCAAATAAAATTTTCAGTATTTGATTAAGAAAAATTTATGTTTTATCTTTCATTTTACGGAAAGGAAAATATGTTTCAAAATTCGTAATCTTTATTAAAGTAAATTAGTAGAATCCACAAGAAAATAAAATTTTCACATTTCGCATTATTACTTTTGAGCATTATTACTTACATTATTTGAGCATTATTACGCATTATTACTTTATATTTACTTTTGAGTCTTCAAGAAATAATCAGTGCATTTATCCAGATATAAGATAAACTTAGTTCAGATATATGAAGTTCTGTTCCACTGTTAGTTTTATACATTTAAAAATATAAAAATTTTTTTTATCCAGAACATGAAAAGAGACGATGCTAAAAAAGAGGGCGGTAAAGAGGGCAGCAACCTCAGAAATAAATAATGGGCTTAAGATTTATAAATACTTTTATTTTTTATGTTTTTTTGGATTGTGCTTTTATGCTCTTTAGTCTATTCTATTCAATATATGAAAGGCATATCGCTGAATCGGACAGAAGAAGATTTTAATAATTTTCTCTTCTTTTCTTTTTTTCTTTATTCTGTTCTGGCTTGAGATTTGATACGCCTTCTTTCTTCGGTGTTTTCTATGAATTTTAAATTCTTGGGAAATGTGTGTATCTATTCTAGGTGTAATTTTAGGAATTTGACAGTATCTATTTCAACTTCAAATCCTTTGAAAAAGGCGCTTTACTTGGCATTTAACATTAAGAAGTATGAGGCATATGTTAAGAAAAATCGACACATAAATCTTTCCACAAGGCTTCACATTAACAAAAATCTTTCAGATCTAGTTATTGATCCCATATCTCATCATTTGAATTCAATTTTTAAGTAAATTATTTCATAGCTGTTTTAACGTAATCTCAATAGATGGCGCAAGTAATTTTGGTTGTTTTTCTGCTTTATTGTTACCGCGTGAGCACAGGCTTCCCTTTCATCATTTTCATTCCTGCAGTTAAAGAAGATTTTGTTTCAAACCTTCGAAACTAGTCCTGTAAATTTTAGCAACTTGGCTGAATGTTGTTGCTTCCGTATCTCCAACATCTCTTTCTATCTGTGTAGTGAAATGAAATAATGTTTACTATTAACAAATTTTACTTAAGCGGTAGACTCCTTTTATGCAAGAATTTAATAAGTACAGGTAATTTATATTACCTGTATGATTCTGACATACATACATATCTTTAAACAAATTTCGTACTGAAGAATATTGATATTTGACAAAATATAAATTGACAGAATTTAATTGTTCATAAGTTGAAAATGCTAAAGTACTAAATATTACAGTTTGAATTATGTTATTTATAACTGATATAGTTACAGATTTCTCTTAACTCTCGCTTATAGACTAGTGCAGTTCGTATATATATTAACATGATTCCAGTAGGTCAAATTTTAATATTCCATGTCTTTAACTGTCTATTTGAGTTGAAATAAAAAAGTGGATAAATAAATTTAGGTAAATAATTTATTTCAGAATTTTTTTTAATATCGTTTCATAAAACTGAAAGTAAAATACTATATAACAATGAAAGTAATACTGCTTTTGAATTTCTGTAAAAGATTTTATACAATTTTATTTAATCTGAGATTTTTGTTTTTTTGGCTTAAGTCAACTCTTGAAATCGATTCAGGTCGGTTGCGGTCATTTGACCGCAACCGACCTGAATTTTCTAATATGTTTCACGTTTACGTATCATCGATGAAAATGCAACATTTAAAAGAAATTTTTTCAAAATTAAATTTAAGTGTTCATCGCATATACTTACATCCTTAAAGGTCAAATATATACTCACAGACTTTTAATACTTATGCCATGATATAGATTAAAATTATGACTTTCAAATAAAATGTATTCAAAATTCTAGCACTATGTTGACTGTTTTCAAATATCATTTCGATATTTTTATTTACCTTCCAGTTGCTAACAATGGCGGACTTTCAAGTATAAATATTTAATCTTTAACCAAATTAATTGCCTAAAGGTTTTCAGTGAAAATGAGTTCAGATTTGCACATCAAATATAATCTAACATTACTTTCTTATTGCGTTGATTAGAGAGAATAATTTCCCTACGTTCAAAGGCAGTAATTTTCTAAAGAGGTTCTTTTTATTTTCATTAGATATAAGGACATAATTTAGTTATAATTTAGTTATTAATAGACATAATCCATTTATTAATTTCATTATTAATAGTTATTCATTGATTAATTTATAAATAAGTTATTTTATTATTACT
>KK119274.1:816633-849544 GCA_000611955.2 Stegodyphus mimosarum | reverse complement strand
ACTAATTAGTTTAATTATTATCAATTATGTTTTTAATTTTATTATTATTTATACATAATTTATTAATGTTTATTTTAGGAGACATAATTTATTTATATATATTTTGGGAGGCATAATTTATTTTCATAAGATATATTTATGAAATTCTTTTTCATATGCCCTAAAATTTACAAAAGCAAAAAACTTAAAAAATTTTTAATTATACGATTTTAGCTAGATGGGCTAAAAAATTTAATTTAAAAGTAAAAACTACTCTAAAAAGTATAACATTTTTAGTTATTGGAATTTTTAGTTATTGGAATAATTTTAGTCATATCTGATAAGATAATATAAAATCATGGAACTCCCCTGTAAGGATTGTATTGTGATATTAAGAAAATGCCAGAGAAATATAACCGATATTACTGAAACGATATTTGTAAAAATACTTATATTCATTTCACTTAAACTTCTCTTTGGCTATTTAATTTTAAAATGAATTATATTGAGCAATGTCGCTATCTTATTTTTATCTTATTTTCTCTATCTTTTTTTTCCTTTTTTAATATTATCATAACTAAATTTTACATTTTGGTGCCCTACATTTGGTGCCTTACATTTTGGTGCTAAAAGATTGTAACTTAAATTTTTTAAAAATTTTTTTATCAATATTTGTTAATTCTTTGATACCACCTCTAAGTATTTTCAATGAGAATAAGATAATCTACAATGTAATGAAACATTTATTTACTTGGAAACAGCGATCTGTCACGTTCCGAAAGAAGTACAGTGCTCTATTTGTTAACGTATCTCAGCAGAAGAATCAGTTTACTCTGTCAGTGAATGGATTCGCAGCACTTACTTCTCGCTGAAGAGTGGTTCTGAGATGTCTTTTCTGACTGGAACTTGTACATTAGGTGTTCTTTGTTTCCGTCCTCTTCGAGGCTTCTTATTTTCGGAAGGGTGTTAAGTGGGTATAGTTCACAACGCGAACTGTAGAGAAAAATAGCTTTAAGGCGTATTTATAAATGTATGCAGTTTTAGTGCATAGGAATACACGGATTTTAGAAACACTTGTAAATGTAATAAATTATTTTCGGTAATATTTGTAACCCGAAAAAATTTCGAAAGCTTTAGAGACTGGAACTAAAAGTTTCACTTTGTTTAAGTAAATAACTTATTTACCAACAGAGTCTTTAAATAATGGTTCAAAATGGTACACACGAAAATTAAAATGAAACATTACCAGTTTTATTTAAATTATTTGTGGTAATAAGTGAAAAAATATAAAACTAAAAATAGGAAGTAATTCTTTCATTTTGAACCAATGACATTACCCTCTTTGTAAAAAACTTTTAAAACATTATTCTTAAAAATTAAGTTCTTCTTGCCCTTTCTATTAAACACTGGGAACTTTAAAACACCTTTTTTAGAATCAGCATATATAGTATAGTATTATTAGGAAACTGCGAACAAATGTCCTTCATCTTTTTTATAATTTTGAAGGGATAATTATGAGATGAATCTCGTAACATATTTTTTCAGTCTGCCATAACGATGATTATGTGATTTGTTTCGGTAAAAATACGGGATATTTCGAGTTTTATACGCCAGCAGTAACTGTTGATTAAAGAACTACTTTCAAGAACTCTAAGCATTTAAAAAATTCAGTTGTAACTTAACATCTCGTAGAGTTTACATTAAAACAACTAAAAGTTATAAAAAATATTAAATAAGTTAAAAAATTGTAAGACTAAAAAGAAATCGTTATCAGATGTTGGTACGCATTTAACACCTCCCAAATCTTTCAACTAAACAGTTGCGATTAGCTTAGTATTCCAAGAATTAATCGTACAGGAAATCAAGACAGAGAACATAAAATCATAATTCATATAATTAACATCATATAATTAAAACGAGCTGTTAAAAGTAACCGAGACAAATGATCGAAAAAAAACTTGCTTTACGTCTATCAAATGTTTGGTCACTGTTTTAAATCGTCAAAGCCTTCAAGCCTTACGATATCATAGAATAGTATTTCAGGGTATTCGTTCTAAAACTGCTCCCATATTTTCTTTTCTTAAAGATATGCTAGCGTTTTAAAACATTTCAAGGTAGAAGCATTTCCAGGCTTCTCGTTTTCGAAATAGAATGTTTATAGATTTCAGGATGGTGTTACATTAAAGCCAACCTTTACAGGGATTACATAAGTTAGAAACAAACTCATGAAAAATCTATAAATCATTCCTTAGAATACGGCGCGCGTTCTTGGATAATGAAATGATTAAACGACCAGATTCTCCTTATTTTGCTTCGCGTGTCTGTAGTGCATCGATAATGAACACTCATCTTTCAACTTGAATTTTTCTTGCAAAACGCAGAACTTTCAAACATCTCTTGGGAATTTCTCAGGAAACTCGAAAAGTGGGGAAATAACAGAGTGTGAATAGTTTTCCAACTAATGAAATTAAATATTTCAGATAGTAAAATAAAAAATTATACGAAATTTATCACATGACAATTCTACGTTCTAACCGAAATTAAGGCAGAACTGTTTGGTATCATGATATGTTTTATCGGCCCTGCAAACGCAATGTAGAAGATTTCTGCATTTACATATTAAAACTCTCATAATCTCGACTCCCTAATTTGAGTAGCAAAAGTAGTAATTAACTGCATATTCTATATTTTATTAATGAATGTAATACAAATAAAGCATTTTAACATTTCTTAATTAGAGTAGATAATGTTTATTGATTGATAGATACTTCATATTTTTACCTATGTTAAAAATGCAGATAATAAAACGTAGTTTTATATTTATATATCAATTTAAATTATACTGGTTTTAATTTCTCTGAAACTATTTCCTTTATTTTACAGTAGTTCTATTGTTTTATTGAGCAAAATTTAGGAATTCTAGATAAAGTACGAGGGTTGCTATTTATATTTCTAATAAAGAAACAAATATGTATGATCGAAATTGGTTTTATTGTTTTTCAAAATGTTCTCCATGAAGATCAATTCATTTTTGCATGTGTTCGAACTAATTTTCGAAGCACTTTTTCCACTCCGTTAGAGATAGCTCCAAGACATGCTTTTTGAATGCATCATCTTCTTCAGGTGACTCAAATCGCTGACCACATAATTTATTTTTAATGTACGGCCCTAAAAAAGGCTTTGGGTACGAAATTAGGGCTATACAGTGGATGACTCATCAGTTCGATGTTTCGGTCAGTCAAAAATTCCCTTGCTCGCACTGATGAAGAATTATTCGCCTCTTCTGCTTTTTTCGAATTTCTCCGATGACTTCTGGCAAACAAATGGTCGTGTACCATTCAGAATCGACTCTCCTGCATTTCTCTAACGCCACTGTCACCACTTGATCGGTAATGCCGAAGAAATAAGAACCATTTGCTTCGATGCGCTTCTTCCGTGAACAACTTTTGTCGGATCTGGCCTGTCTTGTAAGACCCATACAGTTGATTACTGTTTTGATTCAGACTCATATGCATAGACGCATAATTCGTCATCTGTGTAGATTTTATACACAGCCTTAGATGCATCTTGAACGTATTTTTTTAAAACATTTCCTTGCACCAATCGACACCAGCCTTCTTTTGAGTGTTTGTCAGATTATGCGGGATTCAAAGCGAACAAATCTTTTATACGGCCAAATGTTCATGTAATATCTTACCGATGCTTGTCACACGAAAGCCCAAAGATGCCCCATTCTCACGGTATGGCACATGAGGATCTTGCTTTATAAGTTCACTCATAGCATCGATATTGTCTGGGAGAAGAACCGATTTTGGACGACCTTCATAGAATTCGTCCTGGAGCGAACGTCGACTACGATTGGAATTCGCTATCCAGTTTTTTACAGTGCTGTAGGATGGTGCTGTGTTGCTGTATAAAGAATTAAGTTCGTTGAAGTACTCTTGTCTTGATAATTCACGTCAGAAGTTATAAAAAATAATCGCACGACTCAATTCTCTCTTTTGCCCGAGATGAATTTTTCAATTTACTGTAAACAACACAAATCACGCTAAAATGGGAAAATGTTCTGAAGCAGTTATGGTTAAAAATATCAAACTTTCGATTGGAATCGTCTGCCGTTGCCTTGTAACACTTATTATTGCCCAGGCCAGAAATATAAATAAAAGCCTTCGTATTTAGTTAACTGGTCGCGTATTTCAGTCAATTTATATAAATATTTTATTACAAATTAATTATATTAATGAAAGATCTTTATCAGAGGCTCCTTTTAGAACACTGAAAGATCGTTGTGTTAAAAAAAACCTCTAAAAGATTAAAAGAGCTTCACCAAAGCATTCCTTTTAGTAATATAATTTAATAATTACACTAGTAAAAGAGTTTTGACGAAATTTCGATTAAGTGAAATAAAAATAAAAAAATTTACATGGTGAATAAAGGAAATGAAAATACGAGAAACGAAAGTTGTCAAAAATTAAGGATTAACACTAAAATGATTGAGAAATAAATGTAAACGTAAAAAGAAAGTAATAAAAATCGGAAAACTAAGCATCTGTGCTCATTTACAAAATTTTGCTAAATGTTTCGAATTTATTTTGTATCGCAATGATATGCTTTACAGTATTAGAAACTTCCTGTTTCCTATTCTTATGAATGTTATCAAATACAAGGACATTAAATATTCACCACTTGTAACTAAAAGACTGGCTAATAATATTTATCAATGACTCAGTAGCAGGGCCGCTGCGCACAAGTAGTTTGACCTCAGTTCAAGTGCCAGTGGATGAACTGTCTCAATAGGAATTTTCCTTGTTTTTTTCCCATCTGTAATGGAAATATGATCCATGGTTCTTTAGAAAGCATTCATTTAAAGCATCTCTGCACTTAAACTGTGAATAACAATGTATTTTGCCGTAATCCGACTCTTTAAAATAAAAAAAAATTAAAATGTACAACATACGCTTCTTAATGTTTTCCAGGGTTCAATTGCTAGTCAGAGAGGAATTTGTGAAATTTTTTAAATGCACTAAACTGATACTTGTTCATAAATTAGCTGACTATCTGTTTATTGATAACAGTGACTAATTTTAATTGTTTTTCTAAAATACTAAATTATATTACTAAATTAGTCTATTATAAGTTAAATATATTTTGAATTAGATATCAATTAGATATATATAACTAACATTAAATTAAGATTTTAATAATTACGAAGGAGGTTTAATATCTTTAATTCTCTCAGTTTGTCAAATTACAGAACTAAAAAGTGACTGTTTGCGAAGCTGAGTGCAAGTAAAGATCTTCCGTTTCACATAATAGTGCGCGAAATGCATGATCAATACTTGTTGCCAAGCAGTGCGGAGGATAAATGCATTATAGCGTACCATAAAATAAAGCAAAGCGTTTTCAGATGACGTAAAGATCCAAAATTTTTAAGAAATCCAAATGACTCCGATAAAGACATCTCTAAGATTAGTGTTAGCGGTCCTATTGTTCCAAGATTTAATCTAAAAGAATATAAAATTACGTAATTAGAATCTCATTAAATTATATATTATTATGTAGTTAGAATTGAAATAGTTAGAATTATTAATTAGAATTGAATCAGAATTAGAAGAATTATTAGAAGAATTAGAAAAATCTTAAATAAATATATATGTTCGGGGGTTGCGGATGTTTAATTCCAATCCATTCGAATGGAATTATCATTGAATATAAAGGATAAATAGCATTCACATTATTATTAATGTTGTCAGCATTGAAACCGAGACGGCACAGAGGTTTTGCTTATTTTCACATTGAAAAAAAAAACCTTTCAATTTTTTTCTCAAGTTGCCAATAGTTCTTGCCCCAAGTAAAGCTCTAGCTTTTCACTGTGTTGTTGAGTTGAATTCTAAATATTTATGACTTATTCTAAATATTTTGTCGATTTCTTTGATTTTGGACATTGGAGGGGAATGTTAATCTAAATGTTATATTTAATAAATATTGTTCATAACAAATATGTTAAAAGCAGTCATTCTTGTTGAATTTGAATTCAGATTGAAATCAACGTTCGAAAATATTAAAAAAAAAGAATTATAGGAAGCAAAATTAAAGACAAATAATGTTAAAAATAAAATTTGAAAGCCTTCAGATTTTATATTACGCCCAAACGGGCATTTTGTTTCGTTTACGGACATATACCCGTTTCGAAAGCATTTGGACCACGCCACTTTGGGCTAAAAATGTTTAAAAACATAGCTTTAGAATTTTCCATAGACAGTCTGACGCTCTGGAGATAAAAATATTTAATTGCCTACAGTGTTGCCACTGCTGGCTTTGAAACTGTTATGTTATATTATGTTATGTTAGGTAGAAGTGAGGGGGCCACCTAATATTTACCCTAAGTGAGTAGGTATTAGCCCCACACACTAACTAGAAAACAAACTACATTCTGGCATCATTCTTCGAGTGGAGATGGGAATTGTGACTCGAGCGAGCGCAAGTACTGCCACCGGCAGCGGCATCAACGGTACTCCTACCTTTCAGCATTAAATTTGCTCAAGTAAAAGGTGATATACATATTTACATATTATATATACATTACATGATATACATATTTGTGCAGGTGCATATTTTAAGATGTTATCTATTGTGAGTACAGGCAACAAATCAAAAAATTGATAAAATTCGTATTAATAGAAAATACAAAATATGAAATAGACAACAACACAAATTTCAAATTCGGCCTTCCAGGTACCCATGTTCGGGTGGAGGACTACGTTATTCAAAATTTGATGGCTCTGGGTACGGTTTCTTTTCACAGTTCGAGAAACACACATACATTTATACAGATTCTTTATTATTTAATGTCTTTAAGTATAATACAGGACGATAATGTTCGGCGACAATAATTTGAAAAGTGATGCATCGCATTTAAGTGATTAGATGCAAAATGCTGTTTCCAGATTAATAGCCTTTCTGGGCTAACGCCCCTTTGGGTTAATAAACAGATAAATGAAATAAAATAAAAGTAAGTCTGTGTTACTCTACTTCGCTAAGCAAGCTTGAAATATCGCATTCGACCGGCAATAACATGAAAAGTTTTAACCATTATTTCACGCTTCATCGACATTTCAGTACAAAGATTTCATAAAAACAATGTGGTCTGTAAGAAAGCGAAACGTTAAAAAGAACAGAGAAAGCGAACAAAAGATTTAGGGCAGAAGAATTTGTCATCTTTCCAAGTAATTTGTTAGCCAAGTGGTAAAAGCAGAGTTCACACTTTTGATTTCTCTGCTAGTTTTTCTTGTTAATTGCCATTTAAATGGGTTGGGAATTATAAATTCTCTTTCGGAAATTTTTGAATTATATGCTAAAGGTTATGGAAGAGATTTAAAATACCTCATGCGCATTCTGTAACAAAAGGAATTTTCCTTCCTTTGAAGTACAATTCTGGAACAATCATTTCAGGCAGAATCTCGATTTCAGGTAGAGAATTTTAAATAATTCATCATTTTTGTGTTTCCATTCTTATCCATAAGTATTTAGAAAAATAAAAATGTGTTAATAAAAATTATGTGACAACACTTGCATAATGCATGCTGAGTTATGTATTATGCAAAATATTGTGTGCAATGAGTTATGCAAAGTATTATGAGTTATGTATTATTCAAAGTATGACTTCTACTGGACCGATTGGTCAAAACTTAACTTGCGTTTTCCATTTCTTGAAAGCGTGACTTAGGATATATATTAGATTTATATGTAGCATTATTCTAACATAGGTATTTTGACACAAAATCGGACTTTTTCTGAAATAACATACCAATTTATTTCCATATTCCGGTTCTGAGATTCAAATGTTTCCTAAATATAAAGTTTTGTAATTTTTGGTGAGAAATTTGTGGAGAAATTTAAAAATTTAAGTTGGCGCAGTTTTTTCAGTTTGCGGCAAGAATAAATAATTCACTTGGCGAAATTCTTAATTTATAGTAACCTACTTACTTTCCTTTTTTTCATTGTTGAATGAGCGGAAAAAAGGTCCATCATTCATTCTTTCAAATAATTTTAACAAAGTGCGTAGACCTTATTTTCGTTATTATCGCTTATAACATATTTATTTGTCATCAAAAGTAAACAAAAATCAGAATCCCTTTTTGCAAAATCATTTTCAGGTAACGATAATAAAAGAGGCAATGGAAATAATGTTAATAAAGATTGTAATTATAATTACAAAAATATTTCTAATGTATATGTATCTGGAGCAAAAGATCAAACATGTATTTTTGTGTAAAACTAATCAAAACCACCCGATACAAAATTGTCCTAATTTTAAAATTGTTTCAATAAATGAGAGAGTTGAAATTATTAAACAAAATAACCTTTGTTTTAAAAGTTTTTCGTCGGGGTGTAATGCAAAAAAGTGTAGAGCTAGAAATTGTTTCTATGGGAAAGCTCATCTCCTTTCCCTAAGCAAAATAAGGTCCTTTCGAAAATAGAAAACAATGACGCCGAACAAACTCAATGCAATTCTTCAGTGTCAAGGTCAAGCCTATTACATAAATCATCTGTGCTGTTACTTACTTGCAATGTATACGTTAGCTCTGTTGATAAAAAAAATTCAACAAAATAATTTGCATTTTATGCGATAATGTCTCCGAAAGAAGTTGGTGTACGAAGTTCCTTGCAAATGGTTTAAAATTAAAATCAATTAGAAGGAAAGATTGTCATTTTTTCCTTTGGCTCAGCAAAGCCTACCAAAAAATTATATGAAGTAGTAAAATTAAAATTATCTAGTAGATATAAACCTAATCAGTGTATTCAAATTGAAGTGTTAGTAGCCGATACTATTACAGCGGCATCTGTTTCTATTCCAAATGAAGAAGTACAAAATATTATGCAGTCTCGCGTATTAGTTTTAGCCGACTGTTGTGACAGTAATATAAACATTGAGATATTAATTGATGCAGATGTGTTTTGTCAGATTATTGAAGTCTCTTCTTTCGAAAAAATAAATCAAGAAATTACTTGCATGCCAACGATTTTCGGGTTTGCTTTACAGGGCAGTCAGGATGTTTACAATCCAAATGTTGTGACTACAGTTTCAGTGAATTTTTGTGTAGCAGCTTCAGATGTTCAGGTATTGTGGGAACTCGACGCTTTAGGAATTGAAGAAAAAGAAGAGTTAAACATAGTTGATAAAGCGTTGATACATGAATTTGAGAAAAATTAAATATTCGCGAATGAGAGATATGAAACTGACTTATTATGGAAATTTACCTATGACGAATTAGGAAACAATTATTTTTTAGCTAAAAAGCGGTTTCAGCTGTTACGAAAGAATTTTTCTAAAATTTATTGGGCTGCTAATGAGTATAAGGAAATAATAAATGTCCAAAAACAAAATGGAGTTATTGAGAAATGTGAGAGAGATGAGCATGAGTATTTTATGCCTCATAGAGCAGTTGTTAGAGAAGGTAAAGAAACAACCAAAGTTCGCATAGTCTTTAACTGTAGTCCAAAATCTAAACGTAATCTTTCTCTGAACGATTGTTTGGAAACTGGCCCAAATTTAAATCCAAATATTCTTGATGTAATTCTAAAATTTCGTAATTACAAAATAGCGTTCAGTAGTGACATAGAGAAGGCTTTTTTAATGATAAAAATTTCTGAAAGAGATAGAAAGTTCTTAAAATTTCTTTATTATTCAAATAACTCTAGTGAGGAATATAAAATTATGAGAATGAAAAGGCTACCGTTTGGATGTAAAAGTTCCCCTTTTATTTTGAGTGCTACGATAAAGCATCATATAAAAAATACGAGAGAAGTAAACCTAAGTCATTTGAAATGTTGAATTCATCACTTTACGTAGACAATTTATATTACGGTGGAGACAGAGGAAATTTGTGAGAGAGCGCGTGATTGGGACGAAGAGTTCCCGGAGGACTTGCGGCAAAAGTGGAAAATGTGGTGTAACGAAACTGGAAAATTAATAGGCGTTGCTAATTCCGAGATATTGTTTCCTGGATTGCGATAATGAGCAAGCGGAAGTACATGTGTTTTGAGACGCTTCACCAAGTGTTTACGGAACAGTTGTTTATTTTAGATATTGTGAGAATAATCTGAATTACAGGGTGTCCTTTATAATGTCGAAGTAGAGTGTCACCTTTAAAGAAACTAACGCTGCCGCGGTTGGAACTGATGGCCATGGTGATAAGTGCTAGAGTGGGAAATTACCTCAAGAGCGTTTTCAACGATAAAATTGGAAGAATAGTGTTTTTGAGTGATTCTTGTATTGCACTGCATTGGGTGAAGGGAAGTGCGAAGAGATGGAAACAGTTCTTTGCCAACCGGGTTGTAGAAATTCAAAATAAATCAGGTCCGAGTGAATGGTACTGTTGTCCGTCTGAGGATAATCCCGCGGATTTGCTTATTAGAGGAATCTCGGCTGAGAAGTTGGTACTTCATGAAAAATGGTGGTCAAGTCCAATTTGATTTCGGAAAAGTTTTGAGAGTTGGCCTAACCACGGTTGTTAGAGGGTTACCGAATGTGGACGATGCGGAAAAACTAACAGAGCAAAGAAAAAATTCGATCAAATGTTTTGTAGTATAGTTGGAATTAGTTGAGCAGCTTTGGAACAAATTTTCAGTTTGGAGCAAGTTGCAGAGAGTTGTTGCTTGGTGTTTTAGGTTTATCAGAAATTTGAGGGGGCATAGGATTTTGACTCCCTTCTTAGAAACAAGGGAACTAAAAGAAGCGCATGATATTATAATAAAACTAGTCTAAAGAACTGTCTATAAAGAGGAAATATCTACTTTACAGAAAGCGAGAATGTTAAAGAAAGGTTCTTTAGTTTCTCTAAATCCATTCTTGGACAATAGTGGTTTACTACGTGTAGGAGGACGTTTAAGAAATGCCAGCTTACCAGAGTCTGTGAAACATAAAATAATATTACCTATTATATTTACTAATTCCTGTTACAAAATAATTAGAGAAATTTTGTCATCTTAATTACATGCATGGAGGAGTACAATCAGTTAACTCTGCGATGAAACAAAAATATTGGATTATAGGAGCAAAGGCTGCAATACGCAGAGAAATAAAAAAGTGTGTTATCTGTACCAGATTTTGCTCTGAGCTTTCGAAACAAATGATGGATGATTTACCTTCTGCGAGAGTGAATCCTGGAAGACCATTTTTTAGATCCGGTACTGATTTTTCAGGACCATTTTTGATCAGCCCTAGACATGGTAGAGACGTTAAAGCACTGAAAATGTACGTGTGTGTGTGTGTGTTTGTGTGCTTCGCAATGAAAGCCGTTCATTTAGAAATTGTTAGTGATCTTAGTGCTCAGGCATGTATTGCAGCTCTGAAACGATTCATCGGACGACGTGGAAAGCTAGCTCAAATATTCAGTGTTTGTGGAACAAATTTTATTGGTGCAAAGAATTATTTAAACGCATGTACGATAGAAGCCCTTGGTACTTATTTGACCAATGAAGGCATTAAATAGACAATGAATGTTCCATCAGCCCCTCATTTTGGAGGCCTATGGGAGGCTGCCGTTAAATCCATGAAGTTTCACATGAGACGTGTTATAGGATCGCAGATCCTCTCACAAGAAGAATTTTCAACGTGTCTGATGGAGATTGAAGCCATACTTAACTCCCGTCATTTAGTGGCTGCTTCTGAGGACCCAAATGATTTTCCTGCCATTACACCGGGTCACTTCACTATCGGTTCCGAGTTAAAAAGTGTTCCTGAACCTGATTTTACAAATGAGAAAATTCCCTTTCGTGAGAGATGGAAATTAGTCACACAGATTTCCCAGTCGTTTTGGAAATCGTGGTCAAAGGACTATTTGACTCAGTTGCAAGTGCGCAACAAGTGGAAACTCCCCAGTGCCGATTTACGTGTGAATGACTTGGTGCTAATCAAGGATGAAAACTTGCCGCAACTTAAGTGGAAAATGGGAAGAGTAATTCACACCTATAGAGGAACTGACAATAGAGTAAGAGTAGTGAACTTCAAAACTGTTTCAGGTCAAATGAAGAGAACCAATCCATAAACTGGTCCAACTTCCTGTGGATAACTAATTGCTTTGATTTATTTCGTTCATTTATTCAAGTGTGATATTTACAGTTTGCTTAATTTAAAGTTTTGCATTTTGTTTAATTTCTAGTTAAGCTGATGACAGGGTCATGGGGCCCAGTGTGTTACGACATCCTCTGTCCGTCGAGAGAGGGCGCTGTATAATCCATCTAATTTTTCTCTGTATTATATATGTTAGTGAGTAGGAATAAAAGTGTTGTCCGGAATGATGGTGTTAATGTTTACTAAGTGTGGAGACCAATTTCCGCCCCCGTACAAAAGAGATGAACAGTCTCTCTTTGCATTGTTTCATTTCGAGATTAATCCATGTCATATGACTCTTACATAATTCTGATGATGCAAATGGAACTAAAACTCAAACAGCAAATAATCATTTTACAGGAGTATTAATTATCCAATCAAATGCATTGAGAACCAAAACTAACTCAGTCTGAATTAAGCTTTGAATTAAACTCGTTCTCTACTTTTCGGCAAAGCTGGGCTGCTTGCAAACCCTTTTTCATTACACACACACACACACACACACACACACACATGTGCCATGTAAAATAATCAAATATATATATTATATATATATATATATGCGTAGGTATAACTAGTGTAAAACCTTTAGCAGCTTTTCTGATTTTGGCCATAATTCACAAATAATCAACACGGAGACATGAAATTCATACTAAGAAGCACAATACATTAATTAAAGAAAAGTCTCCAAACCTGGAAACAATTTCGTCTGATCCCCGCCTAACTCTAATTTGTGTAATTCCTACGTAACTCTAACTATATCCGGCCCTTTACGAAACTATAACTGTATAGGCCTTCCAGCAACTTCGAGAAATCGAAGATACTGAAAATTTCTTGGCGGCCGGGGGAAAGTTATGTAATACTGGAGAAAAAATGCATCAGTTCACAGTTTTGGGTTCAGTATTGAGTACGGAGTATTGAGAGATCTTCGTGTGAGCTTAGATGCGCTCTGCATTGCGCTGTGTTTAACGTTTTTAATATTTGGAAGTTGTAACTACTGATTGTGCTGTACCATACTGCCAAGAGCTGTGCGAGTTCTTTTATAAGACATTCCAGCACTGTACAGTGTGTGTACAGTTTGTTATTGCTCTGAAGTATTATTTGAAAGAACCCGTGAAGTGGCGAATCATGAACCGATTAAAAGTAGAAAAAACAGAAGTGGAAGCAGTAAGATGTGTGAATACTTGAAGCCTCCGCTGAAATTGTTGTAGATGTGTGAATACTTGAAGCAAACTGTAAGTAGAAGGCTTAAAAGGTCTTTATACCAGAGAGCCAAGATTACGTGTTTCAACGTCTTCACAAAAAAAAGAGGGATAACTTTAACTGATGCAAAGAGCATCAAAACTGGAGTGAACATCATTAATCCCATAACATTTGATTTTAAACGCATTTGCATGTGGAGGGAGGAACGAGAAATCTTCCTTCCAACATTACGGAACGTGACAGTGTATCCTCTTGTAAAGATGTAAATTACCTGAAGACATCATTGCTGGAGGAATGGAATTTAATTCCGCAAACTGTGGTTAAAATCATTATTGCCAACCCAAAAGCATATGCTATGTATATACAAGCCATGGGAGATCAAAGTCTATATTCATATGCCTTTATTTTTTTCTGAGCTTTTCTCCCTAAGATATTATTATCATTTTTATTGTTTGATGCTGCAGGTTTATATCATATGCAGTACTTTAAGATTTTTCCTTTTAAATTTATGTGTTTATGATGTTACATTCCATTCTGCACAAATTTATAAATTTATAATTCATAATTTCTGATTAATCTGTAATTTCATGCTTGTGAAGACAATTTTGGACACAAATGTGTTATTGAAAGCAAACTATTTTATACCTTCTTTGTCTATATGTTTAAATTTCATGTTTAAACTACAACCATTTTACCGTTGTATGTAAGTTGTGCATTTAGATTACGTATTAATCTAGAGTGTACTGAATTATCCACTCGAGTGGAAAAGACATTTCTTTTTGGCTCCTTTAAACTTCTTTATCTGCAAAGAACAGGTATCCTTTGAAAACCAGAGCTTTGTTCAATCAGGGAGTGTGCATTATTATGGGAAGCTTTTCACTTTCAAATTACTTTTTCCTTTCCTGGAATTATATTTACTTTCGCGGCTGAGAACCACGACTGGAAATAAGCACTCTCAAGTGCAATGTCTCTCTGGACTCCAAACGACTTTTGCTATTGCGTAGAGCTCCAAGTAACCATCTCATAACTTAGGAAAGCTCTGCGGATAAGTTTAACAAAAGACATTTATTCTAGAGTAAACACTGAGGTATTCAGTATTTATCTTCTGATTCCCAATGGAAGGAATTTAATTTTTCAGTCTCTTTCTAATGATAGGAATGCGGTAGAAGTCGATTTTTTTCTCTTTCTCTTCTTTTGCTTAGAATAGCAACAAATGAAGGATTCTGTTAAAAGCCTTAGATTCAAGAACATTTATTGCAAGTTTAGAAATGTATACTTTTTTATTTACTGTATCAAGAATACAACTATGTAGAATTCTGCGGTTTAATGAGATTAATAGTATTTATTATTCTACTGAATAATTTATAATATAAGAATAAAATTCTATGCAGCTTGAAGTTTAAGATTTGTCTCAATGGCGATTTCCTCCCATTTTATAAGAATATGTAGCAAGTATGTCTAGCATGTTCTTCAGATAGGTAAGATCTTCCAAAACGTCTCTTTTGCACAAATAATGTTTTTAACTTTCTTGTAGCGATCATAGATAGGTTTCTTACTTGGAAGGGTCGAATGTTAATCGAAACCTGCTTGAACCTCTTTGAACCGCTGTAACTGACTTGTGTAGTTAATTTCTCAAATAGAAAACACTTTCTGTACTTTAGACGCGTATATTTTGTCTTCTGGATAATAATAATCTAAATAGAAATACTTGTGAGAAGACCGCATTTACTTTCAGTCAAGGAATCTGATAGTTCAAAATGATGACTTTAGGACTGTGAAGTTTTCAAACTAGTGTCATATGAAAACTCTATATGGGCGACATTATAACAATCGGAAAGCATTTTGAAGAATTCGGAAATATTAGTTGATATTAGCTATCTTGGTTACATTAACTCCGCCAAAGACGTGCGCGCAGATCCTAGGAATAACAAAGCTGTTCATGATTTCTTCCTCAAAATATTTATGAATTAAGATGCTTGTTTGCTCATTTTCTTTGTTTTCACATGTTCTTTGGTGTTCATTCGCTTCCAACAAATGTTGGTGAATTCAGAATTCAAAGATCTACAATTCTATGTAAGAAACAAATACTTAAGTATAAAACAATAGGCGACAAATACACTTATGTAAAAATTAAACATTAAAACTAGTATTCTAAGTGCAAAATTAGATAAATAAATAAATAAAATAATATGCAATATTGCAGCATTGCACATAAATAAAATGCAATAAAATAGAAATATTTACAGAAATTTAGAACGATATGTACATCATAAAACTTATCATCTTAAGATGACCTTTCTGAAAATAATTAGCATTTATCAGAAAACACTTGAAAAGGCATTAACACGAAATGTGAAAATTTCAGAACAACTCATCAGAAAAGAGTTAATTAAAAAATGATTTAAATTTAAAAATTTAAAAATGTGATTAAATAGCATAAATTCTTCACGTCTCTTCTTAGGTAAAACTGTTAAAGCATAAAACTAAACTTTTAAACAGTTCTTAACTGATGACGATGACGTTAAACGTTAACTCAATTTCAGTTTAAAAAAATCTCATATTTTTTCTACATTTGAATTTTGACATCAGAATGTTGGAAACAGAACATTAGCAGAATTTTAGAAACATATACTACCGTTTTTAAAAAACGAAAAGACGGAGTTTGTAAAAAAAGGTTTGAAGTAAATATTCTGCAGCAAAATTTTATCGTTAGCTTTAGCTTCAATTCCGGCTGCGGACACAAGTATACAAAACATGCACAGTTAGAAATTTTGCAATCTTTATATAAAGACTTTTATGGAGTTCACGAGAAAAAATTGCTTAAAATATTGATATATATTTCATTTCTCGTACATATGGCATACAAATATACTTGAGCCGAGCAAGAGGTGGGTGTATATATACATATATATATATATATGTTTGGTGAGGCCAATTGCAAGAAAAAAGGGAGATGCAGAACTAGATGTTATGGCAGTCTCATATACAAAATTTCAACGTTCTACGGCAATTCATTTTTTAATCATGCGAGATACACTCATACGTATATAAGCGCGTATAAACATCACGAAAAAATTCCTTTCGAATCAATTTTAAATCCATTTTACAACCCGTTTTGGAAAATATATTTATTTTACTTTCGTACGTACGGATGTCACGAAAAACGGATTCGAGAGAGGTCAAAATGGATGTTTTCGTTGAAATATGATACCCGAAATATTTCGCGGTTACAATACTTCCTTTATTTTGTATAAAGAAGTAAAAGAGGATTACGTTTGAAGATATTTAAATTTTTGGCGCTATTTTAAATAAAAGTGCTGTTATTAAGTACGATTTGATGTTACTGCATTTGATGCACTGACATTGTACAAATACAGTACAATGCAGCGCACTCCACGATCAGCGTGTAAAATTAAGGAAGCATGTAATGCTGTTCTCGTTGCAAGGATTCAATAGATAAATGTACACTTTTAAACATGCATTGATCTTCAGCTAGAATGATCCTATTTAAATGCTTAAAAAGAATTATTTTCTGTAATGAGCAATAGAAAAATCGCCCCACTGAGTAAAAATTTGTGTTGTTGTGACTAATCTCGTTTGTATGAAATCCAAGCAAGTGTCTTTATTTCCGTCTGCTGGTAGTCGACAGATTACATTTTAATAATAAACATTTAAACATTAAAACATAAAACATACAGGACATTAAAACATACATTAACATTAACATAAACATGCGTACATAAACATACATTCATAACTAATAATAATACATTCATAAACATAATAATAATACATTCATAAACATACAGTCATAACATACATTAACATAAACATACGTTAACATATTTCAAACATTAAAACATACAAGATATTTTAATAATAAAACTTATCAACCTTCTGACTGTGAAGATATCACGTTGCAAACAAATATCAATCCCATCAGTTAATCACCAATGACTTCAAGGTCAACACTTCTTTAAAAAATTTCCCTATTCATATTTATACAGATGGATCCAAAACGGATAAAGGAGTAGGCTGAGTATATTGTGTCTTCCGTCATAATACTTTATATAAAACCTGGCAAATCAGGTTACATATAACAAACTCAGTATGTCAAGCAGAATTATTATCAATCAAGGAAGCACTCACTTTTGAAAATCAGTTTCAAGAAAAAAATGTTATAATTACCGATAGCTTTTCCAAGCAATAACCAGCCTCAACCGATCACCAATAATCAAGGACATTCAAACAATACTATTGAGCTTCCCAAAAAGACTATTGCCAAAATTGCATTGGACTAAAGCACACATTGGCACTCATGGCAACGAATTAGCAGATCAGTTAGCAAGGGATGCAGCCAATAATTCATCAGTGCCGCATTTATATGTTCCTAATCCTATTTCGTTTTTAAATTCCTGCCTAGAAACCAATCTCATCTTGAAATGGAAAAATAACTGGATATCCTAAGAAAAAGGAAGAAGAACATTTCAATTTTCACCTAAACCCTCCAGAAATCTCTTCGCTACAAATCGTTCAATCATCTACTTTTTAACAATTCATGGACCATTCACTGCTTATCTCTTCCGCTTCGGACTTCATCATAGTAATTCTTTGCATTTGTGACTCACCGCGCACCATTGACCACTGTATGTTCGAATGCCCAGTTACTAAGGATCTTCACTTTCGACGCTATACACAAAACAATGCTCAACTTTGGTTCTCTAAATTACTGAAAAGTAAAATTCTTCGTTATAAACTAGATAATCTCATAAAATATTTCTCGACAAATTGTGATTATCTTAAGGCACATAATCATCACTCTCGATAACGACAAGACGTACTGAGTACATAGAACTCTCGCAAACGTTTCCACATTTCTGAACTAATGATACCTATCCTACTACAGACACATGTTGATGTAATATATTTTCTGGAATTTTTGTATATATATATATATATGTAAATTTTCCAAATTGTTTACGTAAAAGCAACTGTCTCTGTAGAATTTCTAAATTATAAAAAGTTAAATTTTTAAATAAATGGCAGCTTGTGGTCGGTCCCTCTTGGGATAGCTGATAGTAGGTAGCTCCACATCATGGGCAATCAACCGATATGCCTAAATGGTGGTACGGTTGTCTGTGTTGTGGTTCCTTGCCCTGGTAGTCGGCAGATACCGATCTCAAATTAGATTGTTAGATTTTTTACAATTATTTTTAGATATAACTCAATGCTTTTTTTTCCTGAATATTTTAACTACATTTTTAATCATTGCTTTAAATTATTTGCACCTTTGTTTAAGATGTTTAAATTAAATAATTTTAGGAAGAAAATCTAAAATAAGTAACAAAAATTGAAATGGAAACTTTATTTTTTGAATAACATTTAAAAATTAAAATAGTAAAAATTAATTGCAATATTGTTATAATATTTGAGGGGGTAAAACATCTCTTTTATTTTTAATGCATTGCATCCTAAAGAGAAAAAGAAAATCACATTGTAATATGTGTACTTATGCAATTGATGAAATATATATTTAATTAAATAGAAAATTTTATTTCATAATTTTATTCATCTTCTTATAATCTAACTAATATTTAATAATACCATCTTCTTAAGGTAGAAGCATGGAGGAGAATGTCGTTGAACATTTGCCTGACATAATTATATGTTTTTGCGAATAAAAATTTAAAGTCATGGCAAATGTTCGGAGGTTTTCTGAATATTCAACTCTTGAATTACTACATTCAAGTCTGTCTATGAAGTACTCTGCAGTTCCAGACAACTAGAAGAAGAGAGCATAAAAAAAATTAAGATTTTAATATAATATTAAACATAAAAATTTTAAGTATAACATAATAAAACAAACATATATGAGTTTTAGCAATCACTAATAACATTTTTATGTAATGGTCACCTCAAAGATATAAAAAAACGCCTACAGATGCAATATTTTCATGACACTGATGGAAATACAATCTGTGACATTGTATCCTGTATGTGCTTCGACAAAATTACATTACAAACAAACACTACGAAACTCACATTACAGTCAGATCCCAATTTAACGAACCTCTATTTACTGAATTTTGCGATTTAACTAATTTTTCTTTTTTCCTGATTGTCTTTTTTGTTTTGGATTCCGATATAGTGAATAACTCCTGATTTCACAAATAAAATTCTTGGTCCCAAATGAGTTCGTTAAATCAGGGTCCGACTACGGTTTTCTAGGTCAGTGTGACATAGTTTCCTCCTTCCCACTTATCCAGTGTCTGGTTTTTGATAAGAGAGATGTTATAGCAGCTTAATATTTCTCAGCATAAACACTCAGTTAAAGAGTTTAAAAAGTAGACTCTCTTCCTGAAGAAACGACATTCCAGAATGAAAAAAAAAAGGGTTTAACATTTCCGTAAGTCCATTTTTTAAGTACATGCTGAAAAATATCATGAAACTTTAAAGGTGTAGTGATTTTACATTGGAAGGAAATGTAAATATACATACAACTAGAGCAAAAACAATAATGTAATTGTATGTATATGGGGGTGGCATTCCCACCTTAACTTTTTATTGCCTGAGAATTCTTATTTTGTAATTCTGTATTGGAATGGAAACCAAAAGGGTCCTTTTGGACCACCTTATTGTTCTCTTAAAATTCTTTTACAAATGCACATACATTCAAAAACAGACTTGTAATACATCATGTTATGAAACAAACATACAGGTCAAAGGGTGCCTCCTGGAGAAAAGAGGGTCAAGTGCAAATTTAAAAGAAAATTCACTTTCAAATTAGATTGCTGATGATGGTAGATGGGGAAATTTCTGCTTTTCTTATTATGATTTTGCCATCAACACAATTATTTCTTCATAAAAATCTATTGACAAACTGAATTACATTTCACTGCATGTAGGGGTTAAACTTCTAAAATGAGCACCACCTCCCTTTTCTTGAGATTATATTATTGGAACAAAATAATGCAATCTTAATTACTGATTTCCATACTCATGTGTATGTCATGGGGGATCAATACACCTTATTCACTAAAAATAAATATTTTATATTGAATATGTATCAAAACATAACAAACTTCAACTTAGTATTTATTATTAGGATTAATCCCCTTTCCCCTTTTTCTTTTTTTAAATGATTACTATTTAAAATATTGTAAATTTTCGCATCATATTTTTTCAATTAAGATAAATTTCCAACAGCATCATAGATGAGACAGAATTATAGTCCAGATTATTTTTATTTTAACTGATTTTATAGAAAACAATGATAAAACACTGAGATTTATAAAAAGTAATCTGATTTTTAAAGTAATGCTGTTTAAGTGTTTATGTTTAATATTGCATGCATCAAGATTTTCAGTCTTTTTTTACTATGTAAACAATCTTTTCTCAATAATTTAATACTTTTTTTATCGCAGGCAGTACTTGTTTACGAAACCAAAACGCGTACGACTTGGCGAATTCAAACCAATTCAACAGAGATAGTAAAATGACAAAAATACTGAAAATAAAATACTAAATCATGAAATTTTAACTTACCACTGAAAGGTTACAGGTTCTCCTTTTACGAAACTTTCTTTACATCTATAGGCGCTGCACCGGATAACCATTTTTTCTTAAATTTTATTTAACAAAGCAGAGCAGTCGTCTTTCATCCCGTAGAAATGAATGCAAAGTATTTCCGGACTTTCGGAATTCGACCAGTACTCACATGACACTAATGCTGGAACCGGTTGGAGATTACAAATACGCTTTCTACCAGTATATATCTCGTTGATCTCAGTTGGGCGGCAGAATTGTTGGTAAGAAGTAATACTTAAAATAGAAAAATATGCATGTTCGGAAGAAAGTGGAAAAATGAGTAATTATCGAATTAAAAATTCAGATGAAAACAGATAATACGTCCCAAAAAAACTGCTGTCTTAACCAAAATTACAACACGGTGAAGAAAATATTTTACACTGCTGGGATTTTTTTACAGAAAGAATTTTAAACGTACAAGAGAAACGTTTGGTCCTTTTAATTAATTTTATATTAACAGCTACTTTTGTTTCAATTTTAAAGATCTAATGCTAGAACTCCTTAGTAAGCCGTTATTGAGATTAAATTAATAACAAAATTTATGTGAAGAATAGGACAAAAAAGTACGTGGATCTGTAGTAAAACCAAATTTATTAGAAATACTTAAAACCTGCCTACTGTACCCTGAAAATTAAATCGTTTAGTTGAATTACTCGCAAAAATTTAAAAGAGACGGATTTAATACAAGGATAGCAGCTTTATCTTATGCCCCTTTTTAGTCCTCGCGTGAACGTTTATTTCTTTCCTGAACAAGGGAAAGTTTATTTCAGTGCACAAACCTTTGAAAGTACCCAGAAAACTTTCAGACTAAACTCACAAATGAGGTCGATAAACGAAGACAAAGTGCGTTTCCTTCACCTTTTTACTTTCTGAGAGGAAGATTGAAGTTTTGTTCCAGAGTGGTTTCCCTTTGTTAGTTTCTTTTGAGAGTTATCGAATGACAGAATTTTATTCAAGATAACAAAAGAGGTTTACAAATAAGTATGTACTGAGCGAAATAAAAGACACTTTTATCAAGGATAGATTTTACTTGTTATTGGATTTTTGTTCACATTTCAGCTACAGTTTTGAAGAAGTTCGCATTTCACTAAAAAAATATCGAAAACCCTTTCCAAGTGCTGTAGAAATATCATCGATTTTTATTTCACAATGGAAACAACCAGTCCATCAAATGTTGAAAACAAAATAGATGAAGTATATGTGGTAAAAATCTGGTATACCTTCAATGGCTTGCATTCAGATACGGCAGGGATCGGCACACATCAGGGCCAATTTAAGATTGTTGTCACTAACTCTCTATATGTTATATTAGTCTGTGTTTAAGAGTGCGCTGTGGAGTAAGGAAAAATCGTTTCAAGAAGAAAATTATATGTATTTCAATTTATCACTGTAGCAGTTTTGAAGAGGGAACAAGTGTGGATTAAATTATAAGGTATTTCTCCCACCTTCTCCGCATGCCTTCATGGTGTAGTGGTCAGCACGCTCGGCGCGTATTCGAGAGGTCTGTGGTTCGAGTCCTGGCTAGGGCATTGCTCCTTTTTCATCTCTCTCCTGCTTCAAAAATACCTAATGTATCTACAGTGGCCCCGAACTAAAAAAAAGGGTGGTGGAGGATGATTCTTCACCACCAGGATTTGGCGATTGGGCTACTTAATCTCCAGTCACCCTTTAAAGGGGAAGTATATAATGTATTTCTCCCTTCTTCTTCGCATGCCTTCGTGGTGTAGTGGTCAGAACGCTCGACGCGTATTCGAGAGGTGCGTGGTTCGAGTCTCGGTGAGGGCACTGTTCATTTTTCACATCTCCTGCTTCCAAATAACCTAACGTCTCTGCAAAAAGAGAAAAATATATGCACAAGAAGTCCAGTATATAATTTCAGTTATGTTTTAGTAAATGATTTCAGTTGTATAATTATCGCAATTTATGTCCTTTTTTATTATAGTAAAGCCGTTAATTATATTATTAATTAAATTAACGTGATTAATTAATAGCCTAAATTAATATTCTTCGATAAAATTATGTTTGAATATTAAATATACAGTCTAAGCTAAAAAAAGAAAAATGTGCGTAGGTGCCCCCAAAACCAACCCTCTACTTGTGTGTTATACGAAAAGTTCATATCGATTTTTGATTTAGCAGTGTTCAACTAAACATTTTAAGTTTTCAGAAAAAAAAGTAAGAAAATCCTTAAGTATAAAAAAATTCGTGGTCTATGGTACAACAAGAATAGTAATAAATTCTATTAATTCTTATAGAGGCCTTTACTCGACCATATCATTTGTCATTGTTATTTGCGCCCATCTTCCTTTTTTAACGTTCAAACACTAAGCCAGCGCGTAATTGTTGTCATATAATAAAATAAAAAAAATGTTCCTATGCCATTTGACGAAAGCCATCGTATAAGAGCATTAAAAAGACCTATAACATAATAACTCAATGGATAAAACTGAATGGAAAGAAGTAGCATCATAGACACAGTGATCATCAAAATGCATATAATTTAAGAGAACTCGAGATGGAAAGGAGGCAAAAATCACAGTAAAGCTTTAAACAAAAGTCTGATGTGGCCGTCAATGTAAAGCATGCAAAATTATACATATTATTTACTGCACTTCATTTAAACTTATTTCCTCGAATTATTTAACTAACCGATCCTTCAGGGAAAGTTCAAAAGGGCATTAAAATTATAAATTTTGAAATTAAATATTCCGGTCACAGGAATCGGGAGACAGCATTAAAAATTAGCTTTCGTTATTTATCGAAAATTAAACTTTTCTTAAAATTTTGACATTGGTAAATCATGAATAGTTTCGTTATTTGAACACCTATGTAATCGGAAGTATGTAATTGCGACCAATAATAGCGAAATTAAAGGACGGATAAGATTAGAAGGTGGGTGGGTATACACACACACGCACATATATACATATATATATATATGTTTGATAATGCCGATTCCAATAAAAAAGGAGGTGCACATCTAGTTATTATACCAATCCCATATACAAAGTTTCAACGTTCTACAGCCATTAATTTTTCAGTTATGTGAGATGTATGCATGGGTACGCAAGCCATGTACATGTACAAGGAAGTAATGTACGCAAGCCATGTAAAAAAGTCATTTATTCTTTGCGTACGGAGGTCATGCAAGAGAATGGTCAAATGTATTCGGGAACAATCAAAATGGATATTTCCGTTGAAATAAGATAGTTGAAAATTTTCGCGATTGCAGTGCATATTTTACTTTGTACAAGGAAGTAAAAATGGCAATTTAAACCTAAACAATTTACAAAGAATTCCTGCCAAATTGATTTATAATTGAATATACATATTTTAGAAGGATTTTGTGACAATCTTAAAATCAAGATATTCAAAATAAAAACTTTCATTGAGTCGCTGTAAATGTTTAGGTTTGTTATACTCCCTTAGTGTGAAAAGATTGGGGTATCAGAGAGCGTTTCATATTTCCTAGTGTATGCAGTTACTGAGTTATACATGCACCTTAAAATTCTGTGTTAACTATTTTTAATTTTTACTAACCGTGTAGTTATATTGTCCTTCTTGGCTCTTGCCGTAATATTCGCTAAAACCAAGATGCAATTAATGCAAATTCATTGGCATGAAAAATAGTTTAAAAGTAGGCGATGAGTCTTAATCGTAAAACTACTCGTCACATCACCGTTACATTTAACTGTTCTCGCTAGCGAAAGGTAGTTGGTAGTTGAGTTGGTAAGCCATAAGGTTAAAATAATTCTGTGATTAAACTTTAGACTGAATACTCAGTTTAAATTTAGTATCTGACAACAAATGTTATAAGGTACTCAGAAAAGATACCTATCACATTTTCCCCTAAAACAGTGATTACACACAGATACTCTCAGTTTCATTGCTAAGATTTAATATTTGGTTGTCTTAAGAAAAAATTACTGAAATTATATAAATGATAAAAACTGTTTAAAAAATAATAAAATACAGATAAGCAATATTTGTCAAAATTGTTAAAGCTCGTCTATTTTAACTTGAAAGTTAAATAATTTTATTGAATTATTTAATTAAAGTACAAAAATAAAGAGTTTAATTTCTTAAAGTAGTTAGGCTTCTCAAATAAAATAGGAACTTTATGAAAATACTCTTAGCATTATAGGTCAGAGCGCTATGTCTATGTACAAAATATAATACTTTATATCACTCTTTTCGAATAAAAATTTTGTTTAGTCAAGATATTCATTGTGCATTACTAAACTAAATACAAAACTTTCTGTACCGTCATACGCGCTTTCGCTGGCATATGTGATTAATTACCTCACGGAAGAGAAAACAAATTTAATAGACTACAAAATTTTATTAGTGTTTGTTCCTCTAATAAGGAACTATTTATCACCCAAGTCAGAAAATTTCACTTCATAGTTTCTCTTTGAATTCATTTGAAAACATAAAAATTCGATTTTTTTAGAAGAGGTTTAAAGCAGAAAATGCATATTGAAACATTTGCGGAACTCCACTTCCAATAGTAGTCAAACTGTTTCCGCAAATTTATTTGCTTTATTTTCAGAAACTTTCTACACATACGTCTAAGAAAATACTCAAAAGGATAATATGGACAGCTATGTTTTTGAAAACCATGTGCGATTAAAAAAAGAAGAGAAACACTCCAAAGCGAAATGTAAAATTAGCAAAGCAACAGCTTTTTGTTTAGCGTAGATTTATTCAAGAGGCTCAAGATACTCGATTTCGAGGGAAACAGGTTCCTGTTTCCTTCATCATTATGTGCTTTGAGTCTGATGACGATACTTTGATGCTCTTTAATAAGCCTGTGTCAACAGGAACTTTATCCTGCTATTACAGGCACCTCAAATAACCGCGGTTTGGGGAGACTTCACATTCTTCACGTTATAGAAAAAAAACCTTTAGCAGAGAATTGCAGGGATAAAAAGGCAACCAGCGGGCACAACGGTCGTATTTATATCCTACAGCAGTAAAGCGAACGAGATGATAGCCCCATCTATCATCAAAAATGGTAACGAATTTGAAAAATAAAGTTAATAGAATTTTAAAAGAGTCAGGAAGGGCTGAATTGGATGGCGCTATATTTTTATTCATTTTACTGCCGTAGGGTATAAATACGACCGTTGCGCGCGCTGCCTTCCAGACTTGCAGATTTATTTGCTCTTGATGAAGAGGGACCTGTACCTATTTGCCCTCGAAATCGACGGAGATTCTTGACCAAATCTTTGCCGAACACAAGGTTGTTGCTTTGCTAATTCCATGTATAATAGTCGACGAAACTTTAGTTTACTAGTAAATAAAAATTTAATTTAGAAGTTAGGAAAATCATTCTAAAATGTTTCAACTGAAATAATTTTTTACTGTTGTACATTAGAAGGAAATAAAAAACAGTCCACTGACATAATTGCCCATAAAATCAGCAACACACGTAACGAATCTAAACGCATATTTACTTTGCTACATTTCCTGCATTTCCAGTCGGTGACCTTATTTTATTGAATGAATAAATACATTTTTATTACTGCATTCGTTCCATCAGCGACGACAGTTTCGGAAATTGCCCACCAAATAACTACCCACACAGAACTTTCTTAATGGCTTCGTGCTGTGAAAATTAGTATTTACAGAGATTGAAGCGCTGAGTTAATTTACTTGAAGAGCAAAAACAACATTAACTAACATCAAACACGATACCCAATATAAAGTACGCGAGCGTGGCCTGCACATAAAGTTTAACGTAATTATTTTAGATAACTGTCGATCTCTGTTTATTTGTTCCTTAAAATGCTGAACGAACACACATTGTTTGTACGCGTGTAAATTTTACTGAAGTATTCTGACTAACCTCAAGGTTGATACAGAGACAAATAATAGCAACGTGGACTGTACGTAAAGATTTTAAATACATATTTCAGGTTGTTGTCTGCCTGTATTGCAGTTTTTCACCTAAATGGCAAAAGACCATGCACTAAAAGTATATCATTTACACTGTTATTAAAATTATCATCTAAGTTCTACGTTTATGAATGCATATGGATTTTATATGTTTCGTTTTTGTTGACAAGCTGTATTATTCATGGTGTAAGAATCTATTTATTTTTAACTAGGCAGTTATTTTATGTCCAATTACTGTCATTCTTGCCTTCTGTTTTCCTGCCAGAATGCAAATTTTAGTTCTTCAAGTTTCAAGTAAGATAGAAATTGATAGTATTTAAAGAAAGGTTTTAACTGAATCAGAGCGCGTTCGCCTCATAAAAGCCCAGTTCTTAGTCGAATCTCTTCGATAGCTGTCTACGACGTTGCATTTTTCTCGCCATTAAGCTTGTCATTCCGCTATTAGGTTTAAGCCGATTTGCGCGTTATTCATTCTGTATAATCTTAGGCTAATTTAATTTAATTTAAATCTGTATTCATTACTTCTGAGTTACGTCATAAATGCTGGCTGGTTTTGTAAGCATAGAAAATGCCTTCCGTTAAATTCTGAGTTTTAATAAAAGCGTCCTTTACAGCCTTCTTAAGGTTCTTTGTCTTCGTACTGAACATAGTGATGAGTGTGATTGTAATTATGAGTTTTTATTTATTTACAGAAGTTACAAAAATACTTTTCATCTAAAAATTTTCTGTGAGATTTTAATTTACTAAACATTTTTCAGTGTTAAGAATCATATTCTTGTAAACCTATTTAAATTAAAAGTTTCCCTCTCATAAAATTGGCAAAGGTGAACAAAGAACATTTCAGCAGTTCTTTAGTACTGCAATTTAATGTGGAGTCTCTTTGATAACATAAATTAGTAAATTCAAAGAAGGTACTATAATCGCAAAACCATCTTCTGTAGACATTTAAAACAAATAAATTAATACCACAAAAGCTCTTAAAAACCATACCCTCAACAGAATCTATATAAAAGGAGCATCTAATACATGGAATTAAATGCATAAGAATATAGATGATTTAATGTCCAAAGGTACAACTTAGGAATGCGTATAAATTTCTAGTAACATCGCGTTATGACATAAAATGTGCACATGTGTGCATAGGTAGTCATCTATTCGTTGCAGTGAGGAATGTGTATCGCGTGTGATCTGAGTTATAAAAAAATGCCTAGAACTTGATAAAGCAAAAGCTGGGAGACCTTAAATTGGAGACATTTTAGCTTACAGCATATGTTCATATTTCTTTTCGTTAAAATTTCAATCGGTTTAAAGAAAACATTTTGAAAGCCAACAGTTTCAGATAGTCGATCGAGGAAAGAAGATTTTGTTGAACATTTTTATGCAATGGTCGATATGGGTAGATGGAAGGACCATTTGTTTTTTGTAAGCGATAACTGCCTTAAAACCGACGACAGCTCCAATTTGAGGACTATATTTGTTTAAATCCATTTAACACAACAAATTTTACGTTTGCGGGTAGTATTACTTTAATTTTAAAAAAAGTACGAGGCGTATTCGGAAACTAAGTACCGTTTTGGAAAAAAAAAATAGTAAAACAATTTTTTCAAATCCAATTTTATTTTTACATGAAAATACATGTCTTAAACTATTTTTCAACATAGTTTCCGCCAATGATCAAACACTTGTCATAGCGGGTGACCAGTTTTTGTATACCATCGTCAAAGAAATTTCTCGCCAGTTTCGATAACCACGATTCCACAGCATTTTTCGTGTCATCGTCAGATCCAAAGCGCTTGCCACCGAGCTCGCGTTTCATGTGCAGGAACAAGTGATAGTCGGACGGCGCCAAGTCCGGTCTGTACGGCGGGTGATCGAACTGCTCCCAATGAAACTGTCGAATTAACGATTGAGTGACACCGGCAGTATGGGGCCGAGCATTGTCATGGAGCAACACAATTCCTTTACTGAGCATTCCTCTTCGTTTGCTTTGAATGACACGCCTTAGTTTTGTTAAAGTCTCACAATATCGTGCCGCATTAATGGTTTCACCTCTGGGAAGAAATTCAGTAAGCAAAACGCCTTTCCTATCCCAGAAGACAGTGCACATGATTTTTTGTGATGACATTGTCACTTTGAACTTTTGTTTTTTCGGAGAATGAGTGTGTCTCCACTCCATCGATTGTTGTTTCGATTCTGGTGTGAAACGACACACCCAAGTTTCATCACCTGTCACAATTTGGTTTAAAAAGTTTTCTCCCTCATCACTGTAGCGCGTGAGAAATGTCAGGGCACTACCAAGTCGCTTTGTTTTGTGAACATCCGTGAGCATTTTTGGAACCCATCGGGAACACAGTTTGCGATAATTCAAGCGGTCAGACACAATTTCGAACAAAACAGTACGTGAAATTTGTGGAAATGCCTCTGAAAGAGTTGTCATTGTGAAGCGTCTGTTCTCATGAATTGCTTCATCAACTTTCCTTACCAAATCATCGGTGACAACAGAAGGCCGACCACTCCGAACCTCGGCGTGGACATTTGTTCGACCTGCATTAAACATTCTTACCCACTTTCTCACCATTCCATCACTTATTGCGTATTCACCGTAAACTTCTGTCACTTGACGATAAATTTCGGCCGGTTTAATATTCCTCGCGTTCAAAAATTTAATCACGGCACGAATCTCACAGTCAGCGGGAGAACTAATTGTCTTAAACATTTTGAATGGGCACAGCAAACTGAAAACACAACATAGAGCAACTAAAATGGCGACAACTGAAAGTCAGTGAACAAGAAAGACTAGTGCGCATGCGCGAGACGCCTACCACAGCGCTGCGACGGCGCTAGAATGAAACGGTATGAGTTTCCGAATACGCTACGTATTTTATGCACTTTCATTCTGTCGTTAAATTAATGCTTTTATTTATTTCATATCATCTTTTTTTTTCCCTTTCAAGCAATATGTTAGGAAATACTATGCTTATTACAAAGCCAATGAGGCGCTTGTTCTTTTTTTTAATATTTTAACCTCTTCTAACCGCACAAACTGATTCCATGGATGCAAATGGATTTCTGAAAACGAATGCCAAGAGCTTGCTCATGAACTCATCATCACGGCATACAACGTTTTGAATGAAGCTCACGAAAGAACTTCACTTCCAAATACTCTCTATGTATATAACATGCCCATAACAGCCTTTAGTTTCGCAACCTTTCTCATAGACGTATACTCCCAAATAAAAAAAAATAAATAAGACAAACATTCACGATTTTCTATATTTAAAATTGAAAAACCGATTTTAAGAAAATTACTAAATCCATCTTTTATAGGTTGCCCCAGACCTTGCAGCTATAGTTAGTATAAGTTTATACTTATTCTAAGAATGAGAAGACACAAATTTTGAATCTCATACGACAAAATTTTGCAACGAAATTTAGTTTTACTGTTTGATATTATGTTTTCTGAAACTCCAAGGACCAAACACATAGTAAAGAGGGAAATATTTTATTTTTTCTTCAACGAGAAATGAAATATCAATTTACAGAAAATTTTGTGATGCAAATAGATTAATTTGCCAGATGATATGAAGACTCTAAGACAAGTATTTGATTAATGAAATTTTTGTTTCCAAACTGCAGTTCTTATTTACAGAATAAAATACTAAAATATATATAGAATTCGTGTCTTGGACAACAGTAACAGGTTTCAAGTATTGGTGTATAAGGAACTCTAAGAATTATCTGTATAAATTAAAACCAAAATTAGGTTTAATAATTCGTGGAGGGGATATGTTTGATGAATTATGATCCTAAAGTAATAAAACTGCATGCGAATATAAATAATATTTTTAGAATATGAAAAAATATCAATTACTCGTGGGAAAAGATCTGCGGCGTATCAAACATAAAAAAATATAGATTAAAGAATGTTACATATTAGTAAATCACAAGGGCTGAATGGTATTAAAGTAAAGACAATCAGCTTCGAATTATACTAATTCAATCTAATCCCTCAAGAAAAGCGCTAATAATTACATTTCGACTCTTGAAAATCTAATGATATCCCAAATTTGGAAATTATAAAACTCGGACAGGTTTTGTCGTACGGGAGCCAAACTTTCTATGTTTCATTCTTTTGAATATGAGTACGCTTTTATTAAATATAACTATAGAGTTCAAATCGCCTTTTAAGAATGAACGAATATTTATGCAAATAAATCACCTAAGTTTTTTATTCAACTGTTTGCATAAAGGAAACAATGAGTAAAAGTTAAAATGTTATATTATAAATTTCATTCAGAAAGTACCGAAACGTTCAGTTCACGAATATAAAGAGATATAGTTTCTCTGTTAACTTCCACCAAGCTGAACACCATAATAACACATAGTTAGGAAAATCCAATACATATACATCTGCTGTTAGAGAAGCGAGCTGCTTCAGCTATTTGGAGGAATCGTGACAATATTTGATATAATGGTAGAATGCAAACTACGGTGATAAACGGCCACCACAGCTTATTCTTAGAGGATATCTGGCATTGCAACTAAACATACACGAGATTCTGCCATCTGCTGTTCTATTCCCTATTCATACCTTCAAACATTTCACCGATGCGTTATATCAACAATTGCAAGACAACATTATCTGACTACTTACTCAATAACTCCTAAATATATTCTCAAGCAGATGGGTCTAAATAATGTTTAGTTATGTATAGCATTTGAATTACCGAAGAATTACGTAACATGTGCTCAATCACTTCCTATTAATAGGGTTAACTGGAGAAGCTTTGTATTTGGAGCAAACAACCGTGGATGAAATGACGGGGCTTTTGTTTGCTTATTCGAGATAGTGCGTGTCTTTCACCTGGTTTATTCAGAAAAAGGGAGAAATATATCAGTCAACGTACTTGGCGCTTTCTGTGTTTTGAACGTAGTTTTAACACATACCGAGAGATATTAATTCTATCTTTTCAAAATATTTTTACTAGTTTAAATTTCTCAAAAGCTTTAGTATATTAGTGCATCAAGAAAGACGATGACACATTTAAATTTAAATGATAAATTCTAAGATAGGTGTACACGTTTACTCAACATCAACGTAGACACATTCTGAAAGAATGCAACGAAAGGAATGTAATTGATGAACTCAGTCTCTGCACTTATTTTAATCACTTATAATTCATCTGAAGCCTACAGTAAACACATTTAAGGACTAAAAAAGAATCATGTTATTAAATATGAATTAAGCTTTTTATGCTAATCTTTATGTATATTTATACATCTGAAACTTCTCGGAAGCTTTTTTTTTTACTTAAGGGTGCTCGATTACAAGATTGTTTCGGCCACAGATGCATACTTAAATTTTCCCCTTCATGCGATTATATTGAATAAACCTGAAAAAAGGATACACAAATTATATACAAAAGGTTTTTATCCTTATATGCATATTATTTTTTTCCTTAAAAATAAATAACTTGTGCATCCATAAAATATAAAACACTTTTATAATATGACAGCTTTTAAATTTACGAACTTTCTGCTTGTCTGCGTACGTATCTTTGCGGTTTTAAAGTTCTAGATAATAGCGCTAAATTAAACTGCATTCCTACAATAACTGTGCACAATTTGATTGAATACGTATCTATATATCTATTGTTCCTGCAAACAATCCGATTGGACATATTTTCTTCTGAATCGGAATTAGTAGAGAGGTAGTTAAACATGTCTGTGTGCATTAAAATCAGTTTCGGGGATTTATAACATAAAAACCAGAATGCAAGCCAGACCAAATTTAGTTATGAGTGGTAACTGTGATGAATTTTAGTACGCAAAGAAAGATTTGTACAATTTAAGTCACAATTTTAGAGTCTTCTGCAAGGAAATCTGAAAATTTATTTAACTATTCAGAGATGCTTTAGCAGCTGATTAGCTCCCAAATACTCAATTTGTTTTCTTATCATTTCTTTTTATTTTATTCTAACCAAACATTGCGGATATTTATATATTTCACTTTAATGTTGTGACTATGCATTACAGCATATGAGAATGTTTAACATGTAATTTCCGGTTTCTTTTCTTTCTTTTTTCTTTTCTTTTCTCTCTCATTCTCTTTTTCTTGTGGGAAGA
>KK119274.1:794707-816587 GCA_000611955.2 Stegodyphus mimosarum | reverse complement strand
ATCAGTTATTCTTTAAACAGGTCATCAAAGAGCTTTTTAATTTTTCTTTTTCTGTTTACTACAAAAGCTGCCTGAGGTATCTGATAATTCATAATTCATAATTCATAATTCAGATATTTCCTGCTTTTTCAAGGGATAAATTTAAGCAAACGTTTCTACTGAAGCTTAATATTATGCATGTTTCTCCCATTCTTTGATAGTTTTAAAATGATTTCAATGTTCACTGTTTTGTATAGGAGAAATTTAAATATTTTTTCAGTTATTTTTTTCTTTTAATTTTCTTTCGAATACCTGTTGTCAACTACCCAAATTAAAGAAGGCTAAGAAGCACGATACAAAATTTCTCCTCAGATTTTCTTATTCCTTTTTTTCCGAAGTTTCAAACACATTCATACGTTAAAAGTAATACAAAGAGGCGGAATTTCCTTTAAATGAATTTTGACTTCAGTCAGAAGATATCAGTGTAATGAGATAAGGTAACTAGTGAATCCTTAATATCTTCATTTAAATTATAAGCTGCAGGTAAATTTCAAGCAAAGGAAAAAAACATAAATGAACTTAAGGCGAGATCTGAGGAATATATGAATCAAAAACTTAAAGACACGTATTTCACTGTTTTATTGCAAAATGTGGCAACCTCTGCTGATTCAAGTAGTAGAACCAATCAAAGTAGGCTTTCGCTGGCTTCTGATGCCACATTCTTCTCCATAAAAAACAACAGAATTAATTCATTTTAACGCATGAGCCGTGATTCTAGGCTTATGTATCACGCTTGAATGTATTTGACTCTCTGCTGTCACTGAATATTTTATCAACGGGGATTTCGTGAACTCCGACAAGAGGTTGTAACGACAGTTGAATGGCTTTTGGAAACTTCTTTAGGACTACCACTGGAAAACGTTTTTGGAAATCTGATATATACACTGCAAAAAAAAAATTGACAGTTTTATATCACCCGTTCTACTGGGCCCATTGACGAAATTCAAATTGCGTTTTACATATCTCGAAAGCGCGACTTAGGGTATGTATTAGATATATATGTAACATTGCTCTAATATAGGTATTTTGACACAAAATCTTACTTTTTCTGACATGACATAACAAGGTTTTTCCATATTTCGATTCTACGAGTCAAATTACGCCAAACTGCCAAGTTTTGTAAAAATCGCAAGAGTAGGTTTTAAAAAATCAGCTCTCAAAATTTTAGTTTCTCAATGTTCATTGAATTTGGTATATATTTATTAATCTCTCTTTTTTATTACACTTATTTAATTCTTCCTTTCACATTTCGAAATTTAGGTTCATCTCAAATAAAATTCGACCATTTTTTATGATTTATTGTTATAATTTGTAATTATAAATAATTTTTATAAATTTTTCGAAAAAACATTTGAATCATAAACTATAAAATTTTTTCCATCATCTTATAGTATATGTATTTCTAAGCATACCTGCAAAAATTGGGAGTTTTGTATTCGAAATTTCCGGAGATATACGTGAATTTATATATTGACTCATTTTGAAATTTGTCATTTTTGTTCAAAGAGATAAAACATCAAATGTGGTTTAGGCACTTTGTTAAAATTATTTGAAAGTAGGAACGATGTGACTTTTTTTTCCTTCGTGGGACAATGTAAAAATTTGAAAGGAAAATAGGTTGTCATATATTAAAAAGTTCGCAAAAGGCATTCTTGGCGCAAACTGAAAAAAATTGCGCAAAGATAAAGTTTTGAATTTCTCCTTAAATTTCGCACTGAAACTTATTTAATATTTAGGCTTAATTTAAGTTGTGGAATCAAAATATGGAAAAAAAATTGACACGTCATTTCAGAAAAAGTCCGATTTTGTGTCAAAATACCCATGTTAGAACAAAGCTTTATGTAAATCTAATATATATCCTAAGTTGCGCTTTAGAGACATGAAAAACGCAGTTTGAATTTCGTCAATTGGCTCAGTAGTACGGGAGATATAGAACTGTCCTCCTTTTTTTGGGAGGCAGTGTACAAAAATCATAACACAATTTAAAAAAAAGGAATATTTAAGGACAAAAACAAAAAAAAAATGCAACTTTAAATATTTTTTTACTCGTGTTATCATTTTTGTGTATATCAGAAAAAAAATAAATTTATTAAATAATTTACCGCATTATTATTATTAATTAATTTAGTTATCAGTTATTATTTATTATTCATAACTTATTAATTTATTGCTTGTATGATTGTATGTTTGTCCGTACATTTTTTAACATTTTTTCAATGGATATGGTAGTATCTCTATCTTAACATGTGGTCGTTTCTGATCATTTCTCAATCTTCCATAATTCGCGAAGTGGCCTGTCCTTTGCATCCTTCTGTTGGTCTCTTCCAGGTTATCATACTTTACCCTGGTTTTCGTGTGATATACCCTCAGTAGCGCTACGTACAGGAGCTTATTACTACAGACACATCTCACTGAAAAGCATTAGCATTAAGGTGACTTGTATCATCATATTCCCTCGACGATGAAGAAAAGGAAAGTATATCTGATTGCCTTCGAAATCGACAGTGTTTCATTCAAAACTAAGCTTGCCTTTTTTTGCTTAATTTTGCTTTGGCGGTTTATGATATAATTTTAGAAAGTGAAATATTCATGAGACTTTTGAGAAGGATTAGAAAATACCAGATAAAAATTTCTAAACATAATATTAACAAAAGACAGCTAGAAATGATATTTAATCGCAAGAATTATTTCGATATTTCACGCCAAAGTGTCGCTAACGAAAATACAAATGTGCCATTACTGGTAAGCGAACACTTACATAAATTATACATAAATTAACAAAAAATTGAAAGAATGCTTTTTCTCCTGAAGAAGAGGGGCCCCTGTCTCATAACCCTTAAAATCCATAGAATTTTATTCAAAATCTACGCCAGAATAAAGCTGTTGTTTTGCCTAATTTTGAATTTTACGTTTTCGTGTTTCTCTTCCAGTTTAGAGAAAAAACTTCAGTTCCATTTCTCTGTTACGCAGAGAAACTATTTTATTTCACTTTCTATAATATGCCTCGAGAAATAACAAAATATATTAAAGAAAGGTTAATAAAACGAGATATATCTTCCCAGAAAAATCATAAAGTATTGCTGTTATCAATAGACGCAGCCGTATTTTAAAAATACGAAACATACTACTTTTTATTTTATAAATAGAATGTTTCTGCGTATGTTATGCATGTTTGAATAGAAGCACAGAAACGATGAATAATTGAGAGTTTCTATTTCTTGAAATGCAGAAAAAAATGAGTAAAACGAAATCTACTTGCATAAAAAACCTTTTAGGTGGATTAAAATAACACATATTTGCTTTGAAGGCATCTTTTACAATATCTTGTTTTCTTCATAAGTTTAACAGAATTTCTTTTATATATGTTAGGTATTATTAGATATTCGTGTTCGCATTAAATAGCTTAAGCCACTCAAAAGCTTGCAAGGTATATTTTAATTTTGAAACCCTTGTAGAGTCATTAGTATTTTTGATGCTGACAGCCGTAAAAAATGAACAATGACCTCGCCGGGACTCGAACCTCGGACCTCTTGAATACCCGCCGAGTGCGCTGACCATAACACAACGAAGACATGTTAAGAAGGCGGGAGAAATACGTTATACCTTTTCCTTTCAATTCTTGTTTCACTACAAGTAACTGCTTAGGAGAATGAGGTTTTAGAATCGCGTTGTATGCAAATGAGTTAGAAGACGTATTTAAAGAAGGTTCAATTAACTTCGATAGAGAGTGGTAGGAGTCTTTAGTGGCGCGTGTTTGCCTTTTGGCTAAGTCACGCTTGAAGCTGTTACGCTCGGCTGTATTATACGTGACTGCTGATATTATCCGGCTAGTTTATTTTAAGGGCCAACTACGTTACATAATTGAGTCTAGCTTCGGCTAAGTCTCGTTTAGTTAATTTTAGCGTAGTTTCTTCTTGCACTGAGTTAAAGTCCAAGTGGAGGCTTTACTGTAAGCCCGAGAAGGGGTCGACTGTTATTGTTATTTGAATGAATAAGAGGGTATTTTAACCCTTCTCGAGCCTACGTCTTAGTTGTTTTGAACTCAGCGATTAAGACCCTACAGAGTTCCCTGGGTTCCTCAATGTTCATCTTAGACAAAGGGCGAGGAACCCTACAAGCTATCTACATTCCACAATTTACGGCCTCTTATGGAATGAGGATTACTTTCGAAAATTAAATGTTTTCATAAGTTTCTTCTTTACTTTTTCTAAGTACACGAAGTTAATGCGTATAATATACTTAGTTCGTCCAGATTTAATAAAGGTGTGTTACAAACAATTATGAATAAAATAAGAAGTGAAAAATTTCCTTAGTAGGAATGATCTTGTTATTAGAATTGCTGTGGCTGTAATCGCACTTCCTATAAAGAATTGTATAACCTTTCCTTCAATTGACAAAGCAGCATGCGAAGAAAATGCATATTAAGTGCGCAGTCTTCTCCTTTTTTGTGACTAATGAATTCATTGAGCTATACGTAAATACAAATAAGGGCTCAGTTAATCCTGTTCAAATTTATTGTTGCTGGCTGCATTTTATTGTGGAGTTTTCTGTATCTCTGATGTTTTCACGTTCCTCGTTTGCATCATTTCGAAATGCATTAAAATAATCTCATTCATTTAATATAGTTCGAAGAATCGTCAGCACGGATTTCTGACTTCTCAAACTACGAATCTATGTTTCTAGAGTATTTTTTAGTTTTTAACTACTAAATATAACGTATTACTAACGACTGTAATCTAAAGATTTATAAATTAGTTTTATAAGCATTTATTTTGCTACAGAACATGAATTTTTTAAAGCAAGTTGTAACAGGTAAGTACTTTACTCACATCAGAAAAATTCGCATTCAGAAGCTTTCAAACCAAAATTTAAGGTAATAAATGATGTGCTTGCTCATATTTAACTTCAGGAAAGATAATTAATTTTCATAAACCTTTCGAAATTTCCACAAGAGAGAAACTTAAATTATCATCCATTCGAAAAGGAGAAATATTGTTGAAGACAGTTTTAATGAAATTTCACTAACTTTCTTTCTGTATTCGCATTAAATTCCTCCTTAAATCGACTTGAAACTTTCCTTCTTAAATCGCTTTAAGGTACTGAAATGGACAAATTCTTTTACAATATTGTTACGTACTACTGATTCATAGGGGCACCTTAATAATTATAATTAGGCTGTATGAACAGGAAATATTTGAAACTTTGTTGAAACAAAAAACTTTTTCATATAACAAAATAAAAGCGGCTATAAATAAAGCAAGAGGGAAATAATATCCGAGTAATATCACCGATCATCAACATCGCAAAAAAAGCAATGTGCAGAGTAATATCATCGACTAAAATCTAAACATAATGGCACGACTGCCGTTTAAATAACTGTAGTCACTAAGTGATAGTCCCTTATAGTGATGCTGAAGAAGAAGGAGAAGTACTTCTGTCACCATGTTGGTGATAAGTTACCAGACTGCCGGTAAAAGTTACTGTTAAAGCCTAAGGGGTGACTTCTGTCCATATGACTGATTATACTTGAACCAGCCTTATATTTCAAACGTATGTTTATTCAAAATAAAAAGATGTACAATGTAACCAACGAAGTACTTGCGAAGAATCTACTTGCAACCAGTACTTGCAAAGAATCTGAGAGCCCATAAATTCGATTAGACAAAAGTATGCAAGAAAAAAATACAATTAATACAAAATGCACTAAACAGGTAAATACATAAATCAAATAATATAAAGGTGTTTGAAAACCAAACTTTATGCTAGTAATCATAAATATTTAGATGAATTACAATAGAATTACAATATTAAAATTATTGGCAGTAACTATCAATGTAATTATTACGCTTATCAACCAATCAAAATTTCTTCCTTGTTATATTTCTCATACTATGCACAGAATCGGATTAAAACCTATCTGGAGATGACCGTCCACGTTTTAGTGAATTACACATAAATACTACTTCAGCAGAGCAAACATAAAGATGTCAGAAGAAAGGAATATGCGCCATAAAATAAATATTTCTATACTTCACAGCAAAAATAGTTCTGGTAATTTAGGGATATAGATAGCAGAGCTGATCATAGCATACCTGACATCTAACTGTACACTTCCAACTAGGCAATGTTTAGACTTTCACGGATTCCAAACGTTATTAACTGAAAAAATCAAAACATTTTCACGATTTTCATTTTGTATTTTGTTGATTTTGAAGTACATAATTATAATTACTGTTGACATCCCACTTGTCGAATGCCGTTCACCACAACTCTGTTGCCTGTTTTGCCTTCTTTCAACATGTGAAAGCAGCAGCTTCCTCACAGAAATTCTTAGCAATATTCCTTACAGATACTCAACAAAATTCTGAGTCTATACGTTACAAAAATGAAAGAGAAGTAAAATCTGGTAGATTTTCATGTGAATAAATTAAAATTAATGCAGACAAATTCACTAATTTCTTTGATGCGTTCGTTCTTTGCTTTTATGTAGGATTGATCAAATGGATAATTTTTTAGAACTACTTGTGTATTGCCCACTTTTGGTATTTAAGGTTCAAGGGAATAATATACCACTATTTTCACGATGAAGTGCATTTATGGAAGACTTGACATCTGTAACACTTCAGACATTCCTTGCAGGTTAAAAAAACGTAGTTCCAAGGTTTAAAAAATTAAAAATCATAGTTCTTTATGCTCGGGTAACAGAACATCAGTCATGGCGAGATGATTTTCCTACATAATTCATATACGCCTGTTATTGAAAAAAAAAACTCTATCGATTTCCAGGGCAATCACAGACAGGTCCCTCTTTTTCAGGAGCAAAATCTGGAAGAAAATCAACCAATTCTATATCGAAATTCAAGTCACAAGCAGTTCACCACAATTTGGAACTTCGCAACAGTAAAATGTTTCAATAACAGGTAGGCCAAGCCGAGTTTACATCTCGACGAACGTATTAGCTGTATTTTTTGTTTTCATGGTTTCTTTCATGTAAAAACGAAATAGTTTTCCTTAGAATATCTTCCATGAAGATATATCTTCCCTTAAGCGCATAACTCTTATATGCTTTGCTTAATTCAGAACATCAACCTCTGCGTTCTTAGAAACAAAGGATCAAGGAGCCATATTTTCAAATATCAACAGTGTTGGATCACGTTTTACAACTATGTTTCGTGCTAAACTTTTTTATTTTACAGTCATTATTTCTGTGAAAGGATGCCATCGAATTTCATCGGTGAGCTAGGAAACGAACTTTATTAATCCGTCGTCACTTTTCTGACGGAAAATGAAGGTTTTAATGACGGCTTCCGTTGTACCCCCACCTTCCGCCTGATCTTCCCTTTACCTACGAACTTTTAATGAACACTGCTTCTGTCATGATTGATCGCTTTGTCGTTCAGGCAAAATTATGGTTCACGTGATGATGTTGTGACATCACAAGAGCAGTAAAGGTCTAGATTAGAATAAGCACAGAGGGACAGTCAACACTCAGTTTCGGGGACTTTATATAAAAATATTTGCTCATTTACAAAGCGCAAGATTGGAGGATTAGGTGGAACTGTGAAGCATGAAATAACGGAAGTAGAATCAGCGTGACTAACAGCGGAAATGCTTTAGCTACTTTATCGCAGACAAAATTAAAAGTTGTAATTGGATTCACGGCAGACAAGATTACAGCTCTTTCAATTGATTGTGGCATGGTCGATAGCTAAGTTGAAAATGGCTCCTCGAACTCTTATTATCATGAGTGAACGGTGAAACATATGGAGACAACATTATTTGGTAAGTGGCAATATTAAATATGTAGATTTGGAGCCGAAGATATTAGAAATCCAACAATTTTATTCGGAATATAGCAATTCAAAATGGAATTGCATGTAAATGAGTTTACATGTTACTGATGTCACCTTCGAAAGCATTCGTAATGAAATATTTGGAAATAAATAATACTGACATTCATGCCATAAACACATTTTATCGAATTCAATTTATATTGATTCAACCGTTTTGTAATTCTTTATTTCAGAATTATAGAAAATTTTCCAGTAGAGCGTTTTTAGGGAATGAATTTAAAATGTACTGGAATTTGCAGTATAAATTGGGCAAGCACTGTGGGACTAATTATACAGGTGTTCGAAAAGATGGCAATAAGTCTTATTTCTCTAAACAGTTGTAGAAACATTAGCTTTTTCACATCAACAAACATTTACACCGGAAATCTTCCCCCTTTAAACCAGACTAGAGAGAGACACGAAATCCACTCGATCAAATACAGGTTGTGAATAGTTTATTTCCTACCACATTTTTAGTTTAAATGGCATTATAGATACATTGATCGTTTTTGGAGCAGGGAAGAAGAAGAATTGCTATGCTTTGTCGGGGATTCGAACCAGAAATCTTTCAACTGCCATTGGAGGTGCTATTTCTTATACCACTTTGATATGCATTTGGAAACGCCATAATGCATAATGATCAAATTAAAAAGATTCTCAGTTAAAAATACTTCTGTCATAAGGTAGAGAATTTTGTAAAAATGAGTTTGAGCTATGTTCTGCGATTTTCTGGGAACAGAAATAAAAATTTTATGAGGTCACAATAAAACAGAGCATTTAAAGTTATAAAATATCAATTTCCTTTTAGTAAATTAAATAAAAAATTTATCTATTCTGCCAATCAACGTGCTTCCCGCAAATAAAACCAGGAATACCTAGGAAAATTTTGTTGTTGTTGTGTTTTGACTTATCTCAATTACCATTTGTTTCGAAACAAAATCATCCCATCTTCCATTTAACTTTGCATTTAGTTTCAAATAATGTTCTAAAATTTGAACTAATTATTCTCAGCTTCTGAAAGATGTTAATAGGCACAATAAATTATTTTTACAACAAAAATTAATTGGTATTTGCATAATGCACATGTTCGACTTAGATCATAGATCATTAAATGTAAAGTATAGTTTTTAAAAACATTACAGCATACTTTTTATGACTTTTGAACTAGCTACGAATATCTTTCATTATAGGTTTTTATTCATGTACATTGAGCTTTATAATACAACAGCTTCTAAATTAATGCAGCTTAGAGACTTTAATTTAGATTACAGAATTCATGCAATTAAAATTATAAATGGTGCTTTCCAACCAAGTTATAACATGTGTCGTTCTTCTTCGTATAATGACACTGCTTCTTAATATTTGATCTGTGTTTGTCCAAAATTAATGTAAAACGTATTTTTATTACAGGTGACGGAGGACAGGGACGCCTGTTGTTTAACAGTGGTGAACAGTCATTTGCTTTCCCCTGCATGTCATAAATACGTAGGCTATTTTTTTTTCAACCTCCGATGGGCTATAAAGAAAAGACAGGTGAATATATGAAAAAGATTTTATTACCAAAAGTAAAGTACAATACAGGTTATTTCTCCACATAATCGCCTTGACGATTGAGGCATTTGGCATATCTGTGAACAAGCTTTGCAATACCCTCTTCGTAAAATGTTCCCGCCAGTGATTGGAACTGAGTTGTGACGGTTTCTTTGAGCTCTACATCATTTTTGGCCCCTTCATCATGCACCCCCTTCATCATCCTTGACCGTCTTCATCATCCTTGATCTTCATCATCCTTGATCTTCATCGTCCTTGACCCCCTTCATCATGCACATCAGTTCGGCCATCTTTAAACTTTCGAATACCATTCACGAACAACGCCATCACTCATAAAGCTGTCTCCATACACTCGACTCATTCTTCGATAAATTTCCGCTGCACTGTTCCCTTCTGCCTGGAAGAAACGAATAACAGCTCGCAATTCACACTTGGCGGGAGAATCAATAGTGACAGCCATGTTTACGTGACTGCAACTCAACAAAAAATGGCGTGTTGAACTCGCCATTGACAGAGCGTGTGGAGGGGGAGATGCGCAGTCGCCTACTACGCACACCAACCACCTGCCGTATGCCTAGCCATTATACTGTACGATCGGAGGTTGAAAAAAAAACAACCCTCGTAGTCAAGTGTATGACATAAAGAGAAAATAAAAATACAAAGCACAAAACATGAAACAAGATACACATAAATATAAGGAGTAATTAGATACCAATACCCTCACTCGATACATAAACGTTAAGCATATTGCAAATGCGTGCTAGTGTTGTATATTAGGAATACTGAGGTATCAAAGATTCTATGCTTACTACAGAGTGTACAGATAGTGGGCAAAAACTTAAGAAATAATTTTCACGATACTTGATAAAATATAGGATAAAAGACATAAAATGCACTGATGTAATACATAAAACATGAAATACATGAATTACATTGATAAAATATGAAACATGAAGCAATTTTAGAAATAGTATATAACACTAAAACTGGAATATGCAGAGCAGAATACGTATATAAAAGTATTAATATAATACCAAATAGAAGATGGTGCATTACAGACTTAACTAGGATGACTATGTACATAATGCGCAGATGCTTTTGCAAAGAAAATTTGAGTATTATAGAAATTTCACTGTTCGTACAAGCTACAAGAGCAAATGTTATGACAAATGCAGTTACGTTATTACACGTACAAGTGCTAATATTACATATTACGGGTTCAGATAATATATTACGGGTGCTAGTAATACGCAATACAATTAAGTAAACTTAACAGGAATTCTACACTCATGTCCATAAATTAAGGATAATGCAAAATCAGGCAAAGGAAGAGTTAGAAGCAAAACAAATTTGACTTATTTGTAAAGCTTATTTATTAAACAAAAGGTAAAGAGCAAAAAAAGATGCTATATGTTTGATATTATTAAAAAAATTAGCAATTTTTTCTTCCTGGAGCAAATTACAAAAAACACCTATTTACAAAAAACCAATATTGCATGGTTGGTATGATTGTTAATACATTGTATGTCTCCCAGACGATGCAATACACTCCGTACAACGCCTAGGCATGCTGAGTATCAAATTATCGATCTGATCTTGGGGGATATTACACCACTCAAAAAGCAATGCTCTCCGAAGTTCCGGTAGACATGTAGGAGGAGGTTGACGGGCTGCAACTCGTCGGCCAAGCATGTCGCACACGTGCTCTACTGGATTCAAGTCCGGTGAAAATGCTGGCCAGTCTATACGGATGATATCCTCCGATTGAAGGCATTCGCTTACGATGTTTGCACGGTGAGGACGGGCTTATCATCCATAAACACAAAATGTGCGCCCATGGCGCCCCGAAACAAATATACATGTTGTTCCAGAATGACGTCTCGATAGATTTGGCTTGTCATGGTTCCAATTTGAACATGCAGGTCAGTTCTGGAACCCAGAATAATTCCACCCCAAACGAGCACTCTTGCACCACCGTAAAGGTGTCGTTCAATGATGTTTTCTTGGTGGTAACGGGTACCTGGAGCTCTCAATATGAAAGTCCGGCGAAAATCAGACTGCAAGCTAAACCTGGACTCGTCGGAAAACATCACACAAGCCCATTGTTGCGGTGTCCACAATGCATGCTCTCTACCCAGGCTAACCGCAGGCGACAGTGAGTTGCAGTAAGTGGAACGCATCTGACAGGTCTACGAGCATATAGACCAATCTGCCCTAAGCGTCTGTACACGGTCTGCCTTGAAATTGTCGTACCAGTGGCTGAAGAGAGCTGACGAGACAGGTCTGAGACTGTGCTCCGCCTGTTTCTTTTGGCAGTAACTGCCAAATACCGGTCCTCATTCGGCTATGTAACTCTGGAGCGACCTGTGCTGTAATGTTTACTCACATTACCATCATCTTGGAATCGTTGCCAAAGCCAGGAGATGACACTCTGGGCAATTCCAAGTTCGTCTGACACTTCCAGTTGGGTACGCCCACATTCCAGACGGCCGATAATTCTACCACGTAAAAAATCATCCAAATGCATCCTTTGTGTCATAACTATTCGGTTATTGCACTGAAATGCTTTTAAAGCGCCTGCGAACAATTTTACTTCTTTGCCTGTATTCCTTATATATCACTATCTTACACTCTCGTCATTGTGGCGTACGATCGGTGTCATCTGGTTACTTCTCGAAATTTGCATATGATTCTTGAAGATATGTGTAGTGATTTTACAGGTAATATATTTATTTTAGAGTTCGATTTCCGCGTGACTCCGAATTATCCTTAATTTATGGACATGAGCGTAGATAAATACTTTAGAAATAAAATACATGGTACCCACCCTGCGCGGAGCACACTGGTACTGGATATGCAAAGAAGAAATATATACATATTATAATTTAAATTACAATTACGTTACGCTTACAATATATACACATGTAACAATTATACATACGCTTAATGAAATGGAAGCAAATGATACGAATGCAGTTAATACATATTACAAATGTAAATACGCTTAATAATGACATTAGATATTGTTGAATGTTACATTATATATGAATGTGTTAGACTCGAACATGACATGTTGATATTAATCTTTAAATCCGTAAGCTGATACGGCGATCCCTTCGGAGAATGAAACCGTAGCTGATGAAAAATGGAAAAGATATTGAAATTCAGAATGATTCATGAATTTTTCCAGGATTTCGAAATTTTATATTGCTTCAACTAGGTGGAAAAAGTGCGCAATAGTTCAACGTTCTCCAAGGTTCGTATGCACAATACAGAAAATTGACATGTGTGAATTCTTCGTGGGTATGAGAGATATTATTTCTGAATTAAGTTCCAGCAGCACGCTTCCCAGCACCTCATGATTAATTTTATAAGCTGCATGTGTGGTTATCTGTCGCAGTTCCACTAGACGCACATCGCAGACTCATGAATACTCGATCTTTAACTTCACCCTATAAAAAGAATCAACTCGGCTTATGCCAGAATATTTAGAATGAAAGCCACAGTTTAAATTATTATTATTTAATTATTAGGATGAAAGCCACAGTTTAAAACGTTTACTGATATAAGTGCATACAATCCATCGATCAGAAAGTTCAGCACCGCTGTAAGGGCGGACACATTCATGAAAATCTCAATACCTTCTTATTTAAAATTCAAGTTTTACTTTTTTCTTGCAATTGCGGTACTGGCCTTTCTTACAATGATTAAATATAGTAGCAATTCCTGTAACAATTCACTGGCTGCCCTGATCAGTAAAGTGATTAGCGACACTGTCTATCGTTCTTACAACCCCACGTTCGAATACCAGAGAAAGCATAGGTATTTGTAAGTGTACACTGGTGTGCAAAAATTAAGGACGAAGTCGAAAAATTAGCATATCAGCTGAACGAAGAGGCAGAGCGGACAGAAAGACCAATCAGGAGATTAAGTAAGGTGATGTACGGTAGCACATGCGCAGATATGCAGGTAGACGTAATGGGGGAGTGTCTGAGTAGTATAAAGCATGTTGTCGGTGTAAGATCAGTATTTCTGGCAAAGAGATTGCACGCCGTATAGCAGTTAAAATCACACCGAGTTGCTGCCTCAGCGAGAAATGGCGAATAATCAATCTGTTAGACGACATCTGGATGCTTTTACCCGAGGTCGAATCATTGGGAAGTTGGAGGAAGGCCGCAGTGTGACAAGTGTGGCTGCAGAGTTCGGAATTGCTCACAGCATCGTTTCACGACTTTGGAGACAATTTCAAACTACAGGAACAGCTATCCGGGGGTTTAGTAGTGGTCGTCCACGAGGAACCACACCCGCAGATGACCGGTATATTGCCTTACAGGCCAGAAGAAACAGGCGGCAGACAGCGGGAGAAATCGCTAGACACACGACACAGGCGACTGGACGACCGATATCGCGTTTTACCGTGGCCAGAAGACTGCACGGTGGTGGTCTGTTTGCACGACGCCCTGTACGGTGTGTACCTCTAACGCCTGCCCATCGGAGAAGGCGTTCTCTGTGGTGCCGGGAACACCGGAATTGGAGAGACAATGAATGGGGACGAGTACTCTTTACAGATGAGAGCAGATTTAGTCTGAGTCGCGATTCTAGACACATACACATCTGGACAGAGCGGGGAACACGCAATAACCCCTTGAACATCATCAAAAGGGACTGTTTTGGAGGTCGCGGAGTTCTCGTTCGAGCAGACATAATACTTGGTAGCCGGACCGACCTTCATATCTCCCAAGGAGGTTCGTCACCTGGGACTGCTATTGTAACGAGGTTCTTCTTCCTTACATGCGTCTTTTCACAAGGGCTATGGGTCCTCAGTTCCTCTTCATGGACGACAACGCTCCACCTCATCGCACAGTTACTGTCGAAGAGCTGTTGGAGAGTGAAGATATTGAACACATGGATTGGTCGCCAAAGTCTCTGGATCTAAATCCCGTCAAGCATGTACGGAACTTACTAGGGAGACCAGTCGCAGCACGTAACTGATCGCCAGTAATGATTCCGAAACTGCGATTGGTGCTACAAGAGGAACGAGCAGCAGTGTCTCAATAGCTCCTTAACAACCACATATCCAACATGCACAAATGATGTGAAACCTGCCTAGCAGTCAGGAGAGATCGTATTCCCTATTAAAGACCGGATGTTTCTTGCTGGACACCCATCACAGGGATGTTTCGGCCTTCAGTCGCATTGCGCTCCATGCTACCTTTTCAATAAAGCTTCTTTTTATCCCCCTGATTTCTCTTTTAGTAAGTGTTGCTTACATTACTCATGTTCTTACGTATTGGGGATCTTACGGTATTAAATGTGTTGATTTGGGAAGCTTTTGTACAAAGTTATATTGAAAAAACCGTCTCGTCCTTAATTTTTGCACACCAGTGTATAATGTGTGTAAAGCATGGAGACAGTTAAAATACTGACGAGCTAAAAGTCCTCTCGAGTGGCTTGAGGTAGAGAAAGTGAGGTGGGAGACCTTTGGATCATTTTCTGAAGTATCCTCTATAAACATTAAGGCAAAAAGGCACAGTTAGTACGGCGGGACTATATCTAAACAACAAATGATGAAATTTCTCTTGTCCGGCCTGTTTATACTCCTACCTGTAACAATTCACTTTGGAAAGCTAATGACCTATAGCAACTACTTCAAATGGATGCGACGAGTGCGCGTGGAAATGCAGAAGCTCTTTATGTACAATATGCATATTTTTGTTGCATTTGTTATAAAACTTCCGAAGCTACACAGAGTGTTATGAAATACCTACATAAATTCGCATGCATTGTTTAGAATGCATTTCTGTGATGATAAAATGATCTGTTCTTTTGTGAAAAGGCATAGTGTCCTAAAGAAGTAGAATAATGTCATTGAAATATGTGTAAGCCAGATAACATTTATATTTAATTTGTCTGAGTTCCTGTGTTTATTTGGTATCCTTTATCTAAGAAGCGGTATAAATCTATTTGACAGCGTTATATCTCAGCACAAAGAAAGTGGTTTAAACTTTTCATGAAACTGAATATAATGATTGATTATCTTAAGGTTCTTCTTGCTTTAGAATAGACGCAGTAGGGAGTAATTACTATGAGTGAATATAATTGTTAAAGTTTAGGTATACAGAAGAGGAAGATTTATTTGTGTTAACTACATGTGATATATCTAAAGCTTAAGTTACGCATTAATCGTGCGCACAAAGAAACGCGAGTGGAATTCACATTTCATAAGGGACTGCTAATGTTACGTATTTGAAATCAATACAAAAACATCTTACTGTTAACATATAGGCGTACTTGTCTAGCAAAGTATTTTGATACTTTTCAGACACATTTCTGAATCCTTTGGATAGATATTTAATGCGGAATTTTATCTGGTACGCTTAGTTTCCGAATTATATTCGGATGTTTTGGAATAAAAGAACAGTAAACACAAAATTAAATTGAAAATCCTTATTTCATATAAAGTTGAAAAATATTTTAATGCATTAAGTTATAACCTTTCCCTATGCGACTCAAAAAAAACTATAAACGTTAAAATTTAAAATAATTACAACATATAAATGCACAGTAAGATGAGCAAAAGCATTGTCAAAGATAATTCGTTTTAATTTCGAAACAAAATGAAAGTTTCCTTTTGAAAATATCTCAGTAAGCTTTTGCTGCGTCAGAAGTCAAATCTTTTGTTACAGCTTTCGAATCAGTGTAAAGTTTTCTAAATATAGCTACAGGATCCTATGCACCGCGAAAGAATTTAAATTTTCTAATTTGTAAGAAACTGTAAAGGAAAAATTCTAAAATTTGAATATAACTGTACCTTACTTAAAATAGTATTGCAAATGAATAATGGATACGCAAGAACGTTTATGGACAGGTTGTGAATGAATATACAGTGTAGCAAGTTTTGCACAATGTAACATGAACGGCTTCAAGAAAAGGAAAAAATAAGATTATAGGGCAAGTCTACATAACATTAAGGTAAATACACTGCTGGCCACCCAAATTGCAACACCAAGAAAGACAAGAGATATCACAACAAAATTTATTTAGTAGATAACATGTTGACCAAGTATCAAATGATTAAATTTATAGACTTCTGTGAAGTGTGGTTCCTTCCAGAATCAGTAGCCGCCATTGTTGGAGATCACCGCTGCCACACGCCTCGGCATCGATTCAAAGAGACTTTGGATGTGTTCTTGGATATAGCAGACCAAGCAGCTTCCACACGTTGCCAAAGATGATCTGGTGTGGCAGCTTGGGACGAAATCTGGGTAAATCGTTCAGCAACCATGGACCACATGTTTTCTATCGGCGAAAAATGCGGAGAGTGAGCCGGCCAGGGAAGCAATTCAATCTGGCGATTGACGAAGAACCCTAGGACAATGCGTGCCACGTGCGGTCGCGCATTATCCTGTTGCGATCTGTTATTATCCAACCAAATACAGCTGTGGGCAAACCCTGAAGGTAAGGAAGGTCAACTGGCTTCAACACCTCGGAGATGTAGCGCTGGCTGTTTAAAGTACCGGCAATGCGTACTAGAGGAGTGCGAGAGTGATATTTAATACCGCCCCACACCATAATACCCGGTGCAGTGAAACGGTGTGGCGGTGCATAACGGAGCTGTTCAGCATCCTCTTTCCACGGTGTCTCCAGACTCGAATCCGACTATCGTAGTGTTGCACACAGAAGCGTGAATCGCCAGAATTTGAATTTGCTTTATATCTGACTTTTAAGAACATTGTTATAATGAAAAGTAGAAGTGTTTTGATTTCATCTTAATGTTGGTGTAAAGAAATTCGAGAACAATTTTGGTTTTTGTTCTGAGTAATTATGAGTGAACTCATAACCTTTAAGACAAAAAGAACTTCTTTACGTAAAAGTGTCACTAATTACATTAAGAAAATAGAAGTTATTATAACAGCTGATGAAATAAATTTAATAGAACTAGAAGAATGTGTTAAATTATTAAAACAAAAAGAAACTGAATTAAAGAAGCTTGATTTTGAAATTGAAGGTTTAACTACAGATACTACAGAATTAGAAACCGAAATAGATAGTGTTCAGGAGTATGCAGATAAAATTCATTTATGGAAATTTAAAGGTGAAAAACTATTAAAAAATCAAAGTAGTAAAACTAAATCTGATAGTGTAATTTCAGAACAGGTTTATGAGAATACTAAATTACCAAAGTTATCATTACCGACCTTTGGAGGTAATATTACAGAATGGATAGCTTTTAAGGATCTGTTCAATGCATGTGTAAGAAATAATACAAATTTATCCAATGCTCAAAAACTTCAATATTTGAAGGCTTCATTAAAAGGTGAAGCTTATCGCATCATTCAAACTATTCGAATTTCGGATTGTAATTTTGAGATAGCGTGGAAACTTTTAGACGAATGGTATTCAAACAAAAGAGAACAAATATTTGCCTATATTAAACGTTTCCTAAGTTTACCAACTACTCAAAATGAATCAGCTATTGCTATTTTAAATTTAGTTGACAACATTAATGAAGTAATTCGCTCTTCAGAAGTGTTGAATGAAACCATTGTTCATTTTGGAGACACTTTAATGATTTATTTAATTTTACAAAAGTTAGATCCTTCTACAAAATTGTGGTGGGAACATCAGCTAAAATGTAATGAGATTCTGAAACTTACGACATTAATTGAATTCCTAAAGAACTATGCAAGAACACTTCAAAACAGCAAATCAACAAATACTAAGATACCTAAATCTGCATCTCAATATAAAAGTAATGTTTTGGTAGCTACGTTGGGTTGTGGTTATTGCAAAGGAAATCATAGTTTAGCCAAATGCTCGAAATTTTTAAATTTATTGGTTCAGTAAAGAATAGACTTTGTAAAATCTAATCATTACTGTTTTAATTGTTTATCTAATATGCACTTTCTCAAAAAATGCAAGAGTTTAAATAAATGTCAACATGGCTTTAAGAAGCGTCACAGTGTTTTGCATATTGAAAATAATTCAAAGAACAAAACTCAGTTAAACAGTATGTCTCCGTATACACAATTTATCCCTAAACGTAATGAGTCAGCGAATGTTAAGGATGCTCCATCAACAGTTTGTGCCTCTCATTATGATTCGAACTCAAAAAGTAATCAAACAAGTCACATTTTGTTGTGTACTGCATTGATAAAAGTTCAAAATTCTGAACAACAGTTTGTGAAGTGTAGATGTTTATGTGACACTGGATCTCAGAGATCATTTATTTCAAGAGACTGTGTGAAGAAATTAGGATTACGAGTGAAAGATAATTTCATTTCTGTGTCTTGTTTAAGAGAATTTAGTCGATTTATTATTCACTTCTCATTTCAAAAGTGATATCCGCATATCAACATCAGCGTTTGTATTGAATAAGGTGGCAGGTAATATTCCCTACATGTCTTTACCACCAGTTATCTTTGATAACTTTAGTGATTTAAAGTTAGCTGATCCATTGTTTTACAAATCACGACCAATTGACATTTTACTTGGTGTAAATGGGTTTCTGCATTTAATGACGGGAGAAATTGTCAAACGTGGTCCAGATCGTTCCTTTCGCGATTAATTCGAGGCTGGGATGGATAATTTCGGGTACTACAAATTATCAGTCACATAGAACTGAGCCAGTATATGTAAATTATGTGAATGCAAATACAGATGAATTAGTAAATTCTTTTTGGGAGTTGGAAAAATTTCCAAATGTACAGCCTTTAACAGATGAAGAAAAACGTTGTGAAGAACATTTTGAAAGTTCTCATTTTAGAGATAAAACAGGCCGTTATTCAGTAGCATTACCATTCAAGCATAATAGAGATTTGTTAGGTAATTTACGTGAAATGGCGTACAGAAGATTTCAGTATTTAGAGATATTCAGTATTTTGGATCATAGCTGCTAGATCTGCTATTCGGAAATTAGTGAAGACTTGTGTTACATGTTGCAAACATAGAGCTCAAACGGCAAGTCAAATAATGTCTGATCTACCAACATCTAGAGTAACACAATCGCGACCATTTCATAGAATTAGAATAGACTATTTAGGACCATTCATGATCAAACATTGTGCAGGATCTGGACAAAAATCATTTAAATGCTACGTGTGCTTATTTGTGTGCTTTGTAGTCAAAGCAGTACATCTTGAAGTAGTAGAAGATCTCTCAACAAAGGCATTTTTAAGTGCATTGAAACCGTTTATTTCAAGAACAGGGAAGCCAAGTGAGATTTACAGCCACTGCGGTACGAACTTTAAAGTTGCAGAGAAAGAAATTAGAAAATGTTTTTTTGCAGTGCAAGCAAAATTAAGAAATTCAAGACATTTTATCCTTAGAGGAAATAAAATGGACATTTAATCCACCTTCATCTCCTCATTTTGGTGGACTATGGGAATCACCTGTAAAGTCAATGAAATTTCATCTCAAGAGAACTATTGGTGACACTGTGCTGACATATCCTGAATTTCAAACTTTGATAACGCAAGTTGAGGCTTGTCTCAACTCCAGGCCGCTGTGTCCAATATCGTCTGACTCCAATGATTTAATTGCGTTAACACCTGGTCATTTCCTAGTAGGAACATCTTTAACCACCATACCTGAGCAAGATCTAAGTTCCTTAAATCATCTAGACAGATGGCATGTGAGACAGTTCATATTTCAACAGTTTTGGAAAAGATGGAGTCGGGAATACTTATCGCAACTTCAGCAAAGAACAAAGTGGCAAAAGAGTCAAAAGGATTTAGAAGTTAACAATTTGGTTCTAATCAAAGAAGACGATCTTCCACCTCTTAAATGGAGATTAGGGAGAATAATTGCTGTTTATCCAGGCTCAGACCATAGAGTCAGAGTTGTTAGCATTAAAACTGGTCATGGTGTCATAAAACGACCAATCGTGAAACTGTGTCCTCTTCCAATACAGACTAAAAACTGTGAACTGCGTGACATCTAATGTTGTATTTTGTATTAGTTTATTTTATGTTTTATTAATAGTATTTTCGTTACAGAATAAGACCTTGCAAAAGTCACCAATTGTTGAAATACCCCGAGATTTCAACGGGGGCCAGGATGTTCATGTGAGTATTGCGAGCTTATAAAATAAGATCGTTTGTTTTTTATTTGATGGCTCATCACTCCTCTGCAACCGGAAGTGTAAGGTAATTAATCTGTAATTTATCGTTTTGGAATGTTTCTCTTTAGTACTTGTTGCGTGTGGCAACTGAACTAGTGTTGAATTAGAACTTCGTTCTTGTGACAGCCGTGTGGAATGGCTCGCTATGTTGTAGTAATTTTCCCATTATTAGAATAAGTGTAATTAAATAAAAGTGGAAAATATACAGTCCAATTGCTCTTGTGTTTCATTTTGTGTACCAGCCGCGTGAAACTGTGTTAAGTAAGCATCAGCATGCATATACAGAGATATTTATATGTATAATACTCTATGCAAATATTGGATATATGATAGATTTATAAAAAGGAGATCACCATGAAATCAGTTAATAAAAAGCAAGTTCATGTTATATTCTTTGTTATATGGAGTTAAATATTATTTTCAGGTAGCTTAACTAACTCAGCTGATAAGAGAACCTATCACAGAGAAGAGCCATCGATTCGAATCTCAGCTTAAGGGCACAGTATTTTAAACTTTAGTACTTTTTAAAAAAGGTATGTTTTATGAAATTTTGCTAATATTAAAAAAATTACTTAACATTATTGAGTAAATCGTATTTTTGCCATGTTTGAAATGCATTTTAGCATCAATTAAAAGTCACGAATCGGTAGTATGCATAAAACTAACATATACAGTATATATACCGAAACAGCTAAACATTTATAATATTTTGCACTTATCCATTCAAATATTCAGATAAAAATACATATATTTTGTAAATATTTATTATGTATTTTTTTCTTTATAATGAATTTCACACTCACACATAACATCAACCAAAATCTGTAAAATCTGCATATCTATAAGTCTGTGAAATAATATTTTGTTACTGCATTCATGCATTAGTTTTGGAGTCCAAACAGGCAATTTGCCCTGAAGGACTTTTCATTTCATTTTGGTATTCTGCGTTGGTTCACTATAAATGTCGGTTCACTTTTCAAACTGTTGTAACCAAATATTAGACCCTCTATTATAGTTAAAGAAATTAAATAATGAAGATTCTGCATAATTGTAGTATGTTTCTCGCATTGTGATGCGCATTGTCTGAACAACGGTACCTAGAACCACCTAATTTTGGATAATGTACGTTTCCGTACGAATATGGCCATCTGGAAGCCAAAATTTGGTATTTGTTTTATTATCTATTTCATTTTTGTAAAACTTGAAGGAATTTTTGATTGACAAACTCAAGGACTTTAAAGCGAGCAATGGCAACACTGTAGAGAAAAAAAAATTGTCTCCAGCGCGCGAGACTGTGTATCGGAAATTCTAAAGATATGCTCCCCCCCCCCCCCCC
>KK119274.1:771181-785144 GCA_000611955.2 Stegodyphus mimosarum | reverse complement strand
TAATAAATATATACAAGAAATATTGTATACAAGAAAAAGAAATATTATATACAACAAGCGGATGTACTCAGGTAAATGCTTCTTCGAACTCAGATCTGAGAATAGTAATTCTACTGTTAACAGAAGTAATTTTTTGTAATAGTTTTGACATAAATAAAACATATTACTCAGAAAAAATACTGTTACGTTTCAATTAAGAGCTATTTAAAAGACTCCTCTTAAAAATTCTTTCTTTAAGAATGAGAGGGGAATCTCTTTATTTACATCGTTTATCATAATTTACTAGGTACTTCAAACTAAAACATGTTACATATTTTAGTATTCAGCAATGTTCACTTTATTTCTTAAAGTCAAAATTAAAAAATCCATTTTTGGAAGGTTAATTTACTCTTACTTTCTTTAAATTTAACAAAACTGGAGAGAGAGAGGTATTTGAAAAGATAGAAGACTGAAATAAATCGTGAGATCATTTCTTCTAACATATAGTTCTTACAGGCAATCTAAACAACATACAAAACAGGCTTACACTAACTTTCACAATTTATTGAAGTCACATCATTAAAGAAGCATTAAACATTTTACTAAATTGTATCTAAAATTTTCATGGAAACGAAGAACGGTGACGTGAGCTTACATCCTAAACGTTAGACTAAATCTTCCGTATATGACTAATGAATATATGAAACTCTTGATCGATAAAGAACATTTTGATAGAAATAACTTTTATTTAGAGTTACATCTAAATAAAACTTTAGGTTACATTCTTTAGGTTAAGTTTTACGTTGTATTTTATAGAATTTAAACACAATAAAATATGCTTTGGATCAAAATTTATAGTCTTTCACTTTTGTGGTTTATTCCCACAGCGTTTGTTTACGGATATAACCTGCAGATACGCATAACTGTGTTAAGAAGTAAAACACATCATTGCTTCTCTTTCGTGAGCATACGACAATTTGGAGTTACATTAAATTGTCATTACACAATCATTAAAGAGAAGTTTCCGAAATTCTAAAACTTCTGGTGGAAAATTAACAGCTGTTGCGCTTTTAGTCGCAGACTTTTTTTTTATTTTTAAGCCTTGTATTTTTAAATATGGAGAATTATCTTTACCACGATAAATTAAGCAGATAAAAATAATCGTTTCACGTTGCTAAGAAAATTACAATTGGAACTCTAGAAAAATTAATTAATATCCTTTCTATTTCTTTGATTAGCAAGATATTCGTGCAGAAAAGATTTGCAAAAGCACAATTCGATCGTGGTTTTCTTGTAATATTCTTGCATTATGCCTTTTTCTCCGCCAAGGTAATTAATTAAGTTTTTTTATGATAAGAACATTGTCATATTTATTAAATAAATACCAATTAACAATTATACGTAACATTATATCCTAACTAATATTATAAATGCGAATGTGAGTTTGTTTGTGTGTTTGTTTGCAACGCTTTCATGCCTTAATTACTTAACCGATCATCATGAAATTTTCAAGAAATATTTTTGATATATTAGAAAAGGTTATGGGCTATAAAATGTAACTTATCTGTTGAAACCTAAACTATATAATAGGTTTTATAGCTTAAAATGATTGTCGTTGTATAAACATTAAATGTTGAAAGTTTCATAACGATAAGTTAAACGATGTAAAAGTTTGTCTGCGCGCGCAGGTGCGGGGTTTAAACCACGCAAACATTTTATAGCTTATAACCTTTTCTAATATATCAAAAATATTTCTCGAAAATTTCATCATGATCGGTTAAGTTATTAAGGTGTGAAAGCGTAACATTTATTAATTAAGCGTTCATTAATTTTTATTTGTTTAACTTAATTTATTATTTAAAATCCTTCAAGTCCAGCTCTTGCTTCGTCTTTCGCAAACATTTTTCAGTCATTAGAAAATGTCCTTTTCACATTAAAAGACTGTAGTTTCCAATCAAACTTAGTTTTGCTGTTACTATTAACAAAGCTGAAGGGCAAGCATTACAGGTAGCAGGGGTGTATTTGGAAAAGTTATGCTTTTCCCATGATCAACTATATGTTGCCTGTTCTCGTGTATCCAAAGTCAGGAATTTATATGTATTAACGCCGAATGGAAAAACATATGATATAGTATACAGAAGCATCCTATAATAATACTCTTATTCGTGTTCTTCTGAAAAAGAATTAATGTTTTTAACGTTTTGTTAATACTTTAAACTTTTCGAAATCTTGGTAATGAAAATTATTTGTTTTCGTAACACGATATCTTAATAAAGCACGGTTTTCAGTTTTTTAAATCATATTTTATTTTAGAATTTGATATATCCAAATCGGAATTTAAAAATTATGCAGAATAGCGTCTTAGCACATCAATATGGATTTTTTTAAATCTCAGTAAAGAAGGGCAGTATTTACTGAAATTTTACGCGGAGTGTATTTTTAATTCAAAAAGTAAGTAATAGTAATTAAAATTTTATCCTGTGCAGGCAATAAGAAAAAGAAAACAAATTATTTTATTTTATTTTCTATATTATTTGAAACTTATTTAAGCACATCAACGCAAGCGAAGCTGCGGGTAAAAGCTAGTTTTTATCATAAATCCAGAAATCATTTTTGTAGTGTAAATCTTTTCATTATGACTTTCTCATATTATGGCCATTTTTCAGATCTCACGCCTGGAGCTTCATAAATATATTTTTGTTGTTCCAGAGATATTAGATTTAATAAAATTACATCTAACGTAGTAATTCCGACATTTCAAGACTGTAGCCAAAATTTAACAATTATATTAAAAAGTTAGACGAAATCTTAGAAACGAGAGATATTTCTGGAATAAAACAGCAGCAAATAGAGATTGTGAGATTGAAAGCGTCCATTAAAATCACAGAAAGAGTTTCCTTTCTGGTAATTACGCATTTAAAATTATCGATTTTTATTTTCATCTTTATCAGTTCACTTCATCTAAAGTGCCCTTAATTAATCCAATTTCCAATGGTAATTAAGTTCATTTGAGCCAAACAAATATTTCAAAACTGTGGAGCAAAACTCATTTCGATTACACTTAAATAAATCATGAGAATCTAATGATATTTGCATTAAGAATGAGTACAACTGGCAGAATTAATTTTTGAATAGCAATAGATTAAAAGATTTAAGAGGGATAATCATAGCGTTAAAATGGGTTTTAAATTTATGTTGAATGTTATTAAGTGATGTTAAAGTGTCAAGATCTACAATATTATTTCATCCTCTTTATTTAATAATTTAAAACAACTCTTGAAGCTTTCTGCAGTATTTATTCTGACAATTCAAAGTTATAACATAATAAATTACTGCAATAAAATCCTTCCAGAGAAACGAACGGACAAGGACTGGAAGGGAAGGAAAAGCACTTTTAAGTTATGCAAATTCAATTGCAAACAAAATAAATTGATTAATTACTGCTGCGAACTAATTTACAATATCATTAAATTCAGAAAATGTAAGTAAGTAAATTGCAAGCATGTAAATACAAGGAAAAAATAATACAAACCTAAACGTTTTATGTTAAAAACTTTAAAAATTAAAAGAAAATTAATTTGCATAAAGTGAATAACTGTTGAACAGGCAGAAGACAGATCTTTCCAAGCGAAAGTTACTCCCAAACCGAACTCTTCAATTACCCAATTCGTGTTTCGTCATTATGTAGGTTTGCGTTAAGAAATACGCAAAATCAAAAATAGTTATATGTTAAAATGAGAAGTTTAATAGTTAAGGAATTTTCCAGAAATTTAGAAAACAAATACACTACAGGAAAAAAAAATTATTATAACGTAAAAGTATATAGCCAAATAATTTAGAATCTCAAACTTATATAGGTACTTTCCCGACACGAATTACGCATGCAAACCAAAATAAACTAAAAAGCTAATTCTAAACATCATAAAAATTGCAAGAATAATAAATGACATACATTACAAAATAAACGTAATCTAAAATGATATAAAAAGGCAAGTAAAGGGTTAATTTCGATTTAACTTACTAAGTTACCACATTTTTCTAGTTTAAAATTTTGCTAAACTATATAAAGTTGAGAAGTTTATAGCTGCTATCTCTGAAAACAGAGGGCGCTAATACTATGTAAAGCTGAGTAGTGCGAAGCTGCAAATTGTGTTAGGTATTGTAAAAAATGTAGCTGCTCATCGTTATATTATTGTAAAAATGTAAGTTCTGTGTGAAAAATGAATAAAAACGTACATTTTATAAACTAATTTTGTAAATTTGTAATATATAAATATTTGGGAAATTAAAACGAAAAGAGAATTTTTCAAGGCTTGTAAGAACCATAATCCCCCATCCATTCCTTATTTTCAAGAACTTTGCAAAATTATTAAAAAAAAACATTTGGAATAGAAAAGGTAAAAATATACAAAAAACTAGAGTAAACCATAGTTAATCTCTTTTATTCAAAGCTCCAAACAGAACCTGTCAACGGAAAAGTGTTCTGAAGCTTTAAACAAAGTCAATTAACTGGACAATCAAAAACAAGTTTCGTTCCGACAAATCCACTGAGACCGCTATGTTCCAAGAAGCACAAAGTTTTTGTTTATCTTAAAAGGTTTTTACATAATTTCTGCAAGAAACCAAACAATGATTTGAAGGTTCTCATTGAATTTGTCTCTTTTCTTTACCTGTTTTTGTTGTCCGAACACAAAATTAGCAATATAGAGAAGTAACTGCGATGAAGTAGAAACAAAATTTACGAGAAGAAAAATATACATGTAATGCTAAAAATTTTATGCAATCAAGGAAAAATTAAAAATACGCTGGAAATTTTAATGCAGATACCTCCTGCCCAATCAAATCGTAAACCAAAGCTTTCTCTAACTGGAACTGAAATTATCGACTTCCTCCCTTCTGACTGCTGCTTTCTATTTCGCTTACGCTTGCCTGCTGGCAGCACGCTACTTTTCCATGCTCCTGCTTATTTGCCTAAGATGATGTCACACTTTAAAATTGAACTTATTGTATTCTACTATAATTAAGAAATATTTTGCATGCAAAAGGATGATTTGATATACGTAAAAAATAGAATGTGATTCTTCAAACTGAGTTGTACTAAATGCGTTATCACGCTTTTCCACTCAGCCATCTTCAAACCACTACGGTCTCCTCAGGTATCTACGCAATATAGAAAGCTGCTAAAAGTTCCAGTGTCCTTCCTCTGCGCTTTAAAATTACGACCTTATATAAATACATACATATTGCAACACCATGAAGTATTTATGCAAATTGAACCAAACTTACAGGAAACGTAAAGAGAAGTAAGACATAAAAATGATTAGAATTGCAAAGCGATTGCGCATACGTGGAATGAGAACCGGTCTCTTGTTCCAAGTATATAAATGACTGTAAAGTTGTGTTTATCGGCCTCTGTCCGCGGTGAACGTTTAATTAGTGGTCAATTTCCCGCTTGAACGAGTTCGAACCAGTTACGTTTCGTTCAAGCGAGGCCGCATTCGGTTTGCGAGAGGATGAACTTTCGTATCGAGCAATCGCAGCTCGCATGCAGCGTAATGGCGTAACAGTATATGCGTGTATGGAAGAAATGGACAGAGAGGAACTAAACAAGGGCGTAATCCTGGTAGTGGGGCAAGCAATAACACTACGACAGTAGAAGACAGACACCTCATCAGCATGGCTGTGATTGATTATACGAGACGACGTTCTGTCGTGTGTTAGCACATCGTTGGAGCACGGCTACAGATATTGCGTTATCTCTACCTGGATTTTTCACAGATTTTAACTATAAATCTCTAGTCAAGTTGAGTCATGTCGAATTCTCTTTATCGGACAACCTTTTCTTACTTTATTTTAGATCCGATTTCCTTTTTTAAAGCATTTTATCACGTACATAATTTTACGAAAATGTCTCCATGTACGATCACTTTTGAGGCGCGTTTTATCTATGCCTCCTTACATTTTCAATTTTAGAAAAAAAAATAACTGAGTATTAAAAATTAGAAAGTTCAGTTTTATTCAAAAATCATATGGAGACGATATGAAAATATATTTGGCTTTATATTCGAATTCAATTCTGGATTACAACGCTTTTTCTGCAAGTTCTTAAAGTCTGAGAACATTTTTGTGAGACATTCTATATATATTCCCACCTTTTTAGCCGGCCCAGTCAGCTCAGTATTTTTATTCTTATATGTTGATAAGTTGAGCATTTTTTGCTTTAAAAGTGGTTGAATTATGTTTTGTTTATGTTTCGGTTAAGGCTGTTATGACTTTAGTTAATCTGCGTGAAATAGTTGTAGATGGCGACAGGCCTAACGAGGCAGCCATTTTTTCCATTTGAAACTCTTAAGACAGTAGTGAATTAAGTCAGTTGGTGCACTAACTTCAACGTTTTTTTGCTCAATGGGACCAAAAGTTAACTTCCAGTTTTCTGCAATGGGGCCTGTTGGCCAAATTGCTTGTTTTTGGCCTGGAAATTCTAATTTTAATTGCAAAATTCTTTTAATTATTTTAACTGTATTGTTTTAGCGTTTTCTGTACTTTGTAACTTTTAATGAAGATGTTTTTTCCTTTTATATATATTTTTGCCTTGCCGCGAAACAAGAACTGAATTAATGATTAAGAAATGTATCTCTAATGAAATTAGAGGAAAAAAATTAATGAAGCGCAGCAAAAAATGTCTACAATTTAATAGGCTGTGCAAGGAAGTAATGTGGTATACACATCGTCAAAATTAAATGGTATTAAGAGAAATAGTCTTAATTGTTGCTTACACAAAATTATTAAAATAATTTGTACAGTAGTATTATTTAATATAAATTACAGTTTCGCCATAAAATTAGCAACGCGACAACCTTTCACTGTTTTACTGTTTTGCCAGTTGATTAATTTCAGAACAAAGTTATGAAAAAAATCGTTCTCATTCTTTGAGAAAGATCTTTCTTTAATGTTGTGTATGGTCAACTTTGACAGAAATGCAAATTTTACATCTTCGTTATAGAATTCAGATAATTCTCGATCTACTGCTGTGGAATTCCAGGCCATTCTTCTTAATGGCCGTTTTTTCTAACATTCGAAGATCTGGGGAGGGATTTGGCATGTAGCAATTCGATGATCTAAGGGATGTTAATTGTATCAACCAGGTATAGTGAGTAAGCTGGGTAAAACAATTTAAATTTGAATTAGAGTTTGAATGTAATTTTCTAAGTATTCTGACATCAGAGGTGCTAGGACGATCATTGTCATTATTAGCAACAACTCGTTCACATGGTGATTAGTTAAACAACCTCCATCAAAGATATGCAGCTGAATACGGACGTTTTTGATGATTTCATCCGAATATAAGATACAGCTTCGGTGGAAAAGTATATTTCATAAACAGAGGATTGTAAATTGTGTGTTCCTTTCTTCCTCCAAAACAGATCACTTCTAGAATAGCAGCCCGGAATATATCTGGACTCAAAGTACAAGTTCCCATTTCTCTTGAGTGTATTAAACATGACGACTACACCAGTTTAAACGAAACTCTTGGAAGACACAGCTGGTGGTAAACAAGCCATTGACTTTCCCGCATTTAATTTTAGCTTTGGGAAGACTTCGTGTAATACTGAAACGGCCAATTCCTGTGAATCCTGTCGAGCTTCTGTGATAGCATGAATGTATAAAACCAAATCCTTTTCAGCTGTTTTACGGTTTTTTCGAGTCGGCAATAAAGCAAATGGTCTTCGGATGCACTTAATTCTCTTGGTAGACCTTGATGTGGATGTTTGTTAATCAATTAGCCTCTTACAAAGGAGTTCTAAGTCTCTAAAATGACACTTTGAGGGGTACTCCGTTATTGCGCACCAAATCATTCCATTTGGGTTTACCTCTCTGTTGAATTTACCAATTAACTGCCACTTATCCTACACTTAAATGATGCCTTCGTGTAGTAAGTCTCGTAAGCCATTTTAACTTTAAATTACTGCACTCCCGAATTTGCACATAATCCATTTCGTAAAATGTTGCCTGTCTCCTAATCCGCATATATCATGCATTGATATATGCTCAAAAGTCCCATTTTACAGACAGTTTATGTAAAAAGTTATAACATTGGACACTGATTTAAAACTTGAGCGTATTTTATTCAGACTATTTTTTAAACTTTCAAGTGTACTATAAGTACTTCCAGCTTAACTCATTTCAACAGCAATACAAGTTTCCCAAATAAGAGAACACACATTTTAAGCTAGATATCTCAATAACGTTTATATTTAATGCACCAAACACTAGTTATAGAAATAACATGCAACATATCATGTATGCTAATTCGCTTTCTTCAACTGCAATGGCGTGAAAAACAAATTTTTTTCTGTTAAACATTATATTGCCAAGAACTATCCTGACATATTTAGGCTGAATGAAACACACCTTAGACTTTCCAAGAGTTTATAGCTAACAACGAATTTACAGCAGAGGCAGTGGTTCCTCTATTATTGTTAATCGAAGCATAAAAAATATCAGATATCCACTTTTCATAGTACAAAGTATAGAAGATTGTGCTTGTCTAATTTTCAGTGGTAATACCGAATATCTACACGTCTCGGTTTACTGGCCTCCAGATTCACAGTTAAACAGTCAAGATCTCGATTATCTAATTAATCTAGGATATTCTGCCATAATTGCCGGAGACCTAAACTGTAAACAGGGAAGTTGGAATTCCTTTAATACAAACCCAGATGGTACTACTTTCAACAAATACATGGCTTCTAATAATATAAACATCTCTGGCCTTAACGAGCCTACGCACATTCCAGAGTGCCCTCTTTATATTCGAGATATTTCGGACATTAAAACAACCTTCCTGAAGCTCCTTATCTCTATGCAGATAACGACCTTGCACTTAGACCATCTACCTGTCAGGTTTACACTTTATGCATATTGACACAACGTTCCGCTGCCCAAGTATCATGTGAATTGAATTGACATCACCTACCATATACAAAGCATTTTTCCTGAAAGTACCGCACTAACTAACTAGTTGTACTGTTATAAATACCATGACTATCAAATTGCAAAATGATTTGAATAAGACCAAACATGCAAGCGAAAATAAAAAAAAAGTCAGTTCACTCTACCAACCCACATCCTTCAGAAAATTCGGCAGAAAAACAGACTCAGGAAAATTTATCAGAACATTCTGGTCCCTCGTGACAAGCATAACTTTAAGAAGACCCTCTACGAATTTGAATGAGAAAGTTGTCACAGCTTGGTCGAGAATTTAACACACCCCGATTATTCAGTATATTATAATTATTAGAATACAATATTATAATTGCAAATTATAATACACTATTATAACTGCAAATTATAATACACCGTTGTAATTGGATGTTCTTGTAGCAAAATTTACGTGAACTACCACGACTAAGGAGTTACAAGAAATGCTTATTTTACGTTCACGTACTCTTCCGAGTTTATTTATTTCTTAGGACAGGCCCTTTCGTATCGACCGGATTTTAAAACTTTACATCTAATACCCTGGAAACAAGTGATAGGTGAAGTAAAGACACGAAGCTGAAAACTTCGTTTCAAAGTGATGATCTCGGGACTTCAGTAGAACAGCTTAGAAGTTTTTAGTACAGCTTGCTTTGCCTTCTGAGCATGTCATGGTTTTAAGTCTTATCTTTACGTTCGGCATATGGTTACGGTTATGTTAGTATTTGCCGGTGATCGTACTAATGGGCCAAATCTCTTAGTTATTGCTTTGCAGCTTCGGCTGATTAGTTAGATTAGTTTCTTATTTTCTATCGTAAGTTAAAATCCGAGTGGAAGCTACCTGTAAGGCCGAGAGAAGGCAACTGTGAATATTCTTGAATTGAATTAGATTAATTTTAACCCTTCTTTGGACTTGTTATTGAAGTTCTAGTAGCAAGCGATTAGTCGCTACACTCTTCTTAAGTATCCTAGTTGCAAAAGATTACCAATTTAGCCAGAATCGTATAACTGATTCACGTTCTAAGTACGATTGTTAACTCAAAAATTGTGCAATGATATGTGAAGCAAATATAATTCAAAGGCAAAATTTCACATAATATCAAGTATTAAAAGCAAACAAATTTTGAAAACGCAAGACTGTGTTTTAGGAATAAATGCCAAAAAACAATTATACGCAAAGGCAAATCTAGGCATGAAGCACAAGGATAAGATAATGCCATAATCAGAAATTGCGCAAGACGAAATGATAAGAAACAAAATATACTAAGGATAAACTCTTTTTAATAATTTCAGCCCGAGCAGTATTTAATGCGTTTAGTTAAAGTGTTTCTTGATAAATTTTTCATTTTTACTGTATCTATGCATAGACCGGAAAGTACCGAAAATTAAATTGGGAAATTTTTGTAAATCCGTTTGGTTTCAGTATCTCAACGTAATATATTTTGATCCGAAAAACACATAAATATAAGATAAAACTTCCAAATCTCCTCTCTGGAAATAAATTTTATTGCTCCGAATGTTTCTATCTGATTTCCCGTAAGATTCACTACGCATAGGTTTCGAATAGAAAAGTCGTAGCAAATGTTTTGTATGCATGATATATGAGTCATTTGAATTTAAGCGCGTAAGATCAAATCCGCACATTTAAATAAATGCATCCGCACATTTTAGTATCTTATAACTCATAGGCTTCCCAATACTTAAAAGAAATACTTCCTTCCCATTTTCCTGCAAATCAAAAAGCTACTGCAATATTATGCTACTTTTAATTTTTTTAATTAAGTGAAATTTTTAAACTAACATATTTATAAAGACAAACGTGGAATGCTAATTTGGTTTCAGAACTTTGTTAATGGGTCATTCAAATCCCCGCGAGATGTTTGCTATTAATTATTATTAATGACATACGCCTGACGAAACTGCAATAATCTCATCCGTTTTTCAATGAATGAATTCTGAACTTTTCCTGATCAGTTTGTAAAATATTCTCGAATTTTTTAAATCACTCCAAGGATTCATAATAGGATACTAATAAGAAAAACTGTTAAAAATAAACAATGTTGGGCAATGGTTTTGAAGAAAGCAGAATTTAAAGTTAACGTTAAATGTAAAGAAAAAAAATTAACATTCAGTTACTAAATGAAATTTAGTATGAAAGAGTTTAATTAAAATTCTTGAATTCCTAACCTCATTTTCTTAGAATAGTTTGATAAAATAATTTAAAAAAGAACTCAAACTTTTTACAATTTCCCAAAAATATTCTAAATCAGAGCAAGTGTGCAGGTAAATTTTTATTTTAAAAATCAGTCTGATGAACTTTAAACAAAAAACTTAGCTCTGTCTCGATAATTCCTATAATATGAACTACTATAGCTCTAAGGCTCGGCCTTATATCGTTATCCAGGCCAAATAAAACAAAAATTATCGCCTTCTTTTTTAATAAATTCTTCTATTTATTAAACATCAATAAAACTAATTTCCCGAACGTTTTCAGTTAATACGTTTAACAAGAATATTTATAAGAATCAGAATCATTTTTAAGATTTATTTTTAAGATAGTAAAGACAAAATAAAATAATGGTTAATTAAGATTAACTTAAAAAGCACTTCGGATATCTCCTACTTTAAGACACGTCGTACTTGATTTATGGATAACTCAAGTGAGATTCAAGTAATCAAATGTTTCAGATTTTGTAGATGCATTTTCATCTTTTAATTTGAACAAGGCTTAGTGTTGAGATCACATTTACTCGTTGATAAATCTATGGGAAGAACTCAAGCAAAATCATCCCTAAAAAGATATCTGAAGTGCTTTTTAACTTTGTAGAGTATCTTAATTAACCAAGTTTTATTTATTATTTTGATCTTTATTATAATTTCTCCTTTCCGTTCTTCTCACTAGAGCGCAAATTACCTTTGGTGTATTTAAGTCAAGGTTTTTGAATTTTCAATTAAGAGAGTTTCTTGCAATCGCGTATTGCTGTTAGTATTTCTCTTCAGGTCTGTTTATGCAATTTTCCGGCTTTATCATTCTCACTAGCCGATGAGTTAAGCTGCGCACTAGTTAAATACCTTTTGAAGCTGCTTACTCTACCTTTGAAGTAGCTGCTTACTCTACCTTTGAAGTAGCTGCTTACTCTACCTTACTTACCTTTGAAGCTGCAGAGTCTTAGACCGCGTTATCAAGATTTGAATTCAGTCGTTTGCTATTGTTAAACTTAATAGCTGCAAAGAGTGATTTTGTTTGTGGCACAAATTTCGCATTCATATTCAGTTTAAGACTAAAATAAAAAGCTTATTTTAAACTTTCTTCAGCGCTTTGCGAATATCTAAGACCAGACAGAATAACCAGACAGAAGTTAACCCGCTATCTGTCTAGCGGGGTCTGCAGGAGCTTAGTTTCCAGGCACAATGGCAACTCTTCAACTTTCATATCTCGCAGAGAAGAGATAATAGTTTTACCCGTTAGGATTAGCTTAACTGCGTTTTAATCTCAAAAGTGCTGTTAAGAGAGCATTTTATTGGTTATATTTGAATATTTGTAAAAGAGTTGAATAGGCGAGAGATTTTGCTTAAAATTTAAAGAAAGATAATTGCCGAGGTCTGCTTTGCTATAAGAACCAGACAGAAGTTAGTTTTGGTTTCAATTTCAAAGACTGCATTTACGAAAAAGCGTTTCTGAATGTATGTAACGTAGTGAATTATTGTACAAATGAATAGAAGTAATATTGTTGCCGAGATTTTAATTTTAAGTGGCAAATCCAAACTGAATCTAGTTTTAATGTGTGCAGTTATGCTAAAATATTTTATTCGAAATACAGGAATGTTTATAATATAGATGAGTTTGTGTGAGAAATGCTTCATAATTACACAGATAACTGTTAGCATTTTTTATGCTGGAATTTCTCTGAATTAAGTCTTTTAGATTAAAAATAACTTGAAAGAACTTTATACTGAAATAAAGTATGTTATGCCCTCCTAAATAGAAAAGTAAATTTGCAGTAGTGGGATGACTATAATGCAGAACAAATATCTTCTTGAAAAATAAGATCATTGTGTATTCAAAGCAAAGCCATGTTCTCTTTATTAGTTTAAAAATAAAAGATCATCACATTTTGTGATGAACATAAGCATATCTAAAGACCAGGAAAAATAAGGAATGTTCCCGATCATCTCCACGATAATCTTATATGAAAGAATGTACTGTTTTGCTGAGGAAAGCTCATTTCACGCCTAGTCATCGGACCAGATGCTCTGTCCATTTAGCTCAGTCGCCCTACCAAATCTAGTGTTAACATTTATTTATATATTTAGAGCTGCTTTATGTTAATATGCCTTACTGAATCCTTTTTACCTCTAATTTGCTGTTTTATAGCTATTTTATATTGCTGTTTTCCCAGAGTGACAATAAAAAAAGTCCTCCATTTATGAATCCCTAGCGACTTATCCGCTCAACCAATCGGAGTTAAGTTTCAGATATTTTTATTTGAAGTTAGCCCTCGAGATTATGATGATTTAAAATAGTATTCTCACGGTTATGGTTACAGAAAAAAATGAAATCTTTGACAATATCCACTTTTTCCCCTCGCAAATTGATCAATGTATTGAAAAGACATAAATGGTGTTGGAACGATACACGTGTGACGAAAACATTTGCAAGCGAGAGCGTTATAAAGGACCAAGTTTTCACTTGCCCCTTTCGCAGACGATAACGCATTGCACAGAGATATTTGACAACATTGAAGAAATGTAACATCCCACGAAGAATCTGAGCAACTTCACCTTTTATAGCTTCTTTCAATCCTGACAAATCTCATGCATTTGTTGTGAAAAGAAAAATTTGCGGGTTTTATTAATATTTTTAAATTTAACTTGCATACTCAACCTCTCTTGGTGCCGTGACAAACTAAAAAAAACACAAAAAATACTCATAAAAATATAATGAGTTCAATAAAATCATAATCCTAGAGACTGGTGTTTGAAAACAAATTAATTTTCTTTAAGC
>KK119274.1:753815-769422 GCA_000611955.2 Stegodyphus mimosarum | reverse complement strand
GTTCGTCCCCGCAAGAAAAGGGGACGAAAAAATGCAGCTGGTCGCTGACCCTTGACCCCAAAATTCTCCTCCCGTGAGAACGCAAAAACAGGCTATCGCTGTCTGCTAACTTAAGAAATTTTATCCAAATCAAAAGAAATAATTTAGCGACAGTATAATTTAAAAATTACATCTCTAACATGAACATTAAAATTTTACTATTCACTGTAAATTAATAAAATTAATAAGCACTGTAAAATAGTAATTAATAAATCTACACAAAAATTCCCCCACGGTCCGGAAAAGAAAATTTTTGTGCAACAAAAATTTTCTACAAACACGTCAAAAATTATAAACACCAAGAATATGCATAACTACAGATACTATGCTTTCAAATGGATATAGTCACGGACATCAGTGATAATCTATTCAGAACAATTTAAAATTCATCTACACGTAAACGAATAAATTAAGAAAATTTCAACTAAAACGTTAAGCACAAATCAATTTGTACACTAAAAACAGCAAGAGTGAAGTGTCATAAATCCCCATGTTTACTAACTTGATAACACAAAATGCTCACAAACCAAAACCAATTAAACCACTAGTGAGTAAACCAAAATCACATGCATTTTTCCCTAAATAAGCAACACTAACTAAAATATAAACCAGAAACGTTTATTACAAATTAACCTCTAAACTGCAGTAGAAGTACAAACACGTAGAGAAAAACTCCAGAAAGGGAATTCAGTAACTTACCAAGTAATCCAAAACACTAAGGCGTCCCCCAGTAAGGAAAACAAAAATAAATTCAATTGCAATTTGATTTCAACAAAAGAAAAGAAAATTTGAACCAGCCGAAAAAACTCCCTAAAGAAGAACCAAGAACCCAAAACCGAAGAGACCTCTCAAACGTGTGCACACCACCACTACAAAGAAGCCCAGTTACATAAAATCGAAAAAATTAAAATATTTCTTCAAAGAGCAAAATAAAAAAATCCAGATACTTCAAAAGTTACTCAAAATTCATAAATAACCCATTTACAGAAAAATTCTAAACAAATTTGTCACCAGGAATACGTCAAGAATGAATCAAAGCAAGTTAAAGAACACATGAACACACACCGAAATTCGCAAAATAACAAAAGGTGTACAAAAATACCCACAAAAGTTTGACAGTATGAAACATAAAATTGTATAAAGAGCTGTTTAGGGAATGTGCACTGCTTTGAGAAAATGCAGTATTGAGCAACATCTATACAAAAACGCTCAAAACAAAAATGAAACATACAAAAACCCAAATTTAGAAAACGAGACAGCAGCCTCTTAAGCAACAAAAGTGCATGCACTGCAATTGTGAGATGCAGTCCTTAGCATTAACACAAATTTTACCAAAGAGACTACTAAATCCTTCAAGGAATAAATGTGAAAATCTCAATCAAGGAGGAAGTGCTTTAAAACTCAAAATCCCAAAATAACTCAAACTCAAACCCTAAAAATCCACAAATCTGTACACTAAGCTCCAAGGAAAAATCCACACTGAAACATGGCAGTGTCTCTACCCACGCTTAAAGGCAACAAGTCTTGTGATTTTTAAAACATTGGCAATAAACTGAAAATGCATAACATATACTAAAAAAAACTCTTAATATCAAACTCACACAAAACTGCTCCAGCAACCTGAAGCCACCCGTATAAGTATTCATTCTCATTTCACACCAACGATCTTATTCAGCACAAAACTAAAATACGAATTAGAATTAAACTTTAAATATGCAACAAATTCAATCAGGAATTGAAATCCAGTGACAAATGCTAAAAAGTAATAAATATCAAATTGATTAATCAAATAACCATTTAGTTAACGGTTCCAAACAAGTACACTACTCACTAATTATTTTTTTCACCAAAATAGCCCTTAACAACTTGAACGCCTGTACAATGAGTGTAGAAGAGTAATTATTCTAATTTCATAATTTACAACACAACTGTTCTACCTTGTCACAAAACAAATTCTCACAAAAACGAATTGCCACAAAAATTTCTCATAAATTTGCAATTCTAAATTCTCGTAAAACACTAAACTCTAAATGTTTAAGCAATTCTCACTAACAATAATCACTATTCACCAAACTACAAAACTCAGAAATTAGGCAGAAACTCAATTACTACTTGAACAACTCATTAAGGCCAAACAAGAACCAGCAAAAATATTGAACACTCATTAAAGCTATAAAGACCTTTACTCAAGCTGATACCTGAAAATCTAAAAAATTCAGTAAAATCTCTAAACACACCATCACTGGTCCCTCGAAACTTTACAAATCTAACCAGCATTAACGTTAATAAAAGAAATGAATTACTCAAAATAAAATCTAAATTTCTAATCAATTTCTGTTATAAACATTCTCTAAAATCCATTAACACAATTTAAGAACTTAAAAAAAAATCACTGCTAAATTAACACTTAACAATCGTTCTGACATTAAACAATTCACTTAAAAATGTGCAAATAAGCAAATCAATTACAAAAATGCAAATAAAATCAAATTATAAAAATGTAATTACCACACACAACTTTAAATTAACTAAAAAGGTGTGTCAAAGAGTTAGGTGCGCTCAAACATAAAAATCCAGGGCTACTCAAAACACAATATTCACATAAGCATACACAAAATAGAAATTAAGTATATAATACAAAATACACATAAATAGTGGCCTACCAGGTCGCGAGGTCACGGCACCATTGTTGTGAAAAGAAAAATTTGCGGGTTTTATTAATATTTTTAAATTTAACTTGCATACTCAAACTCTCTTGGTGCCGTGACAAACTAAAAAAAACACAAAAAATACTCATAAAAATATAATGAGTTCAATAAAATCATAATCCTAGAGACTGGTGTTTGAAAACAAATTAATTAATTCTTTAAGCTATATTAAATTTTCATAAATCCTCAACACAGTAAATTCAGTTTTATCATATCAACTCTCAACTCTTAAGTTCAATGAAATGAAAAATCCTCCCTGGTGTTTTGTTAAACTCAAAATATTAATATTCATGTAAAATGCATTCATTAACATGCTATCTCTCACTAAAACTAACTAATCGGCTCTCCTTCCTGAAAACACATAATTTTCAATACAACCTTAGAGATAGTCACAAACACTTAAAAGTAAAACACAGAACAGTTCAAAACACCAGGGAGAAATAAATCTCACACACTAAGAAGTCAAAACACCAGTTAAATTAATATATCTGATCGTATAGTCATAAATAACATTAAATTCTCCTACGTTCGCAATAAACTACCCAGGTTCGAATGGAAGTTTAACCATGTTTTCCGAAAGGATCACATGGGTGACCTACAGTAGACCACAAGATAAAAAACACAAAAAACATACAACAGTAAAACAAATAAAAACATTTATTTAATATTCCAAAAGATTATCCATTCAGAATAACTGGCCAGACTACCCCTACAAACATTTACTAAAAATTACTCACAATTCTTCATGCGACAATCTAAACCATAATCAATATTGTATTCAAAATTATTAATTACGTATCTTACAATAATTTCGTAATTATCACTGAACCATACTCAAGTAGTCTGAAACATTTTTTATTTCTTTAAATATTTACAAATCTTACCAAAATCTTAATGAAACAATTTACACTTTCTATTAATCTTAGGAGGTTACTCAAGCATTTAAACTCACACTACATATACAAATATTTTAAATCAGTTTTCGTAAAGTGAAAGATGAAGTTTTTCCTAATAATCGATTTCACAAAATCCTAAATCAGTTAGGGCAATAAGTTTGAGGACACATATAGAATTTAATACAAAATCAAAAAAATAATCAACTCACGGTGGAGAAAAATTCCTGCCCAGATTTCGTCTCCCTAATTGTATACGAAACGCACGTAAAAGAAGTTCAAAAATCTTTCTTCATCACTGCCGCACCAACTAGTCAATTCTTCTGTTGTAGAAAACTTCCTCATGGATATAGTCATTCTGCATTCAAGGAGGTCCAACTTAGTATGCATGTCCACCAACATTTCGATGATGTCCTCAACAAAGAAAAATGGAAGCCGCAGTAATCTGTATGTAAAAGTTCACCGACTTCTGAATGATGTTCTCGCTGAAGATAAGCGCAAGTCACAGTAATCTGCATTTAAATCACAGTATTTTTCCTCAAGGAAAAAAAAACATCAGTGAGAATAAGACATAGCCGCAGACTTTCAGAAAGGATTCGCCGACGACGATACGATGGGAGCCCGCATCGTTCTCGGGCCAATTCTCGCACGGACAACCCCGAGAAGGGGCCGCCGGGCCCTCTCTCTCCCCTCAAAAAGGACTCTTAAAATCTGACAAAATCTTGAAAAAGTCCGCTCGCCACGGGAGCGACCAAATTTAAAACCTCGTGACGCTCAAAAAGTGCACCGCCTCTATAATTACTATTGGTTAAAAAAAATCCATAAAATTAAAACTCACCAATGCTACACAAAACAGTAACCCTCTCCAACCATTAGAAACAGACCAATAAATACCCAACAAAATTCTAAGAAAATCAGTTCTATCCTTTCACAATGACAAGCCCCTTACTTTCAAGCACAAAAACAAAGTAATAAATCTGTTAACGTTCGACTCCTCAGACAGATCCCAAATTTTGCACCCTCATAATTCTATCAAGAATCGGCGCCGCTAAGCGGATCGCCTTTAAAAAAAAAAAAAAACACAAGTTCGTCCCCGCAAGAAAAGGGGACGAAAAAATGCAGCTGGTCGCTGACCCTTGACCCCAAAATTCTCCTCCCGTGAGAACGCAAAAACAGGCTATCGCTGTCTGCTAACTTAAGAAATTTTACCCAAATCGAAAGAAATAATTTAGCGACAGTATAATTTAAAAATTACATCTCTAACATGAACATTAAAATTTTACTATTCACTGTAAATTAATAAAAGTAATAAGCACTGTAAAATAGTAATTAATAAATCTACACAACAGATTTCAGATAACATCAGAACCAGAAATTCATCGAAGGGAGATCGCAGATCGCGGTGTCCACGAAATTGTAAAGTTACAGAAGATGACTCTATCTTGAAATGTTGTACGCTTTGAAAACTTGTAATTTCAACAAAAGATCTTTTATCTCTGTGCTCTCTTTTGTTGACATAGGTCCTTTACAATGTTCTTCCTTGCACATATTTTAAGCGAGAATTGTTGTTATATGTGCATTGTTTAAAGCCATTTATAGTTTTTTATACCTTCAAATAACAATATAGGAATTTTCATTTCGATCGGTTGAGGGGATAGACCGCTGGTGTTTATATATCTGGGAAGTTTTTAATGATATCCTTATATTTCAGTTTACCTTGAGGGAAGGGAGACATGTAAGAATGAAGAGTATATTTACTAATAATGTGGCTAGTTTATTTTACTCGTTATTAATAAAAACTTCTCCTATATCCATAGTAAGGTATAAGAAATAATAAATTTTAGAATTTTACACAATTACAGCTGAGGATAGTATTTCAATTGAGATTGAATAATGCCTACTTCATATCTTGTATAAATAACAACAAAAAGTCGATCAAAAAGATTTATCGCTGAAGATGTTTTCAATAAAGAAGCCTCTTCCCCTTTAATAGAATTTCAGCATTTTGCGCCTAAGAAATAATATCAGGTCATATTTTAACATAAGTTTCAACAATGCGGTATCCAATTAAATAATATTATTAGCACAATTATCAAATCAGCGTGATAGTAATTGTCCGATAAAAGTTTTTCGGAAGATCGGAAAAAGAACTGTGAAATTTTAGGGAATCATCTTTTTAACAGATGTTAAAAATTTACTACTTTAAATTCATATTTATGTGATTAAAAAAATGGGGCCTATTAAACTAAAAGGCTTTCTCATCTATTGGCTCCAACATTTTCTTGCTCATGGCTATTCAGATTTCATTATTTTAGTCAATTTAATTTTCTTCTAGCAATTTTTACGTCATACTGTGTATAATGCCCAGATGTACTAATTGTTCTAAATTCAACTCTGTAAAACATTGTAAGGTTTATCCTAAGTTTATTAACAGTTATTTTAAGTTTTGTATCTTTCCTGTCTTATTCTAATTTCCGCTTACAATTTCCTGCCAGAATGTAAATTCAGAAACGCAGTAAATGCAAATGTAAAAGAGTACTATTTAAGTCGATGTTTCCCCGACTTAGACAGAGAGAGTCTGATTCCCTGACTAGCGCGCGTTTGCATTTGACTAATTTCTCTCTTAGTTACTACGCTCGGCCATACCTTAGGCCCTTGCTTGGCTTCGCCGATTTAATTAATATTTAGGGGCCAACTAGTTAGATTTCTGATAGCTTCGGCTATACCTTTCAAATAGCTTAGTTAAGTTAGTTTAGTTTAATTTAAATTCATTATTATTTAAGTTCAAGCCTTAGTGGAAGCTTTGTGGAAAGTTCCAAGTAGGAACTGATTGTAAATATTCAGAAAAATACAGGGTTGTAAACCCTTCTTCAGTCTTACGTGTTTTGTTCACACACTTAAGCGATTATTCGCTTGTTAGTGTTCGTGAGGCTCTAAGTTAGAACTTTAGAATTAAATAAGTAAAACCCCACAACATTTTGATACGTAAACACTAAGATGATACAAGCAGCTTTAAGAATTATTAGTAATCTTTTAAACACTTCGTGGATTTGCCTAACAGGTATATAAGTTCCTAATTTAAGCGTTTATTGTTAATTGATACTCAGCATGTCTAGGCGTTGTACGGACTGTATTGCATCGTCTGGGAGACATACAATGTATTAACAATCATACAAACCATGTAATATTGGTTTTTTGTAAATAGGTTTTTTTTGCAATTTGCTCCAGGGAGAAAAAATCGCTAATTTTTTTAATAGTATCAAGCATATAGCATCTTTTTTTGCTCTTTACCTTTTGTTTAATAAATAAGCTTTACAAATAAGTCAAATTTGTTTTGCTTCTAACTCTTCCTTTGCCTGATTTTGCATTATCCTTAGTTTATGGACATGAGTGTAGAAGGTCTGGAGGACATTAACCTTAGCCAGTTACAAGAATAACACTACAGACTAAAAAATTTCATTTTGTTATTTATCTTAATTTTCTGGTACTAAAATCGTTAATATTACAAAACCTGGTTTCCTTTCCTCAGGAATAATTATTCCTCAGTTGTTTAAATTTTGGTGTAATAAAACTTTGCTTATTTTGATTCATATTAAATTTTTCCTTCCAGTTTTTATCTGTATAGTAATTTTATTTATCACATTTTGATCTTTAGCGGTCACCGCAATTTGCTGCTCCATTGAAAAAATGCTTCTTAGAATTAATAGATTGATTCTTTTTAGAGACTATGCAAATCATTAACAGATAAAATCAAAAACAGAAAATAAAATGATAGATCACACTTGATAGCAAGGCAAAATATAGAACATATTTTGATAGATAAATGTTTCAGTATTCTGAAATTGAGATCTATAAAAGCAACGAGCGATATTTTTTTTCTTTCTCTCTATTCTTTCCATTCTGTAGTATATTTCATGTAAAATATATCAGGTAACATCTTGAAAAATAGTGTAATAAAGGGACGCTAATAAAAGTATTAATTTATTTACTTGGATATACTGCTATTTCTTACATATACTTTTGTTTTCTGTTTTTCTCTGAGTAAGAATTCACATTTCTCTGGTAGTTCTCAATAACTTACTTTAATTTCCTACAGGGCGAAGGAAATGGGATCTATACATCCAAATGCGTTTTTATGTTTATTTTTATTTTATGTGTAGAATACCGTCATCATATGGGAACAGGAACAGCAAATTAGCAGTCTCATAAAAGGGATGACGCAAGTAATAAAATATTTTTAGCCCGAAAGAGCAATTAAAGAAAGTTAAATACTAAACCAGAAAAAAATATAAATTGCATTAAGCATTCGTTTTTTATACGGCAATCAACGTAGTTTCTGAAACAAAATTACATTGCTGTAGTAACATTTCCTTATCATTAGTGCAATGGATTTTATTTCCTTTGCTCTAACCTTTTTTTTTCATACAATGCTCTGAAAGAATTCTTTTAATGATCATGACATCAACGATGAATTTTTCTTCTTTGACTCTATAATATCCTAAATCACAAAAAAACTTACATCGGAATTATTTTCAGTCAAGAGTTAATACTCTGTGAGAGCTGATTTTTGGTTTAAACAAAACTGACGAATTTTATTTAGAAATAATGGAAACAAATAACTACTGTATGCACGAAAATTCTTTCGCAGTTTTTTAAATTCTTATTATTTTTCTTGGGATAAATATTCATTACTTTTTATTTCTTTAAGGTAGAAGCTAACAGAAGTTTACTGTTACTTTTTTTATATATATTAAAATGAACACTCGCTCGGATTACCGACATATTAGAATCTACTAAGTTATGCCACTTTAGAAATACGCCATTTGAAAGAAACTCATTGTAATGAAACTCAAATGTAATCCATTTATGTTTAATTTTAATTTCTTTGTTATATTTCATATGAATAAATGGTAAAAAAAAGAATAATATATTTTTTTCATTTAGATAAAATGGAAAATGATAATAAAAGGGAAGTTTTCATGATTATTCTGAATACACATGATTTTAATTTAGGATTTAGATGCACTCTAGCTTCAAAATGATTAAGATCCCGTATGATTCATTCTGAAATCAACTACTAATACAGACATACATATTATTTTTTTCTAAGATGGAAAATATATTAAGCACGAAATTGATTAAGATGAACTTTTCTCAGAAATGTTCTAGTTTCGTGAAGCTCCAGAATTAGTTATAATTATTTATAGCAGCACTTATTTCTGTATGAACGAAAACTCAGAATTAAGAGGAAAAAGTTATTAGATCTACTTGGATAGAATGCAGCGAAATAAATAGATAGGGATCTTCCATCTCAGCTTTGTTGAAATCAAAAGTGGCTATTTCCACTGCTGGAATTTTCATATATGATCTGGGTATAAATATCCAAGATTCTGGTGAAAGTATAAGGAGTCCCTTCGAGTCTAGGACTAGCAAACTGAAGACAGCAATTTACCTTCCTAGATCTTTTCACAAATATGTCAAATGAAAAGTATCTGTTTCGACATACACGCATTAAAATCCGCATTGATCTCAAACCACTACAAGAAATCTGAATCCATTTCAGTGCAAGGTTTAAATGTAGCAACTCAATCTGAAAGACAGAGCAGTCATCACTAATTTGTACTGTTTGAAGTCTCTTTCTTGTTTATCTTCATAAACTACAAAAACAAAGCCATCCTTATCACTCATCTTACTTCTATCTATAAAACAAATTATTTGGTACTCTTCAGTAATAGCACTGGAATAGACAACAACTTGTATAAGGTTCCTGTTAAAAGGATATAGCAAAGAAGAAGATTGGTGGCAAGGAAATTTGACAAGGAAATATCTGCAACTGCTTTCTTTCAGCGCAATATTACTTAAGATTTCAATATCAATTTGTGGAATAAGAGCGGTAATAAAAAATTTCTCGTAACTAATAGCTGTGTAGCCATTAATAATTCTTAAAAGAAATCGTTTCATTTTCCTTAAAAGCTTTTACTTTACTTTCTTCAGTAAAGAACTTAATTGACACTATTCCCTGCCTTTGCATCAATTAAAGAGCATTTGTTTTGATTCCATAAGTGTTTTTATAAATTTTAAATATCCTGATAATACCTTTTCGCAGTTGCCTGAGGGATGGGAAATATGATGCTGCCATTAATATTTGTTACCCAATGTAACTTCTCAATTTGAGTAACGTCTTTCATAGGAACGTTCTCACGTGATAAACTTTTATCAGTATTCATCTTTTTATGAACCATCATACGTTTGCTATCGAGTGGGTTTAATTTGAAATTATAAAGTTTAAATCACTTAAAATCAGTATTAAGTAAATCTTGAGACAAAAAGCAAGCATCAACGAATCTTTTTCGTAAACAATTAAAAAGAGACCATCCTCCGTAAGTTTCAGGATAGCCAGAAAGTGTTCCTTTGAAACAACGAGGCTCTTGAATAAGAGCATCACTAATGACAGCATTACCCATGCAAAGAATTAATTGCTGAGTGGCAAGTTTAGATTTATACAAATTTAAGTGAAATCACGCAGGAACGAAAAGATATATTAGGAAGTTTGAAAAATAATCATATTGTTAAAACACTCATGAGTATTACAGCAATTTGTAAGAGGTTTATGATTAATGTCAATGGACGTGATAGTATTCTTAATTCTTTTATTAAGTTTGTCAGGACTGAGTGTTCTGTGCATACTTTCTGACAAAAGCAAATGCAAATTAAACTTAACTTGAATAAGAAACAGAGGTACGTTCTTTTCTTCCACTGGCTTGCGATCGCCTTTGCAAAATCATTTCATTCAAAATTTGGGAGTTATAAAATGAAATGACATTCATAAAGCTTTATACGGTAACTCTGTTTACGTTTTCATTTCAAAAATTCTCAAAGGGAGAATATGAAAATTATTGTCTTTTTTTTTGAATGATTTTATTAGAGAAACAGGATTAATTTTGTTTTCCTGATCGTTTCATTCTCGGAGTAAACAAAAAATAAAAATTAATTTTTAGTAATCTCAAGTCTGAATTGCTTTATAGTTTTCCTTTGGTCCATTATATAAAACTTAATACACATTTTGAAGTTAAATTAAAAATTAAAAATTTAAAATTAAGAATAAATAAGCATCCGAAGTTATTTGTTTTCTTAATGTTGCAATTTTAAAATATTTGCATGTCACTCTAAAAAGTATTGAAAATAACCTAAGTTAATAATAATATGTTTCTACAGATTATAAATGCTCTTTTTCATTGCTTTTTTATTTTATTTATTCATAACAGTGTTCTCCCGGTTGCCAGGACAGATTATCCGTTTCTACCAAAAAAGGAAAGTTAAGTTTGTTTATTACAAATGATGACGAAAGGTCTCCGTCACAAATCAGAGAGGTAACATAAAACTATCTGCGGAAAACACAAAAGAAAAAACAAGTTGCATTACATTACAGATGTATTATAAACAATTAAAATTCCCTTTCGTAACATAGCATTTTTATGTTAATTGATAATTTTTTTTCATCATTTATAGTTTTTATTTTGAAACCTGCTTTTATTTACTATATAACCAGATGAAAGACCCATTAGTGTCCAAGCATTAAAATCGCTGAAAGCGGGTAGTTCTCATCCAGGTTCTATTCCAAGCGAACGGGCTGGCTGGATGAGCGCTTTCCAAATTTCTCAAGTGTAATTTACGAGCCAGTTTTCCTTAGAAAAATCCTCCAAGAAGGCATCCCTTCCAGCCAAATAGCAATACTGAGCTTTGCAACAATCAGGTAACCCAACTTAATCAGATGAAATTATCCTAAAAATCAAAATGATGATACAGCAGTATTACTAACACTTTTTTTTTCTTTAAAGGTGACATGGATTATTCCATTTTCCTGTGATTTCAACTGCCCTTGGGATAACCGGGATTTTGATTTGAAGTGAACTTCTTCATTACTTCATTAATTCTGAAGTTGACTGTATCATAGAGTTTTAAATCATCTATTCTATAATACTGAAAATTTTGCTACTGAAATGTATTCTTTTGATAAATCACTTAAATTTCATCGTTTTACAGTCATAAATTAGTAACTCTATTAATACGCAAACCATTGTGCTATTAAGGAAATTCATCAGTATTTTATATCCTTTATTTTAGCAGATTTATCAATCCTATATACAAGAGATCGTGTTAACAGGAATTGGGCTGAGAAATTTTGCAATTTAAAAAAGCACTGTATCCTCAAGAATCAAACTTAAGTGATGATGATTCTGTATTTTCTCCGAAATTTTTAATTGTGTTTTACTCAATTAAATTAAATCTGAAATTTAACATAATTATAATAAACGTAAGAAACTTTATCTAAATATATTTCACATCTGTATTTGAGCTTGTGATTTGTATCTGATGGTGGCTTTTATAAATACTGTTATATTTTAAAGACTTTGGGATTCTACTAAATATTAAAAACTAATTAAATTTAAATTGCTACTACTGATTTCTTAGGTAATGGGATATTTAATTATTCGGTAATTAATATGTCTGCAGAAAAAAAAGACTTCAAGCCACACATTGTTTTCAGCCAAATACTAATAGCTTACATTCTTGATATTTATACAAGCAATCAGAAAGTATCCGTCATTAGTGTTTCATTTTTTTATATATATGTAAATCTCTATAGAAGATTTTTAAAAAGTCTTCTATAGAAAGGTTCTTGTATAAAAAAAGAAAGTTTCTTTTCTCGTTGTAGTTTGCATCTTTCGCATACTTATTCGGTAGAAAAAAATGAGGTTGCAAGTTAAAAAAGTTCTGAAAAGGCAATCAGTGTTTGTCTGTGATCATTTGTTTCCTTAAACAATCTTTTTTTTTTATTTTGATCTCATATCGTTTCAACTATTTTTTTAACGAGAGTTTTTTAAAAAGATTGCTAGAGCAATGTTTCTACATAGCTAAAGCGAAAAGATAAGTTACTTCCATGACAATTCTGAAACTAGTATTAATAATATCTTTGATTTTGGAAGAGCTTTCGCTTATCTTTTGCCATTTTTTCATGACGTTACTTTCGGCAACGATACATTATGTTCCTATACCATTATACCATTAATTTCCAAAGGAATCTGAGAAATTAACAGTTCTGAGGGATGTTGTCACAAAAATTCATCTTCCAGAATAAAAGTTTATTCTGCCAATTAAGTACAATAAAATTAGTGATTTCAAAGCAAATGTGCCTTCTTTTAAATTTTACTTGAGTTTAATCTTTCGTTTTTTAATATATGTAATTTATCGTGTATCTAACTGACAAATAGTATTTGTAATGTTACTGCAGTTAATAAAATATATTTCTTACCCCATATACTAATTCATTGGTTAGTAGGCAGGTTTTGTGTGTCAGCAACTTTAAAGCTTCTTATACGTTTACTTTTTACTGTTTAACAAGCTTTCATGAAAGCAAAAAAGCATGCATACCTAACGTTTGAAAGAAATACAAGGCACTGCTAACTGCTTTCCTTCCTATCGCAACAAAATCAAACGTGTAACTGCTCTGTACAGCTGTAATTAATGTGCTAAGTATTTGAGGCCATAAAATGTTTAACTATAACAATAGAAATATATGATTTACATCTGCTTCGTCAGACAAGTGAGCATAAGGCAACAACACAATAACAACGACTACGTCTTACTTCCAAGTTTTTTCTTCATTCCGAATCTGCTTTATACACTTCAAACATCTATAAAATTAGTATTCATCTATACAATAGGATACTTGTTTTGAATTCTAAAGTTTTCTAGATACATTATTCTAGACATATTTATCTTCAAATTGGAAGTTCGGTGTATTAAATATAAACTAAAATGATTCTGTCTAGGTTATCTTAATAATGATCATACTATATAGAACATACGAAAACTGCTATTTTATAATTCCGAGGAAATGAGACAACAATGTTCTCAATCTAAGATTGTGGAACGGTAAAAAAGACGAAAATTAAAAGCAATATAGAAATGCATTAAAACATATAAATATAATTAAAATTTCAACGCAATTTAATTTGATAAACTTAGATTAATAAGCAAGGAAGAATGATGCGTCAAATAAATTAGACTCTTTTCGAGTTCTGGAATGTTTTGGAATGTTTTTAGTTTAGCAGGTTTGAATGATTTTTTTTATTTTATTTAAGGAAAGGAGCAGATGGATTGTGCTGTAAGACTAGTTTAAGTTGTAGGTTAAGGTTACTTAGGTCTTACCCCATAAGAAAAAATAAGTACAAATCGTAGAATCTGTTAAAAGAATAAACATTATGTTTAGTAATAATATCGTGTGCTGTCGTTGTTGATATTTATTGCAATAAAATTTCATAAAGTCTAATCTATTGAATAAAATTAATAAAATTTATGAACACGAACTTAATACGACTTAGACAACCAGCATTAGTGCCACTTATAGCTTAAGTCACACTAAGTTTAAAATTGGACAATTATAATAAAATTTCCTTTTGCTAAATTAATTTACTTATGCAATTAATTAAAACAATGATCCTAACGATAATTTTCCATTTTCATGTCTACTCTAACACATAAGTCATATACCTATCTTTTGCATTTTAAGCACTGAATCATATTCTCTATGCGTCTTCCTCACAAATATTACAAGGATAGGATCACGATGTAAAACAGTAGGGTTATAAGGCATTTTCCCCGCCTTCTTAGCATGCCTTCGCGGTGTAATGCATACTGGGCGCGTATTCGAGAGGTTCGAGTCCCGGCTAGGGCATTGCTAATTTTTTATGTCTCCTGCTTCGAAATAACCTAATGTCTTTACAGGGTTGTTTTCCATGTTTTCCGATAAATACAGCTCGAATGTAGCAAAAAATGGATCATAATGCCCGAAACTCATTAAATGTTCCATAATTAAAAAAAGGAATTGAGAGGTTTCTGACAATATTTTGTAATAAAGAAAAATAATTAGGATATTTCTGGCAATAATTTGTAAATAAGATCAGTTTGTGTAAGTTCTTTTGAGTCTTTATACAGTGCTCGACATTGAAAATGCAACACCAAGAGGGAGTGGTAAAAAATTTATGCAAATTTTAGAGTAGACGTACGTCACTGAGTTATGCAAATGATGTGAAATGCGCAGCTCTCCGACGCACGTGAAGTAAGATATAAGGGAAGGAACATGCAGAATGGACAATATTCGTGTCGTTATTTCTGCCAGACGAATTATCGAAGAAAGTTGGTTTTTGTTCCGGAGGATACGTCTAATAGAAGAGAATGCCAAGTCGCCGTCAACGAAGGCACTTCCAGCAGATAGACGATTTTACGAGGGGTATGGTGGTCGGACTCAGAAGGGCGGGTTGGTCCTTACGTCAAATCGCAGCTGATACCCACATGGATGCGAGCGCGGTGCATCGGCTATGGCGAACATGGTTGGAACAAGGGAATGTGGGAAGAAGGAGGGGTGCAGCCAGAGTGACGTCAGCAAGTGTGGATCGACGCATCCGCCCACAAGCTGTGGCGGTCCCGCAAGTCACTTGTACCGCGATTCTGCAGCATGTACAAGATACCCTGGATGTTCCCGTGTCGATCAGAACCATTTCCCGTCGATTGTTTGAAAATTCACTCACGGCGTCCGTTAAGAAGATTGTCGTTGACCCCACAGCATGGACGCCAACGTTTAGAATGGTGTCGGACTGGAGCGATGTGGATGACAGAATGGTGAAACGGCGTATTCTCAGATGAGTCGCGCTTCTGTTTATCCAGTGACAGTCGCCGCATACGTGTGTGGCGTCGACGTGGAGACAGATCTAATCCCGCAGTAACTGTGGAACGCCCCACCGTGCGACAACGTGGTATAATGGTATGGAGCGCTGTTGCCTACGATTCCATGTCACATCTAGTTCGTATTCGGGGTACTGCGACGGCCCAACGATATTTGTACTGCGGCCGATGGCAATCCCCTACTTTCAGGGGCTGCCTAACGCAATTTTTCAGCAGGATAAT
>KK119274.1:735322-749294 GCA_000611955.2 Stegodyphus mimosarum | reverse complement strand
TGATTACAGCATCCTTAGAATAGCATACAAAGCAAGACCATCCTTCTTTACAAAATTCTTCAATCAGCTCTGGCGCCCTCAGGTCTTCCCCCGCGTTTTTAAACAGGGACAGGTCGTCCTGTTCTTAAAAAAGAATAAAGACGCAGAACATCTGCGCTCCTTCAGGCCAATATGTCTATTATCCTCCCTAGGGAAGATTTATGAGAAGTTAATAGTCAATAGACTCAGATTTCACCTTCACCGCAGCCACTACCTCAGCAATAGACAACTCGGCTTTAGAGTTGGAAAATCCACCACCCATGCTTTGCACGCTATTTTAGAGGAAATACAAAGAAACAGATCGGGCAACCTGCACACTGCATTCATCTCGCTGGACCTCCAGAGTGCCTTTGACACACTCTGGTGGCCGGCAATCAAGCAGGCACTCAGGAAAGCGCAATGTCCCATCAATCTCTACAACGTCCTCTGCCACTATCTACAGGACAGAAGTCTCCTAGTAACTCATAACAACGGAGTTACAACTAAACACCAAGAAAGAGGCTGCCCGCAGGGCTCGTGTGCGGGGCCGATCCTTTGGACGATTACTTTCAACGCGATCCTGGAGGCAACCGTGCCGCGACACCCGTCAATCGTCGCATATGCTGATGATGCCGCATTGTTAGTACGAGGAAGAACCCGCGACGAGCTTGAGAAGAATGGCACCGAATCTTGTGCACTCTTTGCAAAACTCTGCGGCAAACTTAAACTTCAATTATCTATTCAAAAGTCCTGTGCTCTGATCATACCGAAGCAAAGAGCCAACCTGAGACGCAAACCATGCATCAAATTAATGCAGAGGAACATTAAATTCAATAACACCTTGAAGTATCTTGGCCTTCTGTGGGACAAGTTAACATGGATCCCTCATCTCCAAAGTATTAAACAGCGAACTTCTGAAATAGCAAGGAACGCTCGCTTATTTCAGGGGCGAAACTGGGGTCAAAACCCCCACATCCAGGAAACTCTTTATCTGACGGTCTCTGAGAAAATAGCCCTTTACGCTTCAGCAATATGGGCCAATCCGATGAGTGGTAGGAAAGTCAAGCAGCTGGGCACCATACAACGACCTTACGCCTTACTCCTGTGTAAGGCCTATAAAACAACGGCCACAAGCGCATCAGTCGTGCTATCTGGTATAATGCCACTGCACATACGCGCGGAGACTGAGGCTGCTTACGCTACGGTTACCCATTTAAAAAAGGATGCTACCTTTTGTGGACACACCTATAGTCCAGTCCAGTACGAGCACTCAAGGAACCCCCTGGAGACGCACCCGGCGCATAAGGGACGAAATGTAAGAATTCAGGTCAGCAGAAGTGGCGAGCAAATCAACATACAGGATCCACGGTACCCCACGCAGTACTATACAGACGGTTCCAAGCTCGACGAGGGTACAGGTAGTGCATTTGTCCTGTACCACGGAGGAAGGAAAGAAATCGAGTGGAAGGGGCACCTTCAGCCAGTAAATAGTATTTTCCAGGCTGAAATCATAGCCATTACCACTGCGATTCAACATGCAATTGACAGCGGGATTACCGATGCAATGCTGTTTACAGATAGCATGTCAACGCTATTCGCCCTAGTCAATCATAACCACACCTCGCCATTGATAGTGGACCTACAGAATATTCTGCAATCCCATCCCCAACTAAATGTAAAATTAATATGGACTAAGGCACACGTTAACAACGAGGGAAACGAGGCAGCCGATTACCTGGCCAAGGAGGCAGCCAGCAACATAGCTGCACAGACGGTAACAGTTCCGGCGCCACCCTCGTATCTCAAGAGAACCCTCAAGGAAAAAGGCCTGCAGAAGTGGCAAACAGAGTAGGAGACATGTGATACAGGTCGCAGAACCCACATATTTCTGCCTAGAGTGAAAATGGAGCGTCAATACTCCATACCTCCTATCACTAATTACATCTCGGGGCACGGTCCCTTTCCCTGCTATTTTGAACGATTCGGCATCTCCAACACTGACTTGTGCGTCTGTGGGTCGCTCGGAACCCCAGACCATTACATCTTCGAATGCCCGCTCACGGAGGATAATCACCTCCACTTGCCATCGGACAACCAAATAGCCTTTAAACGATTCATCATTAAGAACAAAAGCACAGTTAACACCATTTGCAGAATCATCAGCCAGATAACTGCCCTGGGGCAAGACATATGCCAGACCAACTAATACAGGGTCTGGCATCACTCAACCTCAAGTGGCACCGTCGCATATGTATAAATAAGTACATACTCCTCCTCATCTAAGGGAATACAGACTTTTAGTGTGCTTTATGCGCTAGTAACTCCGTTATTAATAGTGTTTATATATCATATATGTTTATGTGTTATGTGTTATGTTTATGTGTCTTTCTATATGTAACCAGTATGTTATGTGATGTAATGTATACCTTGCAAATCTAAAATCTGTAATCCAACATAATAGTTAATGTATCCCTCATCAGCCCTTGTATGGCAGTGTAAACTTTAATTTAAGATCAAAATAAACTCCCTGTGCGGCCCCCTGGGGTCCCAGGGAGTTGTTGCCTCTAGGTAGGGGAGGGCGCGGGACATATGCCTGTTTACCTATGTTAGACACCAGGCGTCACCGTCCTCCGTCACCTGTCAACTGACCACTCCTTCTTGGTGTTGCATTTTCAGTGTCGAGCAGTGTATGTTGCCAAGTAAGCATTTAGAGATGACAATTAGAATATAAGTATTGGTGCAGCTGTGAATTAAAATTAGAAAAGAAAAGTGAAAATGTTTTTGATTTTAGTGAATATTTATACTATATAAATTAAACAAGGAGTTTACTTTAGTATTGCATCATAAAAGTATTTATGGAGGTAACAATGAGGGTAAAAAATTTAGGAACAATTTAGGAAACTCATGTAAGAAAAATCAATAATGTAGAAATAATTTCTTACTTTACTTCTGTATTTAAAAATATAATATCCTAAGAAACATTTTTCTCTAGTATACAAAATGTTTTTGAAACTTTCCAGAAGAAAAGGCGTATTAGTTTCGGATAATCTTTCCACTGAATTGAGTTTCTAACAAAGAAAACCGTCGCATAATTCGTGTGTATCTATGAGATAGCTTGAAATGATAGGAAAGAAATAACCTTCACTTTTCCTTTGGGAAATGAGTGACAGGCAGATGAAAAGGCGATTTAGGTTCTGTTACTGAATTAATAGCATAAGTATGAAAGAAAATAGAGGTCAGAAATGGATCCTTTTATCAACTGACATATTAAAGTGAAATAATTGCATTCATTTCATCTAAGAAAGGAAATGCTATATAAGAAAATTCATTAGTCTAATTCAACTATAATTTATTTAATGGAGATGTCATAGATTATAATTGAATTAATGCGTTAGGTTTTTAACAAATGAATTCGGAATAAATACAGACTGAAATAAAAAGAAAATGTTGAAAGTTTTCCTGATTGTAAGTAACTAAACGAAAAAGCAAAAGTAAAAATTAAAAAAAATTTTCAGTCAAGAATGTTGAAAGCAAATATTAATGTAGCTCACGACAATCCTTAAATTAGTAAAATATTACTGCTTATTTATGCAAATTAAAAAAGTGCTTAAGTATATTAAAAACTAATGCTCACCATGCATTTTGAAAAAAAAAAAAACATTCCGAAGCTTACAGGAATCGTTAACATTGAAGAACTACTTTTGAAAATTCACCTTAACTTTAAATTTGAATTATTAGGTGTATGTGGCTCGAAAAATGCTTAAATTTATTAAATTAATCACGTTTTGTGCAAGACAGTCTCATTTTAGCATTTGTTCGAATTTTCCTATAAAGTTTATAAGGTATTCCTCCCGCCTTCTTAGCATGCCTTCGTGTGATAGTGGTCAGCTCGCTTGGCGCGTATTCGAGAGGTCCGTGGTTCGACTCCCGGCGAGGGCATTGCTCATTTTTCATCTCTTCTGCTTCTAAAATACCTAATGTCTCTACAAGTTATCATTACAATAAGATCAATTTGAGGGGCAAGAAATAGCACTAGAAATGGTGAAAGCGAAATTATATTATACCTGTGATAAGCAGGGTTTTTTATATCTGAACGAAAGTATTGAAAACTGTGTTTTATTACTCTGCTGATCTTAAAAAGGTATCCTCAGTAGCAGGATAAGATTTACTGCGAAATAATGAAACATCTTTGCAACTGTTTTCTTATGATATCTGATAGCATTTCTTTATTATCTCTTCCTTTAGAAATTCAACATCTCTGGATAGTGAGAATAAATGAGTAAACGTGGCCTTAGCTTTGGAAGCGAAGAAAAAATTGTTCCAGCTTCTCCGAAAGTGAAGCTAGTAAGAAGATAATAAATCATGGAATCAGATCTGTCAAAGATAAATCTTAAAAGCAAAATGATGTTATAACAAGAACTATAGCAATGCAAATGGATAAAAACATATAGTACACAAACTGAGAAGAATATTTTCAAAGATTATCTTTTAAAACGCTTAAAGGTACTGTTTTGACACTAGATCTTTTGAAAGATAATTTTTTTTTTTTTAAATTTCATCTTTTGAATATTTGCTTTTAATTATTTATTTAACAGCATATTTAAATTTTTTTAAAAGACTAAATTTTCATGTTCATCTGATACGCCATTTTAATTTAAGACTTAAAAAAGGAGATCTGAGGTATATATAGATATAGCTTTTAAAGAAATGACTTTCGCTTTTACAATGAGGAATAGGTGACATACAGATGAAAAGGAGATTCAGGTTCTGTTGCTGAATTAAAAACATAAATATGGAAGAAAATAAATCCTTTTATTAACAGATAAAGTACATTTTCCGAAAGAAAGAAAGAATTGACTTTCAGAGAAACTGGCAATGAATATACCAGGAAAGCCTAATGTCTAATCGAAGTTAAAATAAAGTAGTGGCAGTCAGAGGCATTATGACGTGGCCAACGACAGTAAATCAGGCCATTTTGCTGTCTGATGACGTCACTACACTTGGCGTTACGTTTTCGATGTAAACAGTCCTTCGTTATTTGCGATTTTGAAAATACTTTAAAATTTTTATTTTATAAAAGCACGATAATAGACATGTATTATGCTCAATTTCTAAATTTTATAAAATGAATGACATTTTGTAACTTTTTAGCCAAACAATTATCAATGCGCATTCAAATTTATCCCAGAAAATTACTAAGTAAAAGCTTTTTTTATATAATCTGTGCAATTTAATATGTATATTCTCGATTATTACTAAATACTAGATGCAAATGTATTAAAATTTCTCACTGAAACAGATAAGAAAAGCAAGTGCTTTTCAATACTTAAGATATATATCTGATGCTCAGAGTAATATTTTGTGTTTTAAACATTTACTGTTAAAAACAAATGCATTTTTATACTAATTTCACACAGGTGCTAGACATAGGCACTGCATAGGCATAATCAAACATTAAAATACATTTTGTAAGCATAAAGTATTAAGTGTTATAATATTCATGCGATAGTGTATAGCAAGGAGAATGTATGAAATAAAATATTATTGAAAATTAAATATGTCGTTTCATTCATTTTGACATTACATTTGACATTAAATTACAACTAAATTGAATGTTAAAAAAGTAGTATAAAGCTGCATTATGCAATTAAAATTTCTAAAATGTATGCTCATGCTAGTTCTTAATAAAGGATTATTAATAAACAAAGAAACGATGAACACGTGCAGCAGATCATTAATGCAAATAGAATTATATTAAACACCAATTTCAAAGCTCCAGAAAAGTTCCTAGTAATGAGTCCCATACACATAGAAACATTTTGCTATGTAATAAGCATTAAAACAATTACGTAAACCCAAAAGGGTTAGCGTATAATAAAACTGTTGTGTAGATTTAATAAGTATTATTTTACAGTGCTTATTAATTTTATTATTTTACAGTGAATAGTGAAATTTTAATGTTCATATTTGAGTTGTAATTTTTAAATTATACTGTTGCTAAATTATTTCTTTTGATTTGAATAAAGTTCTTTAAGTTAGCAGAAAAGCTTGTGCAGCAATAGCCAATTTTTGCGTTCTCACTGGAGAAGAATTTTGGGGTCAAGGGTCAGCGGCCAGCTGCATTTTTCGTCCCTTTATCTTGCGGGGGCGAACATGTGTTTTTCTCGTTCATAGGCGATCAGCTTAGCGGCGGCGATTCTTGATAGAATTATGGGAGTACAAAAATTTAGGATTTGTCTGAAGAGTCGTTACGTTAACCGATTTACGGTGTAAACATCCCTTGTTTTTGAGCTTAAAAATACGGGCTTGTCATTTGAAAAGATAGGACTGATTTTCTTAGAATTTTGGTTAGTATTTATTGGTCTGTTCCTAGTGATTAGAGAGGGTTACTGTTTTGTGTAGCATTGGTGAATTTTAATTTTATGGAATTTTTTGAACCAATAGTAATTATAGAGGCGGTGCACTTTTTGAGCGTCGCGAGGTTTTAAATTTGGTCGCTCCCGTGGCGAGAGGGGGATTTTGAAAATTTGTCTTAGTTTCGAGTCTTTTTTGAGGAGAGAGAGAGCCCGGCAGCGCCCCCCCCGGGGCGTCCGTTGGTACGGCTGCGGTTACAGGCGAATTTTCTGGGTGAGAATTGGCCCGAGAACGATGCGGGATCCCATCGTATCGTCGTCGGCGAATCTTTTGGAAGTCTGCGGCTATGTCCAGTTCTCACTGATGGTTTTTTCTTGAGGAAAAATGTGATTTAAAGCTTCAGCTGTAGTTCCAGATTACTGATAAAAAAATTGGAGAAAAACGTCATTCACCTGCAGATTGCTGCAACTTGCACTTATCTCCAGTGAGAACATCATTGAGAAGTCGGTGGGCTTTCACCTATAGATTACTGCGATTTGCACTTATCTTTGTTGAGAGCATCATAGAAATGTTGGTGGACCATCATCTTAAGTTGGACCTCTTTGCATGCAGAAGGACTGTATCCATGAGGAAGTTTTTCCCAACAGGTGAATTGACAAATTGGTGCAGCATTGATGAAGAGAAATTTTTGAACTTCTTTTACGTGCGTTTCGTACACAAATAGGAAGACGAAATCTGGACTGGAATGCTTTCTCCACCGTGAGTTGATTATTTTTGGATTTTATATTCAATTCTATATCGCTATGTGTCCTCAAACTTATTGTCCTTAACTGATTTAGGATTTTGTGAAATTGATTATTAGGAAAAAAAGCTTCGTCTTTTACTTTAACGAAAACTGATTTAAAATATTTGTATATGTAGTGTGAGTTTAAATGCTTGAGTAACCTTCTAAAATTAATAGAAATTGTAAATTGTTTCATTAAGATTTTGATAAGATTTGGAAATATTTAAAGAATAAAAAATGTTTCAGACTTCTTAAGTATGGTTCAGCGATAATTACGAAATTATTGTAAGGTATATAACTAATAATTTTGGATACAATATTGATCATGGTACAGATTGTCGCATGAAAAATTGTGAGTAAATTTTAGTAAATGTTTCTAAGGGTAGTCTGGCCAGCTAGTCTAAATGGATAATCTTTTGGAACATTAAATAAATGTTTTTTACTGATCTACTATTGTATATTTTTTGTGTTTTATTATTTTGTGGTCTACTGTAAGTCACCCATGTGATCCTTTCGGAAAACATGGTTGAACTTCCATTCGAACCTGGGTAGTTTATTGCGGGCGTAGGAAATTTATGTGTTTACAGGAAGCAAAGCTGATTAGTTAGTTTAGTGAGAGATAGCATGTTGATGATTTCGTGTCAGTAATGCATTTTACATGATTTTAACAAAACACCAGAGAGGATTTTTCATTTCATTGGACTTAAGAGTTGAGAGTTGATATGATAAAACTTAATTTACTATGTTGAGGATTTATGAAAATTTAATCTAGCTTAAGATATTAATTATTTTTGTTTCAAACACCAGTCTCTATGATTTGATTTTATGAACTCAATATATTTTTTATGAGAATTGTGTTTTTTTAGTTTGTCACGACACCAAGAGAGGTTGAGTTTGCAGTAAATTTAAAAATTAATAGAAAACACGCAAATTTCTGTATGCAAGATAAAATTAAAAATTAATAGTAAAACCCGCAAAAAATTTATGATTCAAGAAAACTGAAGTACTTTTATAATAACTTTGATAATACGTGATTACTATTTATTAAAAGTTTGCAATTTTCATTTTCAGGTCTGCATGATTCATTCTTAATATTATAAAAATGTGACATGTACTCAAAATAATCACTCCCTATACATTTTCGACAGAATGATGATCTCTCTTATTCAATTAATTCTCCCCCTTCTAAAATATCAAGAACAAGATTAACAATCAACTGCTTCTGAGTATTCACCTTTAAAAAATCCTTTCCTGTTGTGATAAAACTTTGTTTATCGCTATATATGTGCATAATGTTACATTTATAATATTTTCTTCATGATATAATAAACACGGTGCCGTATATAACGGTGCTTCCCTGTATATAATTCCGAATAGTAATAAGAGGCAAGATCAGTTAAGCCAATGACAGTTATTTTTAATGTACTCTGACTTTCCTTAATAAGCGTTCCAGTAGACTGGCACTGTTAAACTTGTAAGGTTTATCCTAAGTTTATTAACAGTTATTTTAAGTTTTGTATCTTTCCTATCTTATTCTAATTTCAGCTTACAATTTCCTGCCAGAATGTAATTTCAGAAACGCAGTTAAACGTTTACCTTTGACTAATTTCTCTCTTAGTTATTACGCTCGGCCATACCTTAGGCCCTTGCTTGGCTTCGCCGATTTAATTAATACTTAGGGGCCAACTAGTTAGATTTCTGATAGTTTCGGCTATACCTTACAAATAGCCTAGTTAAGCTAGTTTAATTTAAATTATTATTATTTTAAGTTCAAGCCCGAGTGGAGGATTTGTTCCAAGAAGTTCCAAGTAGGAACTGATTGTAAATATACTGAACAATAAAGGGTTGTAAACCCTCTTTAAGTCTTACGTGTTTTGTTCACACACTTAAGCGATTATTCGCTTGTTAGTGTTCGTGGGGTTCTAAGTTAGAATTTTAGAATTAAATAGTAAAATCACCCATTTGGCGCCCGAAATTGCTCTTAACGAACCATGCCGCTGGGTAGTGAAGATTTCTCCTTGACCCCTCCCACCTTTCAGTACCCTCAGCCACAAACAAACCCCATGAACCGATTTGGATTCATCTTGGAAACGATGAGAGCGGCGATGAAGCCAACAGCAACGTTTGACAGCAAAGGATCCGTAATGACCTTTCTGGAACAACTGGAGTTACATTTCACATTATATCCTATCAACCAGTCACTGAGAATAATCATTGCTACGACTAATTTAAAAGGTTAAGCCCTCAGTTGGTACAAGAATATTGGCAAGAATTTGTTGGGGGATCCAGTATCCGAAACGCATACATGGGAAAATTTAAAAAATTCCCTATTGAAAGCATTCCCAGTTGTAAAAGACCGCGCGAGGCTCGAATCAGAATTATTGAGTAAATATCAAACTAATATTGACGAATTAACAGATTTTATCTTAAGAAAGATCCACATTGTCAAATTAATTATTATATGGAAAAAGGCCCGACAATGAAATCATTGAAATAATGTTGCCGCAGTTGCTTCTGTCATTTGAAGATTTTCTCGAAGTTAGAAATCCGCAAACGCTGGAAAGCTTATTCGAAATAGCTGTCAAATTTCAGAATGCCCGAACGGCAGAAAACGCGCGTGCGAAGAATTTTACGCAGTATTCAAGGTTTCACAATCAGACGAAACCTCAACCTCAGCAGAATTCCTATCGACACGAGAGGAAAGTTGCCAAGCCGGATAGAAAGAAAGCCGGTCAGATCAAAGAAAGAGGAAATAAAAAGCAGTTGGACAAAGGAGGCGAAAAAAAGGATTTAAACTAATCACGGTGACTAGGAGGAGAGTGAAGTCCCCGTGTGAGAATGTAAATCCCTCAGAAATCAAGCTTAATACGGTAATCGTACAAAATTTGGCCTTGCCAGAAATACAAATACTACTAAACGACGTCCCTACGACCGCCTTACTAAATACCGAAGCTCAATGCAGCTTCCTGTGGCAGGATTTTGTTAAAAAGCATTTTCGTCGCTACAGACTGTTTAAGAGAACGGGACAACGCGTGATTGCTGCCCAAAGCAAACAGTGTGTCTGCTTGGGAAAAGTGGAGCTGCATGTTCAAATAAAAAATGAGAAGCAAAAAAATTAAATTTCTTAAAGTAAAAAATTGATTAACCGCAGTCATATTGGGGGTTGATTTCTTACGTGAGCTAGCGCAAAAATTAATTTCAAAGATTCTACCTTACAGGTGAAGATGGATAAAGTGGAAGTTGAACAAGCAGAAATGCCAGAACTGGAGCTGAATCACCTCGAAGAAGGAGAAAAAGAAAAAATTAAAGAGTTGGTAAGAAAATATTCTCAATTATGTGATAAAAAACCTGGCTTCTGCCAGATTGTATCTCAGGCTACCGACACTGGTAATGAGCCCCCAGTTCGGTCTAAGCCGTACAGGTATGACTATGTGAAGGAAGATGTTGTCGAGCAACACTTTAAGAAAATGCTCGAGGATAAAATAATTACGCCAAGTACCAGTCCTTATGCTAGTCCTGTAGTTTTATGTAGAAAGAAGAATGGACTGCTACTCGCAGATCCGAACGCATGGAGATTCGGTATTGATTATCGAAAATTAAATAGCATAACGAAATACCCCACATATCCCCTCCCGATAATAGATGAACAATGGGCCACCAAATATAAATTATTTTCACGAATTTTGCCATTTTTGATGTTTTGTATCAGCCGTTACTAAAACTACGACTTTTTTATCTTTAGTATTTGTAGTGTAAGGTTTATTCTAAGTTTATAACAGTTACTTTAAGTTTATCACACTTTCCTGTCTCTCCTAATTTCAGCTTACAATTTCCTACTAGAATGTATTTTCACAATCGCGTATAAAGCAAATGAGTAAGAGTAGTATTTGAGGTGATGTTTCACTGACTTCGTTAGAGATTCAGAGTTTCTGACTAGCGCGCGTTTTCCTTTGGACTACGTCTCTCTCTAAGCTAATGCAACGTCGGCCGTACTTCAGGCTCTTGATAGCTTTGCCTACTTAATTGAGATTTAGGGGTCAACTACTCAGAATCAGAATAGCTTTGGAAATATCGTTTTTAGCTAAGCATTAGTTAAGCTTTAATTCTTATTACTTTAAGTTCAAGCCCAAGGGAGGCTTTCCTGTACGCTCTGAGATAGGAGCCGACTGTGTTAATCCTTATTTTGAGAAATAAAGGGTAATTAACCCTTCTTGAGTCTTACGCCTCTGTTCACAACCCAAGCGATTATTACGCTTATCGGTGTAAGAGGTTCCCCACATTTAACTGTTAAATAAAAGGGTGGAACCCCACAGTAACATTAACCGAAAATTTTGGCCTCTCTACACTGAGGGAAATGAAGTTTTCCTTGACAAATTATATTTTATTATATAATATTTATTATTTCAAAAGATTTTAAAATTTAATATCATGTAAATCCGAAGATGCAAACAGAACATATAAATTTTTTACATTAGGTGAGACAGAACAAAAAATATGAAACAGCTTTTCTATCATTGAAGTCATTGTCAGTAACAATACTAATGAGATCTCCATAAGGTATCTGTGATTAATGTATCAAGAAATTTTTCTCCTTCTGTTACCATTCCTCCGGAACTGCGGATTTTAATTACGTTATGAAAGTTCCAGAGCCATGACTTGATCAACGGCAGTACATTAGCAGAGCAATAACTCACACTTAATTCAATATTAGTGTATTGGTATTGGCATTGGCATGCCAAAGAAAGGACAAGAACCAAGATGAAACAAAGTATAACTATTTAAGACATATCGTGCTTCACTGTACTACATAAGTAATTCTTATTTAATTCGTTTTATGGACAAAAAGTGTATGGGGACATTAGGATTTTTTTGAAACTGAAGACTTGAAAAATATGCAGTGTCCTCGACGGTACTCGAATCTGGACTTCTCGAACACGCACCGCCTGTGCTAACCGTTGCACAACGAAAGTGTTCTGCTTCCAATGTTCTGTTTGGTCACGGACCAATGATCCGTACCTGATAAGTAACAATTTATGTTGAGTACCTTTTGTACCCTAGACAAGTTAACCAATTCAAATTATGCTAAAAATAAATTGCTTTCCAAAGTTTGTTCAATATGATTAGTAATTCCTTAATGAGGGGATCGTATAGTGGTATTTTGAGTAAACGCGTTTGTTTTACACCCGGGAACGGCCGTTGGAAAATGGCTTTCAATGGTTATCAGGCTCCCTGTCAATAAAAAAGAATTCATTCCAAGTTTATGACACCATAATAAATGATATACCAAATATAGCCTCCAATATATCTAACCTATCTGAACTAAAATAAAGGAAACACCAAATAAAAGAAAGAAATCACTTAATCTCTAAAGAATTATCATTTATTTCGTTACTTTTAAATTCTAACATATCAATTACAAGGAAAATAAGCAAATCAATCTAATCACATTTATTTTTATCTTTATCTCCCGGGAGGAAAGGAAAGAAAAAAATATAACCTTTGTTCTTAATTACATAATTAAACCCTTATCATTTTCCTTTATCAATACCAAAATTTTACATACATTACACTCAAAGCATTGGCCAAGAGTTACAAAATGTTATCGCACTTGGCGAGAAGATTGATGAGGTCAACGAAAGAAACGGATTCTCAGAGTCCTTGACAGTCTAACCATAACGGGAGCGATTTCTCAAAAGGGATATAGAATGGGACAGCAATAAAGAAAAAAAAAAACTTATCTTAAATTGCAGCATCACCCAGGGGCTTGGTCTCAGCAGGATATGGGTCCCTGGCACATCTCTTCCTTCGGCCCTCCGCTGGAATTCTCAGTAGAACACAACCAGGGTTCACGGCTCATCGGATTACCTTCCAAACACTCCTCGAACTGGCAGCAGGTGGTCAGGTTTGGTAGTTCAAGAGGACGATCCTTTTATTCTGAAGAGCAGACATTCGGTGGACCCACGGACGAGACAAGCGCCGCAATCAAATCAGGGGCTACCGCGAAGTAAGAAACCCAGCAAGGAAAATTCTAAAAACTTCCAGCCATAACTCCAAGCTTTTGACCTCCCTTCAACTCGCTCAAAAATATACACGACTTCAAGAAACCGTAGATAGGTGACGAGCGTCTCAAAAATTCTCCCTTCCGCTTTGGGGTTTCAGTCAAAAGTCACGAACAATCAAAAATACGGGCTCCCGTTAACTAGTAGTCTAACATCTCAAAATCGTTACTCCTCCTTCGGAGTTCCAGTAAAAAGTAACGAACATTCAAAATTCTTCCCTCAGCTCTCCCAAAAATACGGGCTGCCAGAAAACCAGGATTTCGCTCACTTTCAAGACCAAAAATTCCAATTTTTCACCCAAACTGACGAAACAGTCAACTGCGCATGCACGATCAGCCAAGATTCCAGTCAGAACGGTCTCTTTTCTTCGAAAATGTCCATTATCCTACCTAGAACGTGAAAACAGCAACCCTTTAAATCTTCTCACGTACACCCTTTTCCCACGACAACGAAAACAAAGAAAAATCTTTCTAGAACATTCTAAGATGATTCATCCTTACCCGAACAACAATGACACTGCAAAACTTCGTTCCTCACCAATCTCTCCACCCAAGAACAAACGCCATAATTAAATACAAGGATATAATATTGAAGCATTATATATATATGTTTCAAACAAAAATATAAATATTACCAAACTAAAATATTATTACCTTAATTAGTAATTTAGATAATTAAATAAGATTCTGATTTTTCTAAATGAAGGAAATAATTAACTTGAACTCTTTTTTTTTTTTTTGAATTAGCAGACAATCAT
>KK119274.1:645217-730494 GCA_000611955.2 Stegodyphus mimosarum | reverse complement strand
ATCCTGGTGCTCTTCGAACCACGCACGTACACTGGCAGCTGTATGGCACCTCGCATTGTCCTGCTGGAAGATGCCATCATCCTGAGGAAAAACAATGCGCATGTAGGGGTGAACATGGTCCGCAAGGACAGATGCGTACTTGTATTGATCCATTGTGCCTTCCACAATGATCAGTGAACCTAGAGAATGCCAGGAAAACATTCCCCAGACCATAATGCTCCCGCCTCCAGCTTGGACCGTTCCGGCAATGGTTGCAGGGTGGTTCCTTTCAGAGGTTTCACGCCTTATACGCCAACGTCCATCTGTCCGATGGAGCATAAAACGCGATTCATCCGAAAACGCAACCTGTCGCTACTCAGTGGACGTCCAGCTGCTGTACTGGCGTGCAAATTCTAGCCTTCGCCGTTGATGAACAGCAGTCAGCATAGGTGCACGAGTCAGCATAGGTGCACCAAGTGGTCCAAAGTCCAAAATCTTCGCAAACAGTCATTAATTAAATTATTATCTTCTATCAAGCAATGAGAAACACCAGTTGTAAAAATACAGACGCTGGACTGACCACCTTCCAAAGATCCAACCAAGGACCAACCAAATATAGAAGATACTGCAAATAATTTATTACTTATTCTTTTCTTTTCTCCTGTTTGTACTTCCCAACATGAATCAGATCCTAACAATATTTTTACCTCAGCTGCTTCACCATTATCGGCTAATTTTAAATTTTCCGATTTTAATATTTCTAAAATGTTTTTCGAGGGAATTCTTATGATCGCTCCAGAAATAGTGTCTGTAACAAGAGCTTCCACAGTGATTGAGTCATTAGGGTAGTGTATACTTTTTAGTGTGATTTGAACAACATCATATTCCGTTAGTCTACCCTGGATATACCCAAAAGAATAAACATGTAACCTTTCTTTTCTTAAAGTCCTTAACTTTAGTTCTTTAGCCAAATCAGATCTAATAAATGACCTCTGTGATCCCCCGTCAATTAAGATTTTTACTATTTGACTTCTAGTATTATCTGTATCTGAAGCGTAAACCGAGCAAGTTTGTAAATATACACCTTTATCAGCAGTTTCAGAAACAGACTTAGAGTTAAACGACAGGGATGCAACTACATTCTGCTTAGAATCTGATACTGTAACTACTTTCTGTTTAATATCTGAACTGGCTTCAGGAACAATATTTTTACAAAATAACTTATTGTGATTTAAACCATTACACAACTCACAAGGCATAAGTTTCACTCTACATCTGGCCGATACATGACCTTTTTTAAGACATCTGTAACAACGACCATGGTTTCTTAATATAGCTCTTTTTTGCTCATTTGTTTTCTCACAACTTCCTACATCATGTGTATTTTGATTACAATAGAAACAATACTGCTTAGTCACTGTAGCTAACGCCGAAGCAGTAGGAATGCTTGCCCCTTTTAAGTAATTACTTTTATTCTGCTTAACACCGTAATTTGTGTCCCTTTTCTTTGAGCTTATTATTAAATTAGAAGCTTCTCGACTTTCCACTTCGAGTCTAATGAATTCGAGAAGTTCTGTTAGGCTATAGTGTTGTTTAGAATGTCTTTTTCTATTAAACTCCAGATTCATATCGTCTGGTAAAAGCTTTAAAATAACAGGTCCTAAAAGGGTTCCATAAGCATCCGACACAATACCCAATGAGTTTAAACTTCTTATATTAATTTCGCAGGAATCGTAAAGTGTTCTTAGTGCTTTTACATTAGACGAAGTTCTAACCGGTTCAAGATTCAAGAGTTTGTTCATATGCGAAGATACAACCAAATCTGTTCGTCCAAATCTTTCTTTAATTAAACTTATACAGGCATCATAATTTTCGTTGGATAATGCAAACCCAGATACTGCATTTAAAGCAGGTCCTGCGAGTAAGGATTTAAGATAAGTAAACTTCTCGACCTTTGTTAACTCATTATTATTACCAATAGCATTTTCAAAAGAATTATAAAATTCCAAAAATAAACTAGGATCACCATAATATTTAGGAATTGAAATTTTAGGTAACCGAATGTTAGTTTTATTTTCAATCTTTACCGCAGCAGTAAGGTTACCAGACGATTCATTTTCAATGTTCACTATCTGAGAATTTGAGTTAAGTTTCTTTTTAGCCCTAAAAATACATAAACTAATTTTTTCATCATATTCTAACACAGTATTACATTCTGTTTCAATATCGGACTCGTCCCCTTTAAAACAGTCTAGTATTTTTCCATTAATTTCTTTTAACTCAGATTGTTTAGACGTTAATAAAAATAATTTTTCTTCTATCATATTCTTATCATAAATGTCATTTTTAATTTCAGATTCTAAAACATTTACTATTTTAGAAATAGCCTGTCTCAAAGTTTTTCTAGCAGCTTTCAATTTAACAAAATTGTCTGCCATGATAACAACAAAAATAATTTGATTCTCTTACCTGTTGCAGACTTCAATAATTTAATCCTAATTGCTAAACTCACTTTTCAAGGTATAACCATTCACCAAAACATTTATCTTGCCGCGTTCCGTGCAAACGAATATTTTCTTCGATAACACCACACTCTGCATTCTTAAATAAAAAAACTGTTCGAGCGCAACAGTTGGGCGCCAAAAAATATAAAATAATCTAATCTAATCTTCAGGATACTGATCAAGAACACACACAATCTTAACATCACACTGGCAAAAGAACACTATGTTTCAGGTTTCTACTTTCAAGTTTATTCAAGACAAAAACTAATTCAACTGGCGCTGCCAGATCCAAAGACAAGAAGTTATATCACCGGAAAGATTTACGCCCACTTTGGCGATTAAAATAAATTTCAACATAAAAATTTCTTACAATACTCGAAGTTGTGTGCGATTACAGTATTTCCTTTACTTCTCAGAAGAAAATAACAGTCTTTGTTTAAGAAGTAAATATGTTATTTTTGAATTGTTCACTAAATCTCACTACTTTTTAAATATTTATTTTTTAAAAAGGAGTTAAATATATTCTGTCATAAGACTAGCATATAGGAAATTTGTCCACAATGATCACTATTAGTAATATCATATTTGATCTGCTACATTTTATAAATTTGTAATATTCCAATGCTTTCATTCTTCCGGACAGTACCAATAAAAACATGAAGAGACATATGAATGTAATATTTTATATTAAGTGCCACAGAAGATGCATAGAGCAAAGCGAATCAGTTTACTGCATACAGAATGTTTTAGTTAAGGATTATTTTTTTGTTTTCTTCATAGTATGAGGAATTAACAAATTTAGCTTATCAATGCAATGAATACCACTTCCTTGCATTTTCCCGTTTCGTTATCAGGAGGTGCATTCCAAATGATCATGAAATATTTTAAGAACGCTTTGATAAGTTATAAACACCAGCAGTGAACGAATTCAACTTGAAAGACAAATACTGTCGGAAGAATCTGTAGTCAGCCATTCTAAATTGAATTTAGATCAGAATGAATTTTCCGATAGAATAATGATCCAGTTTATGGTGATATATAAGGTTCGCAGCCCGACCTTCCTGGCAGACTTTACGTAGTTTATGGTGAAGACTTAAATGATTTGTTCTATGTCGGGGGTTCTAGACAAGTTCTTTAAGTGATAAATTTTAAAATTTCTCACTTTAAAGGTTGCCGATGCTGAGTCTTCGCACATGGGCAAGTGGTTTTACACTGTAATGTCACTGCTTCAAATTTTTTAAATGTAGTTGTTATTTACGTAGAGCTTTGTATAATCTGTAAACTGATCATTACCGTAGGCAGTATAAAAACAGATAAATAAATAAAACGAAGCAAAGATTTATTAGAATAGATTTATAGCGATAAACCTAGGAAAAACAAGATTTTTCCAATTTATCAACATTAATAAATGTTGCATTGTGATTTTTTAATCCATCAGCTGCAAATAAGACCAATATCTCAAGGCAAGTCGAAAATGGCATCAAAAATTGCAAATTTTGCAAATTTCCAGGAGTGACAAGAAAAAGAAATTATATAAGAAATCACTTACAGTGTTCCCCGATGAACAGCTTTGATGAAGAGAGAAAAGTATTCTTGGCTATTGATTTGATTACTTTTAAAATTAATTAATTAATTTAGCAGAAATTGCTGAAAACAGCAGCTGCTTTCAGAAATTTCTTGCATAAATATTAACAGAAAGCACTGTTTTGCATTACAATAATTATCAAATCAGACTAAAAACTGCGTCACAAATTAACGTAAATATTCAATGCTAGAATTATACACTGCTCGACACTGAAAATGCAACACCAAGAAGGAGTGATCAGAAAGTGATGAAATTTGAAAAAAGACAGAGACAGCAAACAGCAATAAGTGATCTTTATTTCAAAATGATAGTCAAAATACAGAGCGAGGTAGGACCACCGCGGATAGCGATGCACGAAGAAACACGTCTAGGAATAGAGTCAATAAGAGTGCAGATGGTGTCCTGAGAGATGGCTCTCCATTCCCTTTCAACCATTTTCAACTTCGTCTTCTGAACGAGGCAGGGGCAGAGTCTGCAAACGGCGTCCAATCACATCCCACACATGTTCGATTGGTGACAGGTCAGGAGAGTACGGTCGGCAGGAAAGCATCTGTATACCTTGCAGAGCATGTTGGCAGATGCGAGCACTGTGTGGTCGGGCGTTATCCTGCTGGAAAATTGCTTTAGGCAGCCCCTGAAAGTAGGGAATTGCCACCGGCCGCAGTATATTATCCAAATATCGTTGGGCCGTCATAATGCCCTAAATACGGACTAGTCGTGACATGGAATCGTAGGCAACAGCTCTCCATACCATTATGCCGCGTTGTCACGCGGTGAGGCGTTCCACAGTTACTGCCGGATTAGATCTGTCTCCACGTCGACGCCACACGCGTATGCGGCGATTGTCACTGGATAAACAGAAGCGTGACTCATCTGAGAACACGACGTTTCGATATTCTGTCATCCACATCGCTCCAGTCCGGCACCATTCTAAATGTTGGCGTCTATGCTGTGGGGTCAATGGCAGTCTTCTTAACGGACGCTTTGAGTGCAGGCCACGTTCAACTAATCGACGGGAAATTGTTCTGGTCGACACGGGAACGTCCAAAGTATATTGCACTTGCTGCAGAATCGCGGTACTTGCCACCGCTACACTTGCGGGACCGCCACAGCTTGTCGGCGATCCAGGCGTGCTGACGTCACTCTGGCTGCACCTGCACCCCTCCTTCTTCCCACATTCCCTTGTTCCAACCATGTTCGCCATAGCCAATGCACCGTGCTCGCATCCATGTGGGTATCAGCTGCGATTTGACGTAAGGACCAACCCGCACTTCTCAGTCCGATCACCATACCCCTCGTAAAATCGTCTATCTGCTGGAAGTGCCTTCGTTGACGGCGGCCTGGCATTTTCTCCTATTACACGTATCCTCCAGGACAAAAACGGACCTTCTTCGATAATTCGTCTGGCAGAAATAACGACACGAATATTGTCCATTCTGCACGTTCCTTCCTTTATATCTTACTTCACGTGCGTCGTAGAGCTGCGTATTTCACATCATTCGCATAACTCAGTGGCGTGCGTCTACTCTAAAATTTGCATAAATTTCTGACCATTCCTTCTTGGTCTTGCATTTTCAATATCGAGCAGTGCAATTTAGACTTCTGCCACGAATGATTGTTAATTGCAGTTCTTATATGAATGACTATGTTATGGTGAAACACCGAAATCTGGAGAATGTCGACTATCACCGGTGAATGTCAACATTCACATAGTCCCTTGGTGTATGTCCGACATATTTTCCAAATACATTTATTTCTGACTTACACCAGTGAATGTCGACATTCACCATGTACTAATTGTGAATATTGAATATATGAGAATATTATATTTTCTTTTCCGTAATTCAGTCGCGAAACAACACACAAGTACTTAAAACACACAATACATTCAAAATGAGAAAGGAAAATAACAGTACGTTATACAGTACGTAGTAAATGAGAAAATAAAATAATAGTAAAAAAAACTTACTAAATTATGGGATTCAAATCTGATTAATTGCAACAACTTAAACTATTATGAGACTTTGAATTGCACAAGAGATCCTTGCTTTTACAACTGCATTTATGGGAAACAGCCAGTCGCCTCCCTTTTCGACCTACACCAGAGCATATATGAGATTGTCGACATACACAGGTGAGGGTCCGAATGTACAAGAATGCAATGTTATATTCGATCTTTCACTGACGTATTTGGTGAATGTTGACATTCTCCGGTGAAAGTCGACATTCTCCAATTTCGGTCTTTCACAGTAACAACTACAACGAGATGAGATTTCCCTTTCATATTTGTCGAAAATATATTGATTTAGAACATGTTTTTGAACTCTTTCGTGATGAAAAATGATCTTATCATCAAATATCCTAAATGGAGTTAAGCAAAATCATGCAGCATTACAGTAAATCGTTTTTTCTTTTAAATCTAGTACATTTTCTTGCATTCGTTGGAAGAAATGTTTCTGTTTGGGGGTCCGTCTACTTCTTTCTCGAGATTTACAGAAGCTAAGAATATTACAGTTCACATGTTTTTATGGCATTTTAGCCTAATGTAAATGGTAAATGTATTATGTTGAACGTAACTTGACTGAAGAAAATTGAAAGTTTTGACTACAGACGTTTCTGGTTACAAACAACAAGAGTTTGAAGGAGAGCATTGTAAGAAAGGTAAAAGTCGGGAAATAATTAGAAGCTTAAGAGGTTAATAGGAACTCATGTTCTCATCTTACATCCAAAAATATTTAAATTGCTTCTACTTTTAGAACATAAGCAGCAATATTTTTTAATGAAATGTTTGGTAATTCTAAGGAAGACTTAGCTCATTTTAAAGAAACCCTCTCCTCTATAGACTTACAGTAAAACCAAACCCCTAGAATACGGACGAATTACGACTATCGAGATTTCTAGACATAGAAAAAATAAAATTTCAGAAAATAGAGTAAGAAAGCTTCTTACTTGGAGGCAAAACTTTTTTTTATATAAATTTACCAGTTTTTTTCCTTTTTTAAATTCAAAATTATTTTATTAAAACACATATTATTATTATTATTATTACACATTCGGAAGGACTTTTAATTGCTGCTGCCCTATGGCTTTTGCTTTGGTTCGCTTTGGATGTTTGGATTAATAAGGTCGATACAACTAACTCTATGGATTCTAATTACAAAGTGCCATTAATTTCATTTACCGAGTTATGGAGACAGAAGAGATATTAAGACTTAACAACTACCAAGAATTAACAGCATTTAATATTAAAAGTTCAATGAATCTCTTCTTGAGTATTACAGACAGAAATATAATGATAACAGTCTGCTTGATGAAACTAAAATTCACACTTCAAAGGTAATCGTTGGAGGAACCACAATTCATTACTTTTTTTAATCAAGCTAGCCATAAAATCTTTAGCTTACCGATATGAACAGGACTTTTCACGTTGCCACGTACTCCAGCATGAGTAATAAGCGGCCATTGCTTCTAGAGACCAGACTCGACTGCTGTTCTTCAAAAATACTCCAACTCAGATGGAAGCCGACTTAAGACAACGGCAGTTTACCGACCGACTGACCGACTATCAGTTCCAGTTAATTGCTCAATCTCAAAATCTCTGGATGGAATGAGCTCGTCACTAAGTTCGAAGACATAGAACAATATGCAAATTGTCACAGCCATAGTCGACTTGGCAAAAGAAAATGTGCCTATCAAATACAAGATTGCAAATACAAGTGATATGCTTCGTACTTCATGAGAAGAAAGGAAATTGCTTCATGTTCTCGTGTAATAAATATCAAGTAAAGTTCTTCGATCAGAAGCAGAGTCTGCCTGAATCAAAAGGTTTAATTTAAATTACAGAATTAAATGCTAAACAACATCATTCGGCATCTATCTTTCCTCCGCTAAGAAAGAAGTTGGGAAACTTCTGAAGGAGATGAAGGACATTATAGACCTACAATCTATATTACAAATGATAGTAAAACTTACGTCTGATATGGTTCTAGATGGGCTTAATAAGAATATTAATATAATCAAAGCAATATTATTATTATTATTATTGAATTTTTATTTTTAACATTTATACGCTTAGACTCCAAGAATTACATGTTGCACATATGAGCACATTTAAATGTATTTTCATTTCTTCGAAAAATAAATAATTTTAAGTAATTTTCTATAAATCATTGAAGCTTCTAATAGAAAATGGCTGTTTAAGTTATTAGACTCTCTTCCATTAAACTCTCTTTTTATTTCATTCTGAAGACCTTTTAGAGGTATTCTTCTTTTTTTTTCTCCTCTCCACTTCAAGCTTTTCTAATTATTTTCGAAACTATCCCCGCATTACAAAATCGCAAGAGTTATAGATAAATCCTCATTTGTGAGACGGAAGATAACGCTTATGATAAAATTAAGCCCTTTTATAATAGGCATAGATGCATACAAGAATCAGAGTCCTGATTAGGCAAATTAAGTGTCTGAGGAGTGTAGAGCTTTGTTCTAGATGAGATGAAATTTTGTTTACTGGTGGAAAATTGCTTACTTTCGCATTTGCGTTGCAGAATAGCTCTGTATATCTTTTGGCTATTAATTTATTTAAATTTAAGCTTTACTTTAGTTGACTTACCGATTTTGAGTTTCTCGGACTGTTGGCGGAATTGTAAGCACTAGGATTGCCTTCTGCTCATCTTATTTAGTTTTAAATAAAGGTCCTTTACACTTTTCCCAAATTTCTGTTATACCTTTAGACTTACAATAAGTTGCTTAACGTCTACATTGAGCTTAACTTCAGACATTACCCAAGAGAGTTAAATTTTACAACAGCGTAAAAATGTTTCTTTTGCTTTTCAGTGGTTACAATTGCTGGTGTAGCTTCTTATTTGATAACATTTCCATTCGTAATCGTTTTACGTGTCGATGAGTGTTATATGACACAGATATCGAATCGACTAATTTTCAAGCAAATTATGGGTTATCAATAGTAAGGGTTTCTCCGAAAATGCTATAATGGTCCAATTTCAGCAAATATTTTGTTCCTGACTACTTCAACTTTGACTCTTAAAGAGCTTTTAAAGGCTTAATCTCAATCTGAGAAATTCCTATTGGAAAAGCTTTCCTGATTTCTAAATTTTTCATTCAAAGTATGACGGAGAAATCTTCTGTTCAAAACTTAGAATATCATACACTTTATTATTCATTCGACTTTCAGCAACACGTTTACTTTGTAAAGTTGTGGAATAAGTTTTTGAAATATGGTAGCTCTACGAAACTAAATGGATGTAATATGCCCATTTGTTTGCAATAGTGAAAATATAGCCGATGCACTATGACTGATATTATACTACGCCATAATGCATGATATTCATGCTTGTAGCTGATAGCACTGCTTCTTCTCAGTAAGTGGGTCTTTCATATACGTTTATCCAAAATAAAAAAAAAATACGTTTCAGGGGTATAAAAGGTGATTATAAAATTCATTTACAGATGAGCAGACATTGCTGAAACTTTCGAATCTTCATGCAGAGATTCATAGTGTTGCATTCATAGTAACAGTTATCTAGGCATTTACAGACGAGAAATGAAGATTAATAAAATTAGATGAAAATGGAAGGACTCAGCAGTAATGCGGAAGCAAAGAATTAAGTTATCTTTTTGATGTTTCAAATTTTTGAAGCTGATAGGCGAGGAAGTTGAAACATTCCACATCTGAATAAAATTCAATGTGAGCGGCTGAATCATTTAGGATAAGGTTTACGTTATCACTAGCTCCAGTTCCTATGCAAGACTGAGTAATGTAATAATCTAGCCCTCTCAGCGTTACGGCCGGATTTTTCCGTATAGAAGGCTGTCTTCTATATTCGTTACACATGAAAATTTCTGCTATTTTTTAATATATCTGATTTCGGTTTGGATTTATATTGGAAGAAGAGAAATCAAGGTACAAAATGAAAGAGTCATTTTTTAATTAAAATCAAGAAAATATTTTTTGTTCATGACATTTTGAGGAACTTTGAAATTTCAAGGCTAAACCCGTACACGCTCGGAGGGCTAGTTTCATAACTGAATGAAGAATACCCCTCAGTTCCGAAGCAAGAAATTGTGGTAAACTTTCTACTTCATACAAGTGTGAATAAGCAGAACTGTTTGTTCGTTTAATACCTTTTCAGAAAATTACATGTATTAAATCTGAATATTTTCTTTATTTTTCATTTTTCTACTAATGTAAATCAAATACGAAAGAATACATTTCTAGGAACATATTTCGTTTAGGGAGAAGATGTTGTTTTTTGGCACAGCAAAATAGTTTTAATGCAATGATGATAATTTTCTCTCACGTTTTTTATAATTAAACTGAGTTTACAATTATTGTTCATATTACCATTTAGAATATCTCAAAGTACAATTATTATATGAAATTTACAAAAGTAAACATCTGTTTCATAAATATAATTAATCTTAAAAATCGAATACTGTTATATATGCTAAACATATACATGCAAAACGTCCTTTAAGATGGGTCAGGATTTTCAGCTTAATTTTCCATTTTATGATTTAAAACTGCTTTCGTTCAGTGAAAATCTTACTTCTTGTTTTGAATTTTCCTTATTTTACGAGACAACCCAATGCAGTAGATATGCATCTAACAAGAACGCAAGTAGGTCTCAACCCTATCTCTGTGTCTCAGCGATCTCTGCATTTGCACTTTGATGAACGTGTCACTGCAACATTTACATAATCTTCAACTAACTTAACTTTAGTTTTTCAGATACTTTTAATACTTAGTGTATGTTCAGCTGCACACATCAACACGTCTATCTTTATGAACGATTGCCACTTTCCATTGATGAGAAATGCTTGAATTTCGCCAACCGTCAGCAGTTGCTCTTCTTCAAGCATTATGAATCTTTCCCAATAGCCATGAGTTACTGTAGTCAGGTAACATTCGTTACATTGCTCCCTACTACTTAACTCTTTCTGTCCATTGAAAAGCTTACGGAATTCTTTACAAGTAGTACAACATGTGACCTCTGCCTGATACGCAAGTTGGAGAATTCGTAGTTTTCTTGTAGCAGTAGATCTACCAGAAAATCATAAAAACATGCTTTGAATGTGTTCTTTCGTTAATTCCCTTTTTCAGTGGCGTAATAACAAAGTTTGCCTTATTCCGATGAAATATAATCAATAATTCATTTTTGATGTTTTGTCACAATTCACAAGCTTGCGCTTATAACATAGCTGCGTGACATCTCTCTTATTTCAAAATTGCTGAAACAACCTTGTATTTGGCGTACATTTATTAAAACGCTCAATCGATTACGAGGGCAGCTACAGGTCCCTCCTCAACAGGAGAACGAAATTTCTAGAAAGGGAAAGCACCTCAGTAACGGCTATTTTATAACCTCGGGTAGTGCCATGCGCGAGGAGGCAACGCCATCTATCGGCAAAAATAATTACCAAGAATTACGTTAATAGAAATATAAAAGCATTAGGAAGGACTGGATTGGACTTAAAATGATTCACTAAACATGCTAATTCTTTGTGAATATGGAAAGCCTCAAGAAAATCCAATTCGCCAACGGAAGAAGCTTTTTGGATAATTTTTGCAGATCCAAAGTCAAAATTATGATTAAATTTCCGACTATGATACGCTATTGAAGACTTGTTAATTTCCCCCTTACGGATATAAGATTCATGTTCCTTGATATGAAACTTTAACGCTGTTTTTGTTTGGCCAATATATCTCGAGCCACACTGACATGATATACTATAAATTCCCCAAGAATTAAAGTCAGAAACGCAATCTTTTAGTATCGAACCGTGAATTTTATTGATAGGGGAGAAACTGACTTGAAAATTGAATTTCTGGAGAATCAATCTGGCTTCTTTTTACTATTATATATTTCGCGCGCTCAAAGTTTGTTTTTCAGAATCTTTGCTTACCAATGAACTTAACTGTTTGAGAGCAGTTGCTGTTGATTGAGGATTTTCTCCTGTGATCATTAACAAAGCCGTTAAAAAATTTTCAGATTCGCATAAAAGAAGACATTCTTCTGTTAGAATCAATATTAATGACCTTGTCGTGCTTCCATTTTATCCTTCTGTTAGTTATAAAGTTGCACGGATTCTCCAGAAATTCACCTTTCAAATCAGTTTCTCCCCTATCAGTAAAATTCACGGTTCGACTCTAAAAGATTGCGTTACTGACTTTAATTCTTGGGGAATTTATAGTATATCGTGTCAGTGTGGCTCGAGATACATTGGCCAAACAAAATGAGCGTTAAAGTTTCGTATCAAGGAACATGAATCTTAAGTCCGAAAGGGCGAAACTAACAAGTCTTGAATAGCGTATCATACTTAGAAATTTTATCATAATTTTGACTTTGGATCTGCAAAAATTATCCAAAACGCTTCTTCCGCTGGTGAATGGGATTTTCTTGAGGCTTTTCATATTCACAAAGAGTTAGCATGTTTAGTGAATGATTTTAAGTCCAATCCAGTCCTTCCTAACGCTTTTAAAATTCTATTAACATAATTCTTGGTTATTATTTCCGATAGATGGCGTTGCCTTCTCGCGCATGGTACTACCCGAGGTTATAAAACAGCCGTTACTGAGGTTGCTTTCCCTTTCTAGAATTTCGTTCCCCTGATGAGGAGGGACCTGTAGCTGCCCTCGAAATCGATTGAGTGTTTTAATAAATGTACGCCAAATACAAGGTTGTTTCAGCGATTTTGATTGTCACATTGGCGTATTTCTCTTCGATTCTAATCTCTCTTACTTCCTTCTAAATTGATTGATCTAAACCATGCAGTGCTGTTTTCGTACTTAGGTTAGAAAAATAATTCAAAATCGAGCATGAAATTCTGTCATCGGAAGTCGCCAGAATATTATACGGAAAGCACTTTTTAAAAATAATTAAAATGCATTATTTTCTTAAACACATAAAAAGCTATAGAATTCAAAATATATTTAATCTGCCACATTAAAAAATTACGATTTTATTAACGTAAACTATGTTTTCCCATAAAGTAAACTTCAAAATTTTTAACCCATCACTGGCCGAATGATGAGACCGACAAGCCAGAAGTTTTTAGCTCGGTTCAGGACACGACGAATGAACTGGCTACTTAAGTATTTTCAGTTCTCGCATATAACGTAAATACGAGGCAATTTTCCATAGACATTTGTCTATGAAAGTTTAACTTTCCCTTAAGTAGATTACTCTAATGTGTTTTTTCACAATCTAAATGTTCCAATCTGAATCAAATCTATATTTAAATTTTCTCAAAATATAAGTACAGTCGCTTCTGGAAGGGAATACAACACAAGAATCCAAATTACCTTGAATTTAATTCCTATACATAAGGATCCCTGATTTGGAGATAACATCGGACTTTGGCTAACAAAGAAAATGACTCTTAGGAAGTCACTTATTCAGTATTTTAATTAATATAGTCAATAGAAAACGATTGTTTATTTAGAATTGTAATTAAAATTGCCTTATTTTTTCCGTGCAACGAAGACGATTTTTGAAGAGAAAGCTACGTGGGAAAAATAAAAATAAAAGAGCGCGTGCATTTAATGTTTAATAAATAAATATCTCGTAATTACTGTTGCCATCCAGAAAAATCGAGATTGTTCTAGTGTTAATTAAATAGCTCATAAAAGCCGAATTGAAACGCCTCATCTCAGTTGTAGTTGCAGCTATTTAAAGCGAACGGTTATTTACTTACTGCTGTTATTGATTGTAGCGATTTCGCTGTCAGATAGAATTAGTTTATCTGTTTTAAAGTGAATTCTGTTTAACGTTTGAGATATTGTGGTATTGTACTAATATCTCTGAAGAAATATTTCAGCATTTTGATTTCTTTCTTGTGGAAAGAATAAATTTTTGTTAACTTCTAAACTACTTGTGCATTCAATACATAACGAACCCGTACGCACGAAGCAATATATATTCAGATATGTTATTCAGATGTTAATATATATGTTATTCAGATAAATCTTACTATTATTACAATCAGCTGTTCAAAGCTTTGGGAAAAAAGTTTAGTAGAGCTATTTATTTGTAAAAGCTTTTAACGTTTTAAAAAATTGATTTTTAATAAAAAAGAATTTTTAAATTAGATTTCTATTTCGATGACTTAAAAGACAAAATTCAATATCTCAAAATATATTGTCAAAAGAGTTATACGAGACACAAAAAACATCAGAACATTATTTTCTATCTGATCGATAACTGATTTCACGAAAGTCTCGTCGAAGTCATATCAGAAGCAATGCTACCAGTTTGGTTCTAGAGTTGTAAATTGCTTTCTATCAGCTGAAGTTTTGACATCTGCCTTAAGAGTGACATAGCCCGTCGCGCTGTATCATTTTCTTTTTGAGAACATCTTCTAAATTACTCACTCCTGCTGCTCGATATCACAAAATGCATGCGAAAGCGTTTATTGATTCAGTGGAAAAACCACTAAAATTCAGCGAATCGCTTAAGAATATTTACTTGAGCAAAGTTGAAAAATAGCAGAATAAAAAAGCACATAAAAATTTAAAACTAAAAGTTACTGTAAAAATACAGACTTCTTCAAAAAGTATTTTATAAAAGACAAATAACGAATAAGGAAAAGGGTGTTCGCACAAAGTTGTCCACTAATTGGTAAAAATCTTCAAATAAGGTAAAGAATTTCTTTCTTTATTTTTTATTAACTTCTTCTGTTATAATGAGTTTGCATCTGAACGAAGAAGTTTCGGAAAGAAAGAACTGCAAAACTTAAAATCTTTGCTACAACTATGACGGGAAAAATAGTGAAAAAGGAAAACTGCTATAACTGTAGTTTTCCAATAGCGATACGTTAAACACATAATGAAAGAATTTAAAGTAAACAAAAATTATAAAATTTCACTGTCTTGTGATTTATTATTTTATGAGATGGATGAGAAAAATTTAAATTCCTTTTGTGGTAAATATCACCAATAAAATAATAAAAGTGTATAAATCACCTCTAATAATAATGCAGTAATAAATATACGTAAAATTCAAGACACATAGTTGAATTAAAAAACAAAACAAAAAAAAGATAGTACCACTAGAAGAAAACCATAGAAATTCGTAAAAGGCTAATGTTAATAATAAACCAGATTCAGTAATAACAGGAAAAAATAATAAAATGCTAAATTTGAATACAAGTAGTCATTACTATTGTTCTTCAAATTACGTGTGAAAAATAGCTTTTAGCGGGATAATAAAAATTACCCAATCGTTATTCTAATGAAATTAAAGGAATAGTTCTGTCTCCTTTTATATCGTTTGGTCAAAGACTAGGAAACACACATAATTTCTCAAAAATTAGTTTTTACTGATGTGCAGCTTCCAAAAATTGAAGAACAAGTAGGAAGTCAGGTGATAAAGAAATTCAAAGTTTTTGTTTAAGAAAATTTAGCTTAACAGATTTTGTACCTTTCATAGGGTTAAGAAACGGAAATAGTAATACGTCCAAAACCCAAATTCATTTCCATTTTTCTTATTACGTGCGATCCGCATGACTTCATAAAATCACAACATCTCCTCGACTAATAAAAGAATAAAAAATAAGTTGCTTGTACCAGAATTAAAAAAAAAAAATATGGGGACAAAACATGACTTCCTTGTACGGCCTATCAAACTGCATTTTTTTCTGCACTTCATTCACACTTTTTCCTCGAATTATTCTCTTCTAATTAACCTGTAGAGATATTAGGTTATTTCGAATCAGGAAAGATGAAAAATGAAAAATGCCCTCGCCGAGACTCGAACCACGGACCTCTCGAATACGCACTGAGCGAGCTGATCACTACACCACGAAGGCATGCTAAGAAGGATGGAGAAATACCTTATATACTCCCCCTTTTTAAATGGCTGCTGGGAATTAGGAGACCAAGTTGCCAAATTCTGGTGATGGAGAATCATCATCCACCACCATTTTTTAGTTCGGGCGCCACTGTAGAGATATTACGTTATTTCGAAGAAGGAGAGATGAAAAATGAGCGATGACCTTCCCGGGAACGTAATGGCAAACCGCACATTGAGTTGATCAGTTTTAACGAATTTCGCTTACTGCGCATTCTCAATGGTGTACCGTTGGCGGGAAAGGAAATACTGGCGATTAAGCATAAGCAACCCTACACAAGCCTGTTCATCATGTAGGTCTTATCGATTGTTTACAACTATAATACTACGGAAATTTGTGTGTGGTTCATGCATTTGCTTCTGTTTCACTTCATTTTAGTTTATTTCGTTCATAAACATTATATTTAATATAAGTTATTTAGAATCATTTCTTTCACTTTAAATCAGGAATTTAAACTGGATTTATTCCTTAATTCGTTAAAGTATATACGAATAGATCGTATGGAAAGTACTCAATTGCTTTTATTCCTCAGAAGTATGATCCACAAACATTCAGTTAATATATCTTGTAATGTTTCCTGTTTTGTAACCTTTGTTAAACGAAAATTTTGGTAGTTTATAATCAATATTTGCACTCTAAGTAATGAAGCAACTTACAACCTAATAAGTTTTAAAACATTGAACTGTTTATGCCCAGATAATAGAATATCAACCATACATCGTATTTATCTGCTTTTAAAATTGCGCCAAATTCTCTTCTGGGCATGCGCAGTATGCGGATTTTTTTTAACATTGATCAACTGAATGTGCGGTTTGCCATTATGCGTCCCGGGACTTGAACCACAAATCTCGCGAATATGATCCAAACATGCTGACCACTACACCACATGCTAAGAAGGCGGGAGAAATACCTTATAAACTGATCCTAAAGGGAAGTTGAAAGTTGCATCAAAAACTGCAAATTTTGAATTTAAATATCGCGGTCAATTTCTGTCGTATTGGAGTCAAATTTCTTATAATTTTATTTTTTATCAGCGCCGATAAAACTTTCCCAAATGTAAATATATGAACGGAGAACCACGTTAAAAGTTAGATTTCGTTATTTGTCGAAAATTGTATTTTTTAAACTTGACATTATCAAAACATGAATATTTACGTCATTTGAAACATCTTTGTGATTGGTAGTATATGGCTACAAATAGTGATTGAGAAAATAAAGGCCTGGTAAGAACATTTATAGAGTAAAGGGTGACTTAAAGGATTGGGTAAACGATGTGGTATTGCCGATTTCAATAAAAAAGGAAGGTACGAAACTAGATGTTGTAGCACTTTCTTATACAAAATTTCAATGTTGTACGGCTAATCGATTTTCAGTTATGCGAGATACATTCGTATGTACGTATCGACTTCACGAAAACGTTCCTTTTGAATAATTTTTCAACCTATTTCAAAATCCGTTTTTGAAAAAGCCCTTTCTTCTAGCCGTACGTATAGGTGACACTCGAAAGAATTGTTCAAACGGATTCTGGAACAATCGAAATGGAAATTTCCTTGAAATATGATACCTGAAATTGTTCGCAATTCCAATACTTCCATTATTTCGTACACTGAAGCAAAACATAGGAGTAAAACTAATTATTTTCATTAATTAAATAGAAATACTGAAAATAATTTCCGTCTTTCTTATATTTATTTAAAACCGATTATCCTAATGTGTAAGGTGAATGCAGTTATTCATAATTTTCTTATCCAATTAGGAAAAAAAATGGCCATAAAAAAAGGAAACTTATCAAGATTCGAGCATTTTTCAGATTTTTGTCATCCCGAAACAAAAATATAAAATAGATATCTCATAAAACGCGTGAGAAATCTCGGTGGAGAACTTCATACCTATAAAGATAGACGAAGATAAATAAAAGCTTACTTTTAAATTGAAGCATATTTCAAGTTTTATTTGATGTTAGTTTCTGATTTAATTTTTACTTTTTGGATGATAAAGAAATGCCTTTCGGTTTTTAACTCTGCGTCAGACTTTTATACTGTTCACCTCAGCATTTATTGCAACCAGAAATAGTTCACCATCTGTTGTACCTCCTAACTAACACCTGCTAATAAATAATAATTGATAAAGAAGAGGTTTATAAACCCGGCAGTTTTCTCAATAAGGCTACATTTCAGTTTTCGTGTCCTGAAAGCGTAAGTAGACTTTCGTCATTAATATGTGCAAACGTATATCAATTTGATGAATTGTGTCAATTCGTGATCCAGTGTAATATTCATAAAACAAGAATTAATGAATATTAATCTATTAAGTAATTCCTATCGCATATAAGTCACTTCCGTTTAATATATACTCTGTATTATAGGTGTAAACTTTAATTAGTATAATATCTATAAGACTAGTAAACTGAAAGTAAATGTTACTGTCATAAATATTGATGGATGGAAATGGTCAATGTTTAAACGCATGTTTCATTATCACAACTTCTTTTTTTATGAAGAAATAGCTTTGTTATTTTAACTTAAGCATCAGAAGAAAAAACATGCTTATTATTACGAAGGGTAATTTACTTGCATTGAATAAATGCTTCATTATTATTGAAGAATCGTTTAATAATTCACTTTTAGATGCTAAGACTGTCATTTTTCACTTGCGAAAACAAAAGCAAAATTTAGGCTTGCTATTTATAAGGAACATTGTTCAAAAGAGAAACAAGATTAATTAGAACAAAATCTAGGCTTGCTATTTATATGGAACGTTATTCAAGATGGAAACATGATTAACTAGAAGAAAAATGATAAATTTTGCACATTAAAACAGAACAATGGAAATTAAAACTGCCTGCTGAATGAATGCCTACATAAATTCGACACAAATTAAACAAACTTGATGAGCGATTGTTAATTTATTTAAACAATAGTAATTAGGTAAGACAGATCTTATCCATTTGTTAGAAACATTTGTTTCGGAAACAGAAAATTTCGTGCTAAAAATTTTGTTTTACGAGTGGAAAACTTCACATTTCTAATACAAAAATGTGAAAAATGAGGAAACTATTTTTTTATGTTTTTTCTATAGATATGCGTTTTCAATGTTTGAAAATTTCGTTTAGAACTAAGGGAAAATCTAAATTGTTTTGTTATAATACACACTTTCATTTAGGACAACTCCAAGCATAATGTACTGACGTCATATTGACAAAATGTATACACATTTAACCAAGGAGCAGTAATTGTAAATATTACCTAAAATTCTTTTCAAATTACAGCTCTAAAGTTTAAAGACAGTTTAGTAATTTCATTTTCTGTAAATCGTCTAATTACAATATACAGCCTCATTATGTATAAAATTAAAGTTTAAATTAAATATTCTCTTTTACGGCGTCATGAATCCATATATTCTGCTTTAAAACCGGGTAAATTCATCGTTGTTTAAACAGCATGCTCAATTTAGAATGAAGTTTTAAAAATCTAGCCGCAATTTTTAATCATTCTCTATATAAGTTTAGATGCATGCGTGTAAAGAGTTTGATTTGCATAAAATACCTTTAAATACTCAATAATTTTTAACGAGATTGTTTAATAAGATCGTACCTTGGTATCCATAGAAACCTTCGTATTAATTGTTTGCCTAAAAATTCATAATATCATCATTTTATTCTTTTCGTCTGAATCCACAGCACCTTGTTTTGAAACGGGTTTGTAAAAATGCTGCATAGCAATATTCGAAATAAAATCAGGCTGGATTTCTAGTTAATAATTTAAGAAATTCGTGTTTCATTAGTTTTTTCTTTGCCATAGCACTTTACCAGTGAAAGTTTTTTTATTACACAGGCAGTGGGTTTTAATGTATGAGACGCAAAAGATGAAAAACAGTCATATAAAAAAAGTTAAAAAAATTCAGAAAAATTAAGCTTAAAAGTGAATTTATAGTCCTAGAAGTATCGCGTTAATTTTCAAGTAAATAAATCTCTTCTATACAAGAAGCTAATATACTCAAAGAAATTTTGCTTGGAAATATGCCATTTGAAAAAGAAGTCAAAACAGCTTGCAAAAAGTGATATAATATTAATCTGATTCTGCTTAAGAAATCGGGAAAAAAACCGCGAGATAAAGATTTAAAAATTTTTAAATAGAACACGAATTCAGTTCGATTAATTGAAACTGATGGATTCTTATGAATGTGGGAGGTTTAGGAAGCGTAATTCTTCAACTACAGAGGGCTGTTTGGCTAATTTCAGCAGAAATGAATTAAAAGAATGATGCACGTTACACATGGGGAAAACCACGAAATCTCCCATGCAGGCAGCCCGTTTGCGAAATTGGAACATGAGACCGAGCTAAGAGGATTTAGCGATTTTACCGCTCGGCCGCTGGTGGGACATTTTTTTGTCTGGAATGCTTAGAAGAGGCTTTGAATACTTTGTTTAGAAAACTTATTTTATTTCAGAATTATAACATCAGAACTGTAATCGTCGTGAAATGAGTAATAAAACAAAAATTTTTAAGCATTCATACCAGTTCTCAGGAGAACTGCAGCAATAAATAGAAATATGCGTGGAAGAGATGAAGTATCTAAATTAATGGTGATTTATGTTAATGAAGGATTTGAGATCTGAACTGGAAGAGATAGTAGATTTTTAACACTTTATTTCGTAATAGCCTTAAATCTCATTTTTCAGAGAGCTTTGATAGCTGTTGGAATCAGATTAATTAATAAATATGGCATTCAATTTCAATGTTTGTTTTACCATTCAAGAGCATCCAGCCTCGTCATTATGATAGACTATATTTGAGAAATTTCATTTCCATATTAAAGTAGATACAGTCTCATCATCTTTGGTAACATGAACTAAAATACAGACTTTGGAAGATGTAAATGAATTATCGTCATGTCTTGGAAATTAAAACAGACTTTTGAAATGGTATAAAAGACCCTTTTATTAAAATTAATCAATTAACAGAACAAAAGGAACTGTTCGTGCTTACAAAACCAATGAGCTTTTATAGCGTAACTCAAAAGTAAAGAATTCAACTTAACTAAATAAGTCGTAAATTAAACCAAAGGCTGTACAGGAAGAATTGCCTTATGTAGGAAAGTAGAAAGCGAGAAAGACAGTAAAGATAATTAACATAAAATAAGTGGTTAGTAAACCTAAATAAATCCCCATAAATTATTTTATTTCGATTTTTGTTTCATCAACATGCTTGAATTTTATTTTTAATTTCTAAGTCAGTTATTACAAAAGAAAACTATGTCATGGAAATCAAAAGTAGAGGTATGGCTTGCCTTTAAGCCAAAATTATTTGTGTTCAGTAATTTCATGAACTTTGGAAGCATGAAATGATTTTATCAAAATATTCCATTATTTATCAAATGTACACATCCTTTTTAGCCCAAGTTTTCCATGTCGAGTGTAGTGTTTAACAAGTTTCTTAAAAAAGAGTTAAAACATTTATTCCAGTATGTTATATCAGAAAAACAAATTAAAAACTGTTAAAACACCGTTGAAATTGCATAAAGCTTAATTTAAAAAAAAATTACTGTTTTTGTTTAATATGCCTTTTGGAGTGCGTACTACCGCTTTTCCTGTTACAATTGGTAAATTTAGTTTCGCTTCATACGTTTAGGTAATAATCATACTCTCATAATTTTAAATTTCGTGAATTTAAATCTTCGTATTTTTAATATAAATACAGTAGAAGTCCAGAAATCCGCAATGCTTGGGACCAGAGGTTGTGTGGATTTTAGTACAGAAAAGCCAAATTATAATATTAGACTAAAAGTGCAAAATAAATAAGGCATATTAGGTACATTTACTTAAATTATTATGCACAATAATATATATTATTAGATTATTTTATTATATGCATTAATTTATTATATATATATATATGTATATATATATTTCATTTATATTAGTGATTACAGGAATATTTTAAAGCATTAAGGACATATAGAATAGAGACGTGTAAAAATTAGGGATACTAGTAAAGCATAATTTTTTTTTACTTGTTTCAAGCATTTTTCTGATAGAGGTTTGTCTTAAAACTTTAGGTGCTCCGGAGATAGCTTTTTTTTTTGTAAATTTTACAGGGTCATAATCTCATGGTCTGTGACACAGCTCTGTTGTTCTAAATATTTTAGGTATTTTTCATCATGTTCCAAACCCTCATTAAAAGATATTTTCTCGCTCCTATCAAATTCATTATCTGCGTCGGCGTCCGAATCGTTTGCTTGCTGTGGCGAGTTCAAAACAGAGCCAATGATTTCATCATCGGTTATTTGATATGCCAGTGTTGGTTCATCTGAACACATCATCCATACTAAAAACCTCTTCTGGGCTAAGACTTTTTTTCTGCCTTTAACACAGAATCATTATTATTCGGTAATTATGACGTCATTATTGGATAAATATTTTTTCTTCGGTATTTCATTTTCCATTCTGCGGTTTTTGGAACCTATAAAATCAATGTTTATACTATTTTGAGAGGCAATGCGGATTTCAGGAGTTGGCGGATTTCAGGTCGGCGGATTTTCGGTATTTCACTGTATTGTTTCTCGAAAAGAAAATCGTATATCACTTAATTCAAGGTCACTTAATAATGCTGAAATGCAATGCAAAAATACTATAACACATTCCTGTTCAAAATTATAGACAAGCGATGACATAAAATGGATCTGTTAATGTCCATCTACTGCAAAATGACCGGGAGAGGTTTAAATCATTTAGCTGGCTTTTCCAAAATCCTTTACTCTTTGGAAACTACTTTTAAAAGTGTAAGTATCCTTGGTATTGGGACTGGCATCTCAAACAGCGGAAATTGCACATTTTTATACCTATCAAAAGAAATAAAAATTTTCCCTTACCAGATTAGTAAAGATTATTACATTAATAATAAGATTATAATACCCAAATAAGCATCGGTGCATGGGTTCCTAAAGTTTTGTAGAGTTTCATTTTTTTTGTAATATACATTAAGTAAAGATTCCTAACCAAGCCTCTCAGTAACTTATCATTAAGTCTTGAAAAGTATAGCAGAGACGCGCTAAGTGTGCAAAAGAACCTTATGTTAAAAACTCAATAAGATGAACAAAAGGCACTGATGGTGCTTACAATCAGTCAACATTTGCGGCGTGAACTACTCGAAAGCAGAATTTTAAATTGAAATTAAATCTAAGTAATTGTTAAGGCTACGCAGAGATATCTAAACCCGCAAGTTGGCTCTTAACACACACCGGCGTGAAAGCACTATTTGCGAGAATCAAGCAACGCCGTAGACAGAAATGCTTATCATAGAATAACAGCTAGTAATATAGCCTTCAACCGGCAGACCCTTAAATGCAAGCGAACTAGTTTGCATTCTGGTAGGAAAACCTGGTACGACAAACAGAAGTGATAGTATGGATTCGGTACGTAAAATGATTGGTTTGCTACCATAAATACCTTACAGGTTCTTTACTATGCCAAAACAAATTATTTGAATTAAAAACCGCCAGATTTTTCACATAGGATATAAGCCGTTAAGTGCATCAGAATTCTATTATATTATCGTTTTGTAGCATGCAGCATTTTCGAAAGGAATTTATATCACTTCTATACACTAAATTTATTTTTCTGAATGATATAATATTATTTCAACCCTCAATTTTAACCTGAACTATCGCATTCTCATCGGCATTTTACAACCCATTTAGGAAAATGAAGGCCTTTTTGCTCCTACTTTTGGTCGCTGCGGTTTCCGAAGCTAGGGTCTGCGTAGTAACCTGCAGCGGAGCAGTATGCTTTCTTAGCTGTAGCGCTCCTGAGCCCGAGTAAGTAAAATTAAGCTTATAAGAAACTTTTATAACGCTTTTTCATAGATTTCTTTTCTTAAATTGCCCTACGATGACATTCGTTTTAAGGTGATGATTTTGTTTAATCCATTGTTCATGTGCAATACTTATTCAAATGTCTATAGTATCCATTCTCAATGTCACAAGTTGGCTTGAAACATTTTAATTTTGTAAATAAGTCTTTCAATCTAGAAACGTTTGTAATTTAAAAAAAATACCTGTGGTTATAGATTTCCTTAACATTTTGTCTCTAGATTTTACGAAGGTTCAAATTCTAGTTCAGAAGCACTCTCAATATGACGGAGAATTGATGAATTCGTTTATGAATCATGGTTAAAATATATAATTTCTGCTTGAGCAGATATACCTTGTGTACTTTACCATATTTCAATAACCATAAATACAGAACTTCTAGCGGCAGTGGCTTTGTACAATTTTGGCATTTCCAGTATATGGCAGGATACAACCTACCTAAATGTCTCTAATGCGAAAAGATGAACAAAATATACAGATACTTTTTTGATCAAAAATGCAAGTAGTTAGCCAAAGGGTTGCGCTGATTTTGAAGGCACAAAAAATAAATGTTCATAAAGAGCATCGCTCCTGATTTCCAGTTTGGTTAAAAATAGAGGTGACAAATAGACATCTTAGGTGAAGCCAATAAGTTTCATTTCTGCAGGAGTTGCCCATGTTGATTAAAAAATTGTAAAATTAAATTTATGATAATTGGTCGTTGTTACCAGTCTCACTCATGGTCAGCATTAGCCCATGACATTCATTGTGGCAAGGAATTAAATGCGCCAATCACCATAATAAGTAACAGCCTGACTTAAGCTCAGTTCCGCTCCCAAATTTGAGAGAGAGCATCCAGAGGGGACGGGTACGAGAGTCTCCAACCCCTTTTTCCATACTACCAAGCTCTCGAGAGGACTTTCGGTTCGCCGCATATTTGGAGTGCCCCCATACCGCGCAGACGCTATAGATTTACAAACATCCATTCATTCTCCGGAATTTGAACCCGTTGGTCTTCGGTAAATCAGTCAGAACCAATAACCCCGTTGGGTGGCTTTGGTAATCAGAAAATATACTTTAAATGCTGTTCACTTGATTTCTCACCTCCGAAGCAGACAATTGAAACGACTAATTAAACGTCAAATTGCTATAATCACTCGCAATTAACCAGTCGTTGGAAGACGCATGAAACATATCATCTTGCGCGAAAAGTCAAGATTTCAGTGTTCTGATAGTACGTAGTTCTAAATAGATGTAAATCCATAGTGTATTTGAAGAATACCAACTTATTCAGGTGTAAATGAATTCTTAATTTTAAATTTCAACTTCCTTATTTTTTCTCTGCAACATTTATAAATTAATATATATTATATGAATACGCGTTCAACTCCATCAGAATAGGAATAAAGTTAAAAAAAACCCATTTTAAGCAATTTGTATTAATCATATTGTATATATTCAGGAATTTATCATTTATTGAAATTAAATGCTACGTTTTAATTTTTAAGTAAGTTGTTATTTATTTGAACAAGTGGTTTGTTTTTGTAAGTAATGTCAAGTGAAAATTTAAGCAGAATCATTTAGCAAACGGTTAAAGAAATCAAATTCATAACCAATCCACTAAAGTAAATCTTTTTAGGGAAGCCTTACCAGTAATAAGCTTGATCCATATATATAAAGAAGAATGTGTGTTTAGTCGTGATTAACTCTGTCACTACTATAGCTATCGTCACCAAACTTTCGACAATTCTTTTTTGTGTCCTGGAAAAGGTCGACCGACGTCCACGTTTTTCCAGAAAAAGTAGCTAGAATCAGAAATATAAATTAAAAGCTCTGAAAACAGCAATTTTCGCCCTCATTTTTTCGAGTGGCAACAGTCTCACACGCTGGAGATAAATATCTGCCTTATTTCGAGAAGTGTTGCCACTATTCACTTTCAAATCGTAGAGTTTGTTAATAAAAAATTTAATAAAGTTTTACAATGAAATAAAAATAGCATTGCCAAACATTAAATACATTATTCCCGATTCCAAAAATTCGTGGGAAGATATTTCGACTGGTTCCATCTTCGGACGACTTTAATCAATCGAGATGTTAATTAAAAACTCTGAAAACATTAATTTTCGCACTCATTTCTCCGAGTGGCAACAGTCTTACGCGTTGCAGATAAAAATGCTTTATTTCGAAAAGTGTTGCTACTGTTCACTTTACAAATCGTAGAATTTGTTAATGAAAAATATGTAAGTTTTACAAAATCTGTAATATATAAAGAAGAATGTATGTTTGTGTGCTTGTTTGTTTGTTCGTGTTATTGATTTCTGATCAATTATAATCAATTGTTTTGCCACATTTAATCGACTAAAATTGAATATAGGTGAAATATTGGATAGAACTTGAGCTTTTACGACTATTTGATTAGAAAGACGAAAATCGTTAAAAAATGCGTGCCATTGTTGATGATATTTAGTAGATAGCCCTCGTGTGCTTTGCCATAATTGAACAACCTAACCAACCTGTTGATGATATAGTGAGAGATAATTTTTCTATCGAAATTTTTATGTGGGTTCCATATCGCATGAGACTGAAAAATGACATGACAATGAATCGTATTTTTTGCATCGTTATTAGAGAAGGATTACAGCGGTATCGCTCTCTCTGTTGTTAGATAAATTAATTTCAATCTAACTTAACTGGCATCAGGTACTTCCGCTAGTTTTGTATAAAATATCCACACAATACTTATACAAATGCAAATAAAAGAAAATTTAAACGTGTTTTCTTTCCTTTACCGAATTTGCTATCTAAATCACGATTTTCTTTTCTTTTTAGGAGCTACACCGTTCCATATGATGTATTTAAGTAAGTAAAATATTAGTTTAATCAGTTTGGGTTATACGCAAACATAAGCATTTGCAGAAAATGCTTCATCATTAATAGGATATGTATTTTAATTATTTATGCATGAAATGTAAAATGGCATCATTAATTATGTTCTAAGATTTTGATATATGAAAGGAAAATTATATCAAAAGTAAGCGTTTTTCGTATAAATGCAATTACATTTCCAGCTTTAAATTTTTTTCAATCTTTTTACTGAATTCACTGTTTAAGTATTACATTTTTAATGTCTGAAATATACAGGTCCATCTAACGCATTGAGGCGTATTCTGCACTATTTTATTTTAAAAATGTACAAATTCGTGACTACATGAATTCATTATTCATGGAAAATGATTGCTCAATTGTAACTTTTGAAACTAAATCGCTAATTATAATTGTTTAGAGGAGATCGCTCTGAGATTTCATGAAAGAAAATCGACATGAAAAACGAATTCCAATTAAGTTTGATTGCAGTCAATTTTTAATTGAAAACTCCATTTCGTTACTTTGATTTCGACTTGTTTTTAAGTATACATTTTTTATTAGAGAAATCACATTGATCCGTTTGATTTAGTTCTCTGTGTTTACTTTTACTTCGCAAATTAGTGCTTAGGTATTAGAAGTATTTTAAAAATTGCCTAAATAGTGACGGGATATTTATGACGGATGTCGAACTGCACTGCATGAAGAATTGCTCACAGTAACTTCATAATAACGGTTTCTCTCATGTTGAAAACCTCTTTTTTTTCCTTGGCTTAACATTTTATTTCTGACAAAATTATTAGCTTTTCTAATATAAAAATAACAATTTTTATTTATTTTGTGCATTTCAGTATACTAAGCAAGTTCTGTACCGATAAACGTCCAGATTATTATCATTAATTAGGGGAGAAATATCAAATGGAATCTAAAAAAGACTTCAAAATCTTTTTTAAAATAAATAGATAATAAAAAAAGAAAATCTGAAAGGTTTCAGGTTTTAAATTACGTCCAAAGGGGCGTTTTTTAAACATTTTGTATGTTACTTTTCTTTACTGAATATCATGTTCTTCGCATTTAAACCATAAAATTCAGTTAAAGAACAATATCGCAAAATAATTTTAAACTGAGCATATCTTTAGAATTTCCTACACACAGTCTCACACGCTGCAGATAATTTTTTTTTTCTGTACAACGTTGCCATTGCCCGCTTTGAAATCCTTGGATTTGTTAATAAAAAATTCGTTAACGTTTTACAAAATATGAAATCGTTAATAAAACAAATTCCAAATTTCAAATTTGTTCCAGCTGCTATATGAAATCGTTAATAAAACAAATTCCAAATTTCAAATTTGGGCTTCCAGATGCCTATATTCGCAGCAGGATTACGGCATTCAAAATTCGACGGCTTTAGGTACCGTTGTTTTATCACAATGCGAGAAACATACATACATTTATGCACATTCTTCATTATTTAATTTCTTTAAATATAATACAGAGGTGCAATATTTGGTGGCAACAGTTTGAAAAGTGATACAGACTTTTAATGTTTCCGACGCAAAATCGCAAAGCGAAAACAATAGTCCTTCAGGGACAAAGCCACTTTGGACTAATAATTTAAAAATCTGTGCTATGTTGCGCAATTTTATTAGTTCCTTATTTTATGTGAATAAAATGGCATAGAATGTTAGTTTTATTTAAAGTGTAATTGAAATCGGTTGTGTGCTAACGCAAGTAAACATAATTTTATTATTCAGGTTTTCTGAAATGAGAGTACTTTGTATTTTGTGTAACAGAAAACAAAAAATATTTTATTCATTTCGATATTGTAATCAGCACTGTAATAAAATAGGTTAAGAAAATGGAATTCGTTCCTTTATTTCTCTATCAACGAATAAATATTAAATCTATAGAGAAAAATCCTAATTTCACTTTACGAATTTTCGTTATTCGAGTTTTCTTTATTCGTTCAGTATCGTCTGCAGTTCCAGCTAATTCAGATAAATGGAATTCAGTAGCCCACTCAGCTCATATAAAATGTTAAAATAATTTGTGCTAGAAGAACAGTCGTTATTACAATAAACTTTGACTATCTTTAATATAAGGCTCAGCTTACATTACTGTCATTCGGTTGCCAATAGAAAAATGTTTATTGCTAATTTATTACTTGGATTTGATAAAAAGGAACACGTTAAACTAGAAAAAATTCTGAGTTTAAAATCATAAATAGGTTTTAAAACCATGTTGTTTCATTCTTGAAGCGAGAAAGCTGGAGGTCGATCAAAGAGTTTAATAAAACCTTTTTTTAATGAAGATTATTTATTTGTAAATCTTTTCGGTTTCCTCAATCGAATTTATATAACAATCGTAATTGCAACAGCAAAATATGGGCACATCCACTAAAATATCAACGAAATGTTTTCAAATGAAAAATAAAAAGCTTACTCACGATAAGCGGAGGAACATCTTCTGCGGATGACAGTTCATTTAGTAGGGAATACGTTACAGTTTCACTTCTTGTGTTAAAGCACAATTAATTTCAAATCGCGTTTCATTCTTTTCTTCTAGTTTGAAAGCTTATTGTAAATTTTTTAATGCAGGAAAATAAATATACACAGGTACATATGAAATAGAAAGACATGTAACACAAAGTTTAAAAAAATTCCATTTTTCTAAATTTAAAAAAATTATCATTTAAGAGAAGAAATATATATTATCATGGGGCCTTTATCCATACAGATCTAAAAATTAAAAATAATTACCTGCATCTTGACTATTCAAAGCAAAAATTCCAGTAACAAGCTATACTGGCATAGCTCCAAATATGCAAGCAGTTCAAAATCATATTTCTCTTTACTAGATTTAATACTCTTTGCTCTTATAAATAACTGCTCATGTATATGGAAATTAATTATGCAACATTTAATAGGGTGTTTAATAATAATTTCTTTATAATCTTAAGTTTTCTCATTGTAATCGTATTTATGTGTATCTCAACAGCGTCATTTGTGGGTAAAAGGTTAAACTAAATTTATTCTAAAAAGAATTTGTTGTGGACACCCCATGACTTCCATGTACGGCTTGCTAAATTATACAAATTTTTGTTTTGCTACACATCATTTAAACTTATTTTATAGAATTTAATTACAGATACAATTCTCATTCAAATAATTCAATTCACAAGTCAAGGCAAGGCAAAAATACATAAAAACTCAAATGATCTTCATTAAAAATCGCAAAATACAGAAGAGAATTAAAGAACCAAAGCAGTTAAAAAAACAATTTCTGCAATTAAAGAGTTTCTACGTGAAAACAAGCAATTCGGTTGACGGGCAGAAACGCAAAATTTTCAGTGTACAAAAATTTAAATATAATTTATGGTCCTGCCGGGAAAAAAAGACGCTGAAGTTGCTACACTAACTTACTTAATTCACTATTCTGTTAAGTTTCAATAGTAAACAAATGGTAGCTTCGTTAGGCCTAATGCCACTTAAACTTTTAAATTGTTAATAATTCTAAAAGCATAAAAACCTTAACCGAAACATAATTCAATCACTTTTAAAGGGAAAAAAAGAACAATTTACGACCTTTAAGAATAAAAAACACAGAGCTCAGGGAGCTTGGAATGCAACAAAAAAGGAAGACGCACAACTATATGTCATAGAAGTGCCATAAAAATAATTTCGACATTTTACGGCTATTCATTTTAGATTTATGGAAATGCATACTTACGTACGACAGTCCTCACAAAAAACTCCTTCCGAATCCATTTTATAAGCTGTTTTTGAAAAACAGTCCTTGATTCTCTCCATACGTACAGATGTTAAGCAAAACAATTGTTCAAATGGATTCGAGAGCGCTCAAAATGAATATTTTCGTTCAAATATGTTACGCGAAATTTTTCGCAATTACAATACTTCTTTTACTTCATATAAAGAAGTTAAAACTACGCTTCAGTAATAAGTCTTTTTACCTGCATTGAATTTGGATAGGCTAAACTGTAAATTTTGTATGAGCGTTTTAAAAATTTCCGGATTTAAGAACATTCTATACAATATTTTAAACACATCGCATTATTCATAAACTTCTGAATTTTTCTTTCCCAGAAGGTAATTATTATACCTAAGCCAAATTCTTATTTATTTCCAACAGGCTTTCAAATTCATCTAGAAATTTGAAGCCACATTGTAAAGATAAATTATAAGATCATGTGTAATGGTAAATTATAAGATAATTATAGTGTGAAGGTAAATTATAATAATATTCACTTAACATAATTGAAAGTAAAATTTCAATTTCATATCCAATTTCTTACTCTTTCTTGTAACAATCAATTAAATATTAATTTCTTTTTGTAGGAATTTCACAGGACCATATGAAGTTTTTAGGTACGTAAGCTATTACTTCAAGCAATCAGTAAAATTAATAAACTCACAAATTTGATATTTCTGGAAAATAATATTAGAGCCATTTTAAAAACATATGCTTTTTTGAAAAATTAAAACTTGTCGAAGAATTTTCCTTGAATCTTGAAGAATAACAGCATCAGGAAGAAATTTTGTTGGCTAAAACCATTAAGAATTGTTTAATTTCAAATTCAATTTCTTGAATTTATGGTTATATACTTATTTATTCTTCATTATAGGAATTTCACAGGCCCTTACGAAGCATTTAAATACGTAACTTAAGTCATTCTTATTACACGTGCTGTCAGAAGTTATATATTCCCAGAAAATAATGATTTATTGTCAATTTTTTTACCAATTCGTAATCGCTAAATTAAAAATTTTTTAAAACTATTTTAAGTTTGAAAGAAAACCTGCATCGTTCGATATGGCTTAATTTCGAGACACATTTGCCTTCATTGACGTTTGCTTGCAAAACTGTTTGTTTTATCAGGAATTGCAAAGAACCTTATGAAATATCTATACAAGCAGTATATATTTTAAGAAGTGTGTATATTTCACACATTCACGAATCTATTCATTACAGAATATAATTGTCTAGTAATTTTAAAATGAATTTATTAACAATAAATTTATTAGCATTTCGGAATAATTATGATGTTTCAAAAATATACTTATTTTATGTAACTGAAATTAAAATAATTTGTTACTTCATTTTTTTACTTTAATTCAGTTCTACATTTACTCGGATTTTCTATTCTTTTATAACATTTTATTTTACTTTACCTTCTTTTCTTTTATTTTAATTTCTTTTTTATTTCATAGGAACTTCACATTCAAAAAGGAAGAATTTACGTAAGTAATTTATTGAGTTTATAAATTCACATTAGTGAAAATTGTAAGAATTCTTCAATTATTGAAAAGTATTGGTATGTGTGGTTTTCGAACATGCACACTGATGAAAACTGGAATCCCAACACAACAAACGATACTTGGCAGCGCCACTACCAATATGAAAGTCAGGTGCGCTTTAAATACGCTTCGTGTGCCTTATTTGTTTTCCGGATTGGGCGTTGTGAGAGAGGCTTGTGTCAAAAATGCCTTTAAGGAGTAAGAAGGCAGTGTCAGCAGCTTACTGAGTTTGAAAGAGAGATATATACACTGCGCACGCATGTTGGCAATGGCGGCCACGCTATCTTCAGAAGGCGTAGTCCACGCTCGTCACTTACCCAACGATGGCTGAATGCACCGCATTACTGTGGTTTATGGCACTGCATCTGCAGCAGACAGTCAAGCTCTTGTGACACAGCGAACTGTAACAACGGGTAATTTGAGGGAGATCTTCGAGTTAGTCGCTCTGTAGGGGCTATACCACTAACTCCAAATCACTGCCATTTGCGACTTCGACAGTGTCAGGCTAGGTTTCGTCGGAGGACGGAGTGGAGATGTGTTGTGTTCTCAGATGACAGCCGTTTCTATCTTGGTGCCAGTGATAGCCGCATATTGGTTGGAAGAAGACCAGATGAGCGGTTGAAGGCAAGCTGTATACAGCGTAGACACACTATACTTACACCAGTCTAGGTAGCAATTTGTTATGACAGCAGGAACACTTCCTTTGTTATCCAATACATCTTGATAGAAAATTTGTACATCGGACTGGCGATCCGGTTTTAGTGCCATTCCTGAACAATAACTCTGGAGACATTTTCCAACAGAATGCTCGTCCCTATAACCTATTACCCAATATATAAATTACTAAAGAGTGTCCACATGTTGCCTTGACCTGCGAGACTATCCGATCTTTCTTCAATCAAGTACGTGCGGTATATGTTTGGATGAAAAATGGAACGTCGTCCGCAACCGGCACGGACCGTTGTTGATTTGACTAGAAAAGTGCAATTGGCAAGGAACTCCATATCATAAAATGACATACGTTATCTATACGGAACAATGCGCATGCTTTTGTCTGCTTGCATTCAACATCGTGACGACTATAGCGAATATTGCTGTACCAGAATTTCATATTTGAAATAACTCTGCTTGCGCATATTTGTTACAAAATTAATCAAGTACATATGTTATCTAGGCTGATATTTTGCCAACAGTTCTTTCCTCTAAATAAATTTCTTATTGGTGTTGGGTGTTGGTATTTTATTTTCCATCATTATATATATATACATATTCATAAAAATTTAACTAAAAGAAATATTTCTTTGTTTCGCATATAATTAAAAGAGGATATGAAGCAGAAGCTTAATTTGATACAAATAAGCTTAATTTGATGCAACTGCAATATCATTAAAAATTTTAATAAATTTAATTAAAATTTGCAGTTCTGTGCTTTTCATGGCTTTAACGCTCATGTACACAGTCCAGTCACATTAATGTGACCACCACGTACTTTCCATGTCAGAGTTAAATAACCAATTACAGAAGGCAGGTGGCAGCACAGTGCAGTTGAGCGTATATAAAGGGTGTGTGAGGGCTTCGGAAAACATTTCAATCGTTGGCGTAATGCAGAAACGAAGCGATTTATCCGACTTCCAAAAGGGCATGATCATTGGCTTTCGGGCCAAGGGTGGAAGCATTTCCGAAACGGCTGAGTTTGTGAACTGTTCGCGTGCCGCCGTGGTAAAAGTGTACCGTGCATGGCAAAATGGGACTGTCCAAAATCAGCGACGTGGCAAATGTGGTGCACCACGGGCCATAGATGACAGAGGCGAACGACGGTTGCGGAGATGCGTTCGGGCAGATAGACGGGCTACCGTTGAGCAACTGACCACCAAAATGAACCAAGGGGCTACCAAAAGTGTCTCCCAAAGTACTATTCAGCGAACATTGCTGCGTCTGGGCCTCCGAAGCAGACGCCTGGTTCGTGCACCTATGCTGACTGCTGTTCATCGACGGCGAAGGCTAGAATTTGCACGCCAGTACAGCAGCTGGACGTCCACTGAGTGGCGACAGGTTGCGTTTTCGGATGAATCGCGTTTTATGCTCCATCGGACAGATGGACGTTGGCGTATAAGGCGTGAAACCTCTGAAAGGAACCACCCTGCAACCATTGCCGGAACGGTCCAAGCTGGAGGCGGGAGCATTATGGTCTGGGGAATGTTTTCCTGGCATTCTCTAGGTTCACTGATCATTGTGGAAGGCACAATGGATCAATACAAGTACGCATCTGTCCTTGCGGACCATGTTCACCCCTACATGCGCATTGTTTTTCCTCAGGATGATGGCATCTTCCAGCAGGACAATGCGAGGTGCCATACAGCTGCCAGTGTACGTGCGTGGTTCGAAGAGCACCAGGATGAGTTTACCGTCCTCCCCTGGCCAGCAAACTCACCTGACTTAAACCCAATCGAGCATCTGTGGGACCATCTCGATCGAGTTGTTCGCGCCATGGATCCTCAACCACGTAATCTAGCGCAGCTGGCCACGGCATTAGAGTCGGCATGGCTCAACATTCCAGAGAACACCTTCAGGGACCTATGTGACTCTCTTCCTGCACGTCTCGCAGCAGTCCGCTCTGCGAAAGGTGGTTATTCTGGCTTTTGACAGATGGTCACATTAATGTGACTGGACTGTGTATTTTTTCACTGTAGGACGACCTTTACTGTACCGCATGAAGCAGAAACGTAAGTCATGTATCATTAAAAAAATAATTAATATAATGAAAAGTTGTAATTCTGTGCTTGTCAGAGCTTTTACACTCATGTATTACTTTTATCACTGTAGGAGTACCTTTACTGTACCGCATGAAGCAGAAACGTAAGTCACATATAATTTAAAAAATTAATTAATTTAATTAAAACTTGTAGTTACTGTGCTTTTCATGGTTTTATGATTTGAACTCTTATGTATTACTCCTTTCACTGTAGGAGTACCTATACTGTACCACACAAAGCTGAAACGTAAGTCATATATCATTAAAAAATTTAATTAATTTAATTAAAATTTGTAGTTCTGTGCTTTTCATGTCTTTAACGTTCATGTATTATTTTTTCACTGTAGGACCACCTTTACTGTACCGCATGAAGCAGAAACGTAAGTCACATGTAATTTAAAATATTAATTAATTTAATTAAAACCTGTAGTTACTGTGCTTTTCATGGCTTTATGGTTTGATCTCTTATGTATTACTTCTTTCACAGTAGGAGTACCTATACTGTACCACATAAAGCTGAAACGTAAGTCACATATCATTAAAAAATTTAATTAATTTAATTAAAATTTGTAGTTCTGTGCTTTTCATGTCTTTAATGCTTATGTATTATTTTTTCACTGTAGGACCACCTTTACTGTACCGCATGAAGCAGAAACGTAAGTCATATATCATTAAAAAATAATTAATATAATGAAAAGTAGTAATTCTATGCTTTTGATGGCTATTGGGTTTGACTCCAAATTATAATATAACAATCCTTATAATTATAATTCCGTTTCATCAAAAAACGTTAATTCACTTTTTAAATCGAAAATAATCTTTATTTCGTTTTTAGAAAATGCAGAACAACTCTTTAGAACGATAACAACAATAATCTACTGTTGCTCTTCCAAGAACAACAAAAATTGAATAATCGTTTAGTTGCCATTCTCAAAACAACAAAAAATAAATAAAACAATATTAATCAGTACTTAAAGTTTCTGTATAAGTCCAAGTCACAACAGCTTTAACGCTCGTGTACTACTTCTTTGACTGTAGGACCACCTTTACTGCATCGCATGAAGCAGAAACTTAAGTCCTATATAGTTTATAAAAGTTTCTTATACATAAATGTATAAGTTTAATTTTATAGCAAATACTAGTTTTATGTAATTAAATTTTATCAGAATGGGGACCAAGGGTCCCAGCCCATACCAGGAGAAACACCCCCAGACCATATTTCCACCTCCGCCGAACTTGACTGTTAGCACAATGCATTCTGGCAAGAGACGTTCTCCAGGTAGACGCCAGACCCTGCCATCCAAACGGTAAAGGGGGAACCTTGATTCGTCACTCCAAAGAACCTGTTTCCACTGATCTACGGTTCAATTTTGATGTGCTTTGCACTACATTAACCGAGCAGCGCGGTTAGACTTTGTGATCAAAGGCTTATGTGCGACAGCACGACCATGAAAACCAAGCAGATGTGCTTCCTTACGGATGGTAGTCATTGAAACAATACTCCCGGATGCCTGTTGAAACTCCTCGCGGATGAGGGCCATCGGTTGTGTGCGGTTTTTCCGAATTTCTCTGGACAGCACTCTTCGGTCTCTATCTCCCAGTTTCGTTGGTCTGCCGACTCGGGGTACATTCTGACAATCACCGCTCACCTTCCACTTCTTTAATCACATAGGCCACTGTCGTTTTTGAATACTTCAGTTCGCTAGATATGTCCCTTAAGGATCGGCCACATATGTGATACCCGATAATTATACCTTTCTCGAAATCAGAGAATTCCGAACTGCGAGGCATCTTGCATGCGACTAAAGCCGATGCTGTTACCTACAGGATATATACCGGCGAGGTCCGTGACGTACCTTAGGACCGCAGATATCGCCATTTGCATAGGTGTCCAAATACTTATTGGTAGTCAGTGTATGTAGCATACGGGCGTTCTAAATAACGTTCTAAATAAAACGGGCGTTGTGAGCCGAAAGGCCTCTCTAGAGATTAATTGTAGGGGAAGAGGGTCGGAAACCCTTGGACCTATCCTCCTGAGTTTCTCTCTTTCAAAATTTGGGGCGGAATTGAACAAAGTCGTACTGTCACTTGTATGGTGCCCAAGGCTTAAGCCAGCAATCTTGTCTTCTCGCTACGATGAACTTCGTGGGCTTTCTCTGATATCCGACAAGCGAGAATAATCAAAACGACAACAACATAAAGAATGTAAAATTATGACAGCGTTGTCACCACCTACGAACTTTATTTCACACAAATGCAAATAATTATGTATGCATGAAAACGAGCCAAAAAAGTAACCTTGATTGTACGTTAAGAGTAATAACAGATTATTTCTGCTGTTTAGTCTATCTTAGATTGCAACTCGTCGTTAAGAAAAGAAAAAGTAATATCAAATGAATTTCTTTGCTTCTTTTCCTTTGATGAAAGTATTCATGTGAGTCTTGTAAAGAATAACCATAACATCACATAGTTCTCCCACAAAATCATTTTGTTTTTGCTCTTAAACAGGAAAAACAGGAAGTAGATTTAAAAAAACTGAAATTAGTTGTTTTCATACGATAAATAAATACCCTCAGTTTCTTATCAATAATATTTGATTGTAACAATGATTTCTGTAATCAAAATTAGACAGAGGCCTCTATTATAAATATGTTTAAATGCTGTTTTAAGATCACAGCATATCTGACAGAAGTAAACTTAAAAATCGAACGTTCAGTGGCTAGCATGAATTTCCCATTTCAAAAAAACCCCTCTTGCAGCCGAGTGGTAAAAACGTCAAATAGTGATTAATTCGATCAGTCATTAATTCCCGTATAACTGGCAAGCTGAATGAGAGGTTTCGGAGCTTTCTCTACTATAATGTAAATAGGATTCAGTTTGTTATTAGGAAATCTTCCACTAACGCATCTTTATCTTTAAACAAATATGTTTCGTGAAGTTTTCCTTTACCTAAATAATATAATCCAGTCGCATTCGAAAATGTGCTCTTCCTGTTGAAAATGATACACTGAGCACTGAATACAATAATATTTGTTATCTCTTATTACAAATTCTCCATTTTGAAATGTGTTCACCCAACTAGACAATAAAATATTTTTCTATTGCAGAAAATATTTCACAATTCCACACAATGCAGTACGGTAAGTAAAAAATTATTTAATGATTAATCAAGTATTTGTATTTATCAGATATGGAATATATATAATTCAGCCACTTTACAGTGCATTTTATAATTGCAAAATTATGAACGTCACCAAATACTTGCGGAAATTCAAGAAATAATAATATTAGCGGAAGCCTGTGCTTTTTGAAAGCGAAGTAAAATTTCAGTTTATTTAACTTTCAAATTTTATTGATTTCCTTTTTTTAATTCATCATTTAAATGTAACTTTTATTGTGTAAATCGCAAAGGCGTATATGAAATATTAAGTTTTTTGAGCTGGTAGCTTAAATAATGCATGTACATCAGAAGTTATGAACTCATTTACAGAAAGTACTCTTTAATGCCATATATTTATTACATTAATATTTTTAAATTCAGTTCTTAAGGAAAGGGAGCATTTTAAGACGAAATAATGTGACTCAATACAATTTGTAAAGCTTTGTATGAAAACAGTTTAGCAGGAGATAAATGGAAATACTTTGTGACTAAATACTTGTGATACTTTGTGATAAAACGTGGGTTTACCTAAATGACTGCAAAAAAGAGGTTTGTTTATTATCAAAAATGAATAGAAAAACATATATCTACCTTGTTCCGTCTATATAAAGAAGGTTTCAATAAGGGCTTTAAGATGTCGGAGGATTCTGCTACTACAGGAAATTAGAAAGAGTGGAAAAAAATGATAAAATCAACTCACTCAAAATCTTTCTGAAAAGTTGTGGAAGAGGAATTGAAATCAGTACTTATAGAAATTTTACGAAAGGCGCTTCCATCAGAAAGTCATGATGCAGAGTTATAGCCCAAAATACAGTTACCTGGCAGAATATCTAGTAACGTGCTCTTTACATTTTAAACTTTATATTAAATGGGCTTGAAATCGTTCAGAAAATGTGTATACACATTCTATGAAAGGCAATTGTGTTTCATCCTCTTTATATTAAAATCATAATTGCCCTCTAGTGCTAACATAAATAAAACCTCCGAACACTCGCTATTCAATCTGGGATCGAATCTTATCGACCATCTGCTGCACTGTTCTTTTGAGGCTTTTCTTTCATGCTAAAATTAGATGCGAGATATTTTACCTTATAAAATTCTAGGGAAAGCCTCTTTCCTCTTACAGAAGATACTTTTCTAGTTTCTCATAGTTAAACAAGTAAACAAACAAACAAACAAACAAAATATACATTCCTAATCCTTAAACTAAAATAAATATGTCAAATTCTTTTACCTTTTAAGCAAAAGCAATATTGCAAGCCGGCTTTCATCAACGTAAATAAAAACAAATTGTAAATCTCAAACGGAATTTCTTCTTATTGGATTTGTTACGAAAATTAGAATTTCTCTATTTTCGGAACTTACCTGGTCCATATGTTGCATTGTTTCATATGCAACATATCGCATTCATAATTTTATATTATTATAAATGGTTTGAAATCATGATTGGTATGAAACAGTAGTTACGTTAATAAATAATATATTATTAATAACTTTATTTAAAAGAAATTCTCGATTTTCTTTCTGCTTAAAGAGAAAACCGCAGTAAGAAATCTCAAAATAAGTTTAATCATGTTCTTTATTTGAAGCTCTCTTAATGACTTTTATCTGATTTTCCTTCTTAAATATTTACTTTTCATTTCAGGAATTACACAGGTCCATTTAAAGGAATATGGTAAGTTACTATTTTAAGTGAAATAAACCGTTTGTAAAATCATGAATCCATTTGAGAAATTTACTCTTTTGAAAACATTTTAAAGAACGTTAACCCAAAATATTTTCCATGTTATCTTGACATTCGAAGAAGATATTACAGAAAATTATTTATTTGCTAACTTTTTCCGTATTAACGTAAATAAATATTTAATTGGAATTTCTAGTATTCAGTTTATTTTCATTGTAGGAAAGCTTACACATTTTTCCCAATGACGAAGCATGGTACTTGGAATAATGTTTTAAAATATTCCTTTTATTCACAAAGACGTAAATTTATTCTTTATAGAAAATAAAATTGAATTCAATTTTCGACTTAACCTCTCAATCAATAAAAATCACAAATGTTTAAACTGTAATGATCCAAGTAGACCACATTCTTTATTTAACACAGTTAAATGTATTATCTATTTGAAAAAGAACAAAAAATGGTGGGACAAGGGTAATTCCCTTGAAAAGCCAAATGAAAACTCAATATTAATTCTGTGCTATGCTTTAAGCTTTACTCTTGTTATTCCCTGTAATAAAATAACAACAATCTTACCAGAAGTTCTTGATCTGATAAAATATAGGGTAGGAAAATAAAACAAACCTTCATAAAAGTAAACAGTTTCAGATAAAAAATGTCAAACCTTGCGGGCGAATAAATGCGGCGCATGTCTTAAAACATATATCATGTCTGCCGTTTTCTGCGCGTTGAATACTTTCCTATTTTGAAGCAGCGTTTTGTCTCCGCAGGATAAATCATATCACAACAATACTCGATTATTTTTTTTAAATCTTTAATTGTATAATTTTGTTTAGTTAATATTTTTCCAGCTTGTTAATAAAATACTTATTCTGTATTACAGGAGAACTTTCACTATTCCATATACGGCAGTGAAGTATGTAACTCATTTTAATGCAATTATTATTCTTTTAAAAATCCTAAAACTTCCGATCTATAGAAAATGTTATTTATTGCAGCATTTAGATCTAATGAAATATTAAATATGATAAATGGAAATTCAAGTAATACTTAAAATTTTTGTATTTCAGCCTTAATCATTTAAAATAAATAATGCAATGCTATATTTAAACCTTATTCAGAACTGTTACGCAGGCCTTTGAAGGTACTGTGAAATCTCTAGAAAACTCGCACTTTAAATTTTACATTTAAATTGTTTTTTCTTTCCGTAAGAAATGAATATATTTATTTCCGTTTAATAATGCAAATTAACTTTTTCTTGTGACTCACACAGTTAATTATTGAACGCAAAAAATACATGGTTTATTGAGAATTCCAACTAAATTCACAGTTATTAATTTAAAAATTTCTTCAAACTGCTTTGAAGTTTTATCGAAATTTGAAATGAATCTTAAGCTTTATGTAAGTTTCTTTTATTTTCTTTTCAAAATGTATTGCTTTCTCTTTAGCAGTTGTTACAAAACTATTTTTTATTTCAGGAATTACACAGGTCCCTTTCACATATTTTGGTACGTAACATGTTTATCATAAACTGAAAATAGTAATTTATTATTCTACATATTTATGTGTAGAAAGTATGGTTTGTTTACAATTTTCATAATCATTCATTTAAAAAAAATCTTCACACTAATTTGCAGTTTGATTGAAAATATGTAACAGTTTTAAAATTCAAAATTGATTATTCAAAGTTGATTCAAAATTATTTTTTATGGCTGGAATTCTACAGTTCTTTTTTATGTATTTTGGTAGTAACATGATTATCATAAATTGAAAATCATGTTTTAGTATCCTACTCATTCATGTATAGAAATAAAGGTTTAATGACAGTTAGAAATCTGAAATTAAAAACTCTGCAAATTATCTTGAAATTTAAAAGAAAAGATATATCAGCAACAATTTTATTCTTTATAGTTTGGTATAAGTTTATCTTTTTAAAAGAAGTTTTGTTCATTTTTTTATCTTTTATAATGATATTTTCTTTATTGTAGGAATTCCACAGGTCCTTTTGACAAAATCAGGTAAGTAACAGATTATTTAAATGAATTCTCACTGCTCATAAATTTATCATAATTCGGAGGTAATTGTTTATTTTAATTGTAGGAACTACACAGGCCCATATGAAGTATTCAGGTATGTAAACACTTCATTGAACATCCGTGTCAGTTAAAACAATAGGAATTCATGGCTGATAGAAATAATCATTTAAACGTCATTCAGAGAGTACATTCGCAACAAAATAAGTATCGGAAAATTATTCAGATTTCAAAGGTTGCAGAAAATTTCTCTTTTGAAAATTGATATAGTTTTATCAGTAAAGATTACCAATACTGACGACACAGGCGGAAGAGCAAAATATTTTACAGGATACTAGATGAAACGCAGTACATCTTCTGTGTATATTCAAAGTGAAACAAATATAATATGAAATTCTATAAAAATATTTAATACTTTTAATTAGATATCTCCTGAATTAAATCAATCAGTTTAAAAGGCGCAAAAAATATTCTTAAGGGGGGGGGAGCTGTATCTATTACCTTTAGATAGCTTAGCTTGCTAATCAGTCGCATATAGATTCAGTTTGAAAGATAAATATTTTATATTACGACAAATGGCAAACTGACTTGAATGCAAAGTGAAACAACGCATTACTATTAAAACATATGAAGTGAATCGATGCAAAAATCATATTTCTAGTTTAATAGACTTTTGTGTTAACGATTTAATTTTAAAGAACTGTAATGTTTTATGTTTAAACTAAAAATAGCGTGAGTAAGATGCTTAATAAAATTTAGCTGTAAATATGTTTTTAATTTAAAATTTTACATACCTTTTTGTCATTGATTTACCTTATAAACTATTGGATGTGTTTTATTACAGGAACTTTACAGTCCCTTATGAAGGAATATGGTATGTATTCTGTAAATTTAATCGACTTCTGCATTTCGTAAAGTGATGAGCTTTCAAAATGATCAATTAAAAGAATAATACATGTAGGGTTATAGGATCAAAAGCACGAGATAAGTATAAAGTAATTTATTATGAAATTACTAATATGAATGAAAGATGATAAAAGATGAAATGAACATAGAGCTATTAATAGATAAAATTGTCATAGGCATTGGTTAACCCCACAAAAATTTGTAAGTCCACAACAGTTCGAGTAATACTGAGTAATTCTTGCACACCATCAGTTTCGGACAGTCCTACAGGCACGTAAGCTCATGCCTTGAGAGAATGCGTCTATTCTCATACAGCTGTAGACAAGCATCGTCAGCTTCGACCCGAACCTAAGCCTTGAAGGTAGCCGTCTGTTCCCTACCAGGTCTGGTACTCGTCTACCTCTGGCTGCTCTGCGCTGGGCTGGCTGCAGATGACGTCACCTCGCTGGCGGTTCTAATTTCCCACATATATTTAACGAGGTTTTTAAATAATCTAATACCATTTGAACTAATTTTTAACATTTTCTTTATATTCGGTATCCATACATCAGAAGCAGCAAATTTTGTTTAATATAATTAAATGCATTTTTATTTCCGAGTTCTTATGCTTAACCTTTCATGAAATTTCTATATTTACACTATTTTTTGGTTGCAGGAGAATACATACGGTAGCAAACGAAGACATAAAGTAAGTCATATGTTATTTTCATTCGTAGATCAAAGGACTTGACATTCGTAGTAAATAATCATATTAAACTTCTTTTTTTTCATATAGATTTAATTGAAAATTATCTATATGCCTATGATATTTATAATTTAATCCGTACTTTCAAATGACAGTGACATCACAAGCAATTTTTCTTGGATAGGAAAAAAATATGCTTAATTGGTCTTTCTTTTGTGTTGCCGAAATAGTTCTTTAAATATCACTTTACATTGCAGAAAAGCTTACACACCTCCTATGCATGAAGGAGCATAGCAAGTTATGCATGCATTTAACTATTGGGATGAAACATAAGTAACAGCAGTTTTTTTAATTTAAAAACTTTTATTTTAACAAAACAAAAAACAATAAATTAATAATACAGGAATTTTTGGACATACCCCATAGACCCAAGATGTCGAACTATAGTCATTTGGCTACAAGTAATTCGTTCGGCTAATTATCGAGTGGTTTGGCATGCTTCTTCGTGCAGAAGTTGATTCAAACGCTCTTCATCAAACTCATTTGATCGTCCATAACGAGCAGCGTCTTCCAGGTCGAAATTTCCATTTTTGAATTCCACTTCCATTTTTCCTTTGGGAAACCAATTCCTTGCAGTTCGTTCAGGCATGGCGCCTTCTGCATATATTTCACAAATCTCTTGGGTAGTTTCTGCAGTATTGGCGCCTAGATTAAAAGCAAAAAGAAGAATGTGTCGAAAGTGCTTATTTTGTCGACTTGACACTCCATTTTAATGATCTGAAAGGTAACAAAAATTAGCTCAGACAAAAAAAGAAAAAATTAATAAATAATAAAAAAAAGTACGTCATCTTATAGAGGGAAAGATTCCCTTTCGAATAACACAAAACATTATGCCAATACGTTTCATTTTTACCGCGTAATTTTAAACACAACATAAACGGCCATTACTTCTGTTTCAACCCAATAATTCATATTATTAATAAACGCACGACTATGTCGACTTGAGTGGCATATATGCAGCGGATAACAGCATTCTTAAGCTTCCTTGCTGTAAATCCAAATAATATTTAAACAGTTTGTATGAAACTGAAAAACAAAATGATTAATTTGAGAAAAAAGAATAACTACTCTAACCAACTCGAATGCTCGAAACAATTTGGAGAAAAATGTAAAATTCCGTGCTTTTCCCGTTTTGAAACAAAGGGTAAAAAGAACTACCATTAACAACAACAACAACGACAACAATGATAATAATAACAATACGAATACTCAATTTAATTTGATATTTGATTTCTTGAATCCTAGTATAATTTTAATTTATAAACGTGTTTTGGCGAAACGTACTATTCTACAAGCGTAATACTAGAAATATAAACTTCGCATAATAGAGTTCAGGCAAAGAAATAAGTTGTTATGTAGAAAATGGTTGCCGATTTGTGTCGTTTCTATATTTAAAAAACATTAAATTCAGTTAAATGAAATAATGATTAATAACTATCTCGTACAGTGGTTAGTACAACTAACCATTATGCGATATCGATATAAATATAAGAGATAATAGTATAAATATAAATAAGTGAGTTTAACAAAAAAATATCAGAACAATACATCATTGGAACTTCGAATTAAATACCATATTTAATTAGTTTATCATTCATTTATTTTTTTCATTTAAACAATACAAATGGGAATATTATTTTTTAAAGATATCCGGAATAACATATCAAGTACGTACAATCATTTTAAAGCATAAAAGCATAAGCATTTTAAAGCATAAAAGCATAAGCATTACAGAGTATGCTTGTCTCGTTCTCAGGTTGTGGATGTTCGAGATGATTGCTTCCTATATTCTCTTTCCGCAGGCATTTTCCATCAACGGTAATGCTAGCTTGAGTCGCGGAATGAAGCAAATTGTAAATACTCCTACTCATTCTAAGGTATTCGATGCCGAAACTGGGCCTATGCAGACCGCGTTCACTCAGTTTGCCGCTTTACTTGGGCAGGTTGTCAACATCGTTTACTCGGCTCAGCTAAACAGGGGTTTGAAAAGGGTTCAGCCACCCGTCTTTTTCTTTCAGCCCGCTACCACTACTCTATCACTCCAGTACTTAAAAGGGGTACCTGGGGTCATTACCCCCGAACCATTTCGTGTTCCTCACCGCGTTCTCACATGACTGCTGCTGTTCGTCTTCAGTCTCTCCTCATCAAGCGGACTAGGGTAATTTATTACTCATCGGGTTTGAGCATTATGTCCAAATAAGACAAAACGCTAGGTTTGTGGTCACGCTTCCACTACAAGGGACCAGTTTGCTTTCCTTAAAGGGCCGTTCACACTGAGGTTTACCTGAGTTAAGAGACAACTGGCATAGACGACGCAGCTCTAAAACCAGTTTTTCCTCATAACGGAGCTAGTTGAGAAATCTGAACTGCAACGTATAACGAAGCTAGTCGACACATGGAACTGACTCCGTTACCTCAGATAAACCCCATGGTGATTTCCTCCAAAAAGGCAATCAAGTCTCCTTTCTAGAAGGTTACGTATTCATTAGTTTATGTATTCATGCACCCTCTTGTTCTCTATTCATCCACCTTCATGTTCTCTGCTTCCAGCGAGTATTATAATTATTAGAAGGTAGAAACCAGTTCTTCCAATTAAAAACTTAAATAAAATTATAGATGTAATTAAAAATAACATAACACGAGTAAGATGTGATTAAGTAAATATTTCGACTACAGCAGTAGGCATTCATTGCTTATATTTCCAAAAAAGAGACATCCTATGTATCCTCGAGATACATTTAGATTTCGTTATTTCGAAATAAGCACGAGTAACATTTTAAATGTAACATATTCTGTAAACTGGATTTTGCGTATAGGGGTATTATGAGTTTTTCTGTTTACTTTCATTAAGATGATATTATGGAATCAGAAACCGTACGTCTAATAATTAAATAATCATTCTTTCCAAGTAAACGATATATAAAAGGACTGATTTGCAAAAGGATATGTAATTTTTACAATTGAAAAATGTCATAACACAATGCTAAACACTTGCATATAGTAGAAAGGTCACATTTCACCCATTTAGATGGTAAACGAAATTGCATTTTCCACGTGGTTTTAAAGAGTTTCAAATTTTGAAAAGATGCATTTTTAAGCAGTAGCTAATTTCTATTAGTTAATTTCTAAGAAAACAATAACAAATGATTTCTTCTGTTGCAAATTTTTAATGTTCATTTGTGCTTGCGCCTCTTTTTGCAATTTGCTAATAAACCAATATTTGTTATTGCAGGAAATACCACACAGTTCCAGATCATGCATTCTGGTATGTAATACATTTTCTAAGCAAATCGTACTTACTCATAAACTAATAATACAGAATATTGTAATGATGGAGGATGGCACTGATAAGACAGAATGGTATTTTAAGTAACACTTATAATTCGCAGTCTTATACCATCCATTTAAAAATAGTTTTAGTACCATTTCAGATACATCTTCACATTTAAATTAAATTAAGCGAAAACGACATTAAAAGAATATTTACTCATTAAAATGATAAAGAAATTTTTAATTTCAAAATATTGAGGTATAATTCCGTTATCGGGATCATAAAAAACCGCTAAACTATTTTTAATGCTAATGATTCGAAAAATAATTATGGTAACCTAAGCGCTAGGAAGAAAGCATAATAATAAAAAGCTATCTAAGACTATTATTATAATTTAAATGCAAGGTTGATTTCATATATTACATCAAAGAATGAAACATAAATGTAAATAACTATCTAAGAATTTTATTTTTATTTAGATGAAAGTTTAGTTTCATACATTATTACATTTTTATTAAAAGTTTTAAAAATTAAATAACACGCTCAAATATAATTGAAATTAAACGAGATGTGTAAAATATTTTAATTTTTTCCAATAATGCACAGAAAATGTCAGTTTTTCGTGTAAACGTCTCAACATAAATTCGGAAAAATAAGAATTGAGATGCTGTCAAGAACTACCTCCATGCAATTATTATGCTATTTGCCTCTGCCCTACAACAACTCTGTCGTTTGCGTATGACACTCACATTCGGGGGTCTATGAAATTGTGTTTGTGGTTGACATTACTATCAACATTCTGCGCTCTACTTGGCATATCGCAGTTCTTAGATATAATACATAGAAGTTTTCCTTCAATCAGTATAATAAATACTTCCTTCTGCGATATTTTTCCTGTATGATAATAGATAAAGTTTTTGTTGATCGATTTTTTTTTGTATCTTTCATTGAAAAATTTTTAGAAACCTATGTAATTGGGTTATTTAGTTGGAAGGATAGTTTTATTCAAAACAATATGAAGACATAATATGAAATCTGCAGTAGAAAAATATTGTTGCGTGCGTACGGGTTCGTTATGGATTGAATGCACAAGTCATAAAAAAGTTGACAAAAATTTATTCTTTCCACAAAAAATAAATCAAAATGCTGAAATATTTCTTCAGAGATATTCGCACAATATCACAATATCTCAAACGTTTAGCAAAAACTCAGTTCTAAACAGATAAAATAATTCTATCTCACAGCGAAATCGCTACAATCAATAACAGCCTTAAGTAAACAAACAGCAGTTCGCTTTTTACAGCTACAACTACAACAACAACAATTGCAACAACTGAGATGAGTCTAGTCTAGTCTGGACAACTATTGCTGGGATATTGCCAATTACGGGCAACTTATCCAGATCACTGAGGAATTGCATTGAGCCCCTGACGTGCAATTTCCTTAAATTAAATGAAACCAAATATGTGTTATGAAGGAGATGCCGTTTGCACCGCAAGGTTGCAATAAACCAAAGTCCTGCAATGTAGAGAGAAGTCCTAACTAAAATCGTGACTGTGGCAGAGCCGCGTTAGTACATGTCTGCGTCCTAACCAGTGCACATGAAAGTAACACAATTTATTAAACTTTAGTTATACAATACAATACAATACAATGCTGAATTAATGCATGAAATATAACATATAAAATGATAATAAAAATTCAAATTCTTGATTAAATATGATAACTAGAATAAATAACGAAACCTATTTACATATGTACAAGTTGAAGCAATGCTTTAACAACTACTAAGTTGGGAAATTCAGATCCCTTAGTAAGTGAGCCGTATATAGCCTGATGTTGTAATCCTCATCTAAGGCTATAAAGTCTAGAACATGGAAATGTTGAAGATATTTACATAATAAGGCAGATTTAAAGAAGTTGGCATTCATTCTATGTAAATAATGATTTACATATTCAATCCTCAGGTCTCTGTGTAAGGTCTCATTAGATGCGTAGAAATGGGCGTGCGTAGACATGGGCAAATGGGCATTTGGGTCTTAAGACTTTGTTTTGCGTAATCTGAAGTTTTTCAAAATCTTTATTAGAGTAAGCCGCCCAGGCCGGCGAAGCATAAGAGAAAATGGGCCTTATGACAGCAATATATAAATGCCTTTTCTTCCCTAAGCTTAAGCTTGAATTTCTTCCAATAAGTGGGAGTAGGCAAGTATTTACACTTAATGCTTTGCTTCTGACACGGTTAATATAGTCTTTCCAAGTTAGCATATTATTGAGTGTCACTCCTAAGTATGTAGCCTTAGATACTAACGGTACCTCAGTGCCAAATAATTTAATCTTTTCATTAACTCTTCTACATCTTTGTGCTCTTCTAATAACTAATAGTTGGGATTTTGCCGCATTTATCGATATACGCCAACGCGTACACCAATTTTCAATATCAGGCATGTAATTCTGCAGGGCACGTATCGCAAGGTCGGCCTTAAGTGATCTGGTAGCAATGGCGGTATCATCCGCGTAACACCCCAGATATTGTTGTCTCGTGAATCTATCCCTGGGAAAATCTGAAACGTAGAAAGTATAGAGAACCGGGCCCAGAAATGATCCCTGGGGACCCCTGCACCCAGTCTCATACAATCCGAGCTGTCTGTACCAATTGAAACATAAAAATTTCTGTCCTTGATCAATGAGTATATAATCCTTATAATTTCTCTATTAAAATCAAGTTGTACTAATTTAGCCCCTCATGCCAGACGCGGTCGAAAGCTTTCGCCACGTCTAGCATGAGTAAGGCGACACTGTGTTTTGTATGAAGGGCTTCACCAATGTACTCCGTCAGTCTGACCAGTTGCTTAGTAGTGGATAAACCACTACGGAAACCGAAATGTAACTGAGATAAGGTGTTTCAATTCGGCTTTTATAAGCTTTTTAATTATCACTAGAACAATCTCGATTTTTCTAGACTTTTCTGGATGGCAACAGTAATTACGAGATATTTATTTATTAAACATTAAATGCACGTGCTCTTTTATTTTTATTTTTATTTTTTTGACGTAGCTTTCTCTTCAAAAATCGCCCGCGTTGCACGGGAAATTTAAAGCAATTTTAATTGCAATTCTAAATAAATAGCCAAATAAATGTGATATTCGTAACAATATGTAGTTTTTGTTTAGAGAATTAAACGGAAGATGTAAAATCGACTGAAACGAAAAACATTAACTCTCACTTACAAATAAACACTATTCGTATTTATTGTAATTTGTGATACCAATAAGCAATCTTCAGCTTTGAATTCAACAAATAAAATTCTTAATAATTGCGTCTTCTTATATATTTCAGATGATAAATGAGACACAGTTTATTGCGTATAATATAAAGAACTTGCCTGGAAAAGGCAAGGCTTTGTAGGAATGTTTCTAATTTTTGATGTTTAATGGATGCTTAGATTTAGTTTTTATACACTTTCCATTTTATTCAAAATTTAATGATGGTGTTTTCGTTGTTGGATAATTTATTTAATATTTTAAGATCCACTAAATGATTGAGTAATTTATGTGGTCCTTCTTTTAGAACAATACATAATACTTAAAAATCACTTACTTTCGTTTTCAGAAAATATTTGCTTAAATGATCTTCGATAAGAAAACTGTATAAATTTTTTATGACTCTTGAATGAAACGTTTTATCAGTTGCAAACTTCATGCAGCGCACATACAAATTTCAGTCTTAAATTTTCATTTTAGATTTAATATTTACATATAATATTTCTTTATTTCAGGAACTACACCGGTCCATTTCACGCTAAGTAAGTTGCATGCTACTTTATATAATTCATGTTGTTTGTAAACTCCCATATATTTTATTTACAGAGAAATAATTGTATCATTATCATTTTGCCGATTATAATGAACTATATTTCAAATTGTAATCTTGTTAGGAAGCAGTATGATTTCAGTAGCTAGTCATATCTCATGAAATAGTTAATTTAAATATTTATTTGTTTTCCATTTAACATCTCGCATTAACGTATTAAATTTTATTTCAGGAAATTTTACACTGTTCCGTATGCAGAAAGGTAATACGGATATTCCAAGTAATCCTTTGAATTCACAAATTCATGCATTTATATTTTACTGAAAATAATTTTAAGGCCATTTTAAACTAAAATATATTATTGCTAGAAATTCTTTAAAAATTACATTGGCAGGAGAATGACATGTGAGATTAGTTTTAGAATTTATTTCATGAAAGTGTGAATTTTTATTTTTTAAGTTTTGTTTCTTTGCCATGCCAATTAATGAATTATTTTATATTACAGGACAATTCACACAATTCCGTATTAAAGAAGAAGGTATGTAATACATATTTTTAAGCAATACGTAGAGTTCAAAATCTAACGAATTTATCAAAGATAGAGAAAGCAGTGGTTTAAATATCATTTTCATGAAACATTTCTTCATAATTTCATACTTTAAACTTTCACAGCCTAAACGTCTTCTGAATAGATAAAAACAAGTCAGCTTTGAATAAAACTCCTATTGTTTTAAATTTGAGTGAAATGTGCCAAACATTTACTCGAAATTAGGAGCTCATAAACTCGAAACTCGGAGCTCAAAATAGTAAAGCTGTAAATGTAACATAATGACACAGAAAAATTCTGAGATATGTACTGAAAATAAGTCCTAGTTTAAAAAAAATTCCAATTTGTATACAGTGTGATTCAATATTCCTCACCTAAATTTAAGGATCATTCCGACATGAGATAAGAAATAATATTCGTATATGAACATATATCCAGAAGCTTCATTTAGTGCTAGGGAACCCTATTTAGCAGCAAATCAGTTGGATAGCACGGTACGTAATCATTTAAGTAGCTGACTTCACGGGAATTACTATTCATTGCTACTGCAATGCAGAAGGGACTCGTATACATAGGCATTTATTTGCCCGATCCCAAGGCCCTATCACCGAATGTAATACTCACTCCTACCTGCCCCAACAAGATGACCTCATTAAAAGCATCTCCCAGCCAAGACAGCAGAGTACTTAGAGAATGTGAATATACCTGTACCAACAACACCTGCTGAAGCCACCCATATTGAGAAGCTACCCGCAACTTGATGGCGGAGGGACTCATATTCACCTCACATATGAGACAGCACAGTGAAGTTGTGTTTTGAACAATTTCCACGAAATGTGCACAAACATAACATATTCGGACATTTCTACCAGAGGCTGCCGCCTTGATCAGCAAAGTGATTCGTGATGCTGGACGCCATATCATTGGGCCTATGCTAGAATCCGGGAGGGGGAAGGAATGTTTGCAAGTGTATAGTGTCTGAGAGTCATGGGTACATTAATAATGCCAAAAGTTTTCTCGAGTTGTTTTGGGTTAAGGAAGAGGAGTGGGAGGCCTTTGGATATGTCCCTGGGATATTGGCCTCCAAAACGTTGGTAAAAATGCACAGTTGATGCGATGGATCTGTGCCGGTACAGCCAATGGTGTATAAAATTTCGGTAGCATACCCAGTTCTACCTATAACCGTAGAATGCTGTGTGAAAGAGGATCATTCGAATGAAAAAAATGGAATCATTGTTGAATACTGAAGACTCCGTATTATTGTATGTAAGCTCATGCACGGCATACGTCGCATAATTTTGAACTCTTTCTATGCAGCTTTCTGCGAGTATGACGTAAGGATCAGTAATTTTATTCCTTTCACGTACCATGAGTGTAGTAGGGCCAATCAGTAAATAGGCATTTACTCGTGAAGAGATGGAAATATTATACTACCAATGATCATTGTAACAATCCTTCATATTTCGAAGAAAAGAAAACTAAAATGATAATAAGTAAATTCTAACAAATTACGAATAGATATTCTCACTATTTGAGAATGCTTATGCCGAGAAATGTAATTGAACGATCATTACAACTAGCGGTCATTAAAATGAGCGTCGACTGTATTTAATTTTAAAGTTCGATAAGAGTTTTTCTAATTGCTAGTTTTGCTAAACAAGTACTGTCGAAAACATAAGATTGTATACTTATAGACTTTTCCTACCGGAGGTATTAAAACTATTTTCTTAAAAATAGGTACCTGGTTTTGAGAAAATGAATGTTGTGAATTAGATGTGTACCAAATACAGTTTGCAACAACATTCTTGAATCGGATGTATATATATTTTTAAAGTATATATGGGAGCTATTCAAAATAAAAATCATTGAGAATATAATCACCTGTGCTTTAATAGCAAGTGTGTTATTTAACTACTTTCCGTTATCAAACTTTCATAATGCAGTATGAAAGTTACACAAGGCATATCTAAATATTTTTATCTTAGTCGCTTTGGAAATGATTTTCTCATAATTTTTTTTAATCAAATCCTGTAATGGTGTTTTTAAATCTTTAAAAAATGAATGTAATAATAACTACTCGCACCATAACTAAGCAATTAATGTACTATATAAAATACGAGAAATGTATTGCATACATTCCTTCTTACTTTAACTTTCAAGGAAATTCTGAACATCATGTGAAAAAACTTTTCGAGTTGCTTTTGATATACTTAACATTTTTCTAATTTCTTTGTAGGTAACTCAAAGCAATCATTTGCGAATATAGATGTCCAAATCAAGACCTGTTCCTTGATAACTGAAGAAAATATTCGAATGGACTAATTGCGAATTTAACGATATTTTTTGTTATAATTGAATTTACATGAAAATTTCATAAATAAAAGTTTTAATTTCTTTTGCACCACATTGTTTTCTTAGTTTATTGAAGTATTCCTTATAAATCTCACAAAGTTAAAAAAATGTGTGTTGTTCACGGCATAATTTTTAATGCAGGGATGCTGTTTAAACATTTAATACCAAATGATTAAATAGGCTTAACTCATGTCGATGGTAGCTTGCAGGATCCAAAATTATTAGAAAGTTATATTTTCCTTAATCGAAACCGGTTTCGCAAATATCTGGCAGACAACATATCAAAAGAAATGGAGTCAATGGGACAATATAAACCAATATCTTAAAAGTTATTTGGATGCAAAATTATAGGGAAAATTCCAGCTCTGGATTGGAGTAGGTATTTTTTGTCTTATGTTGCTTCTCATACTATAGTACGTGCCTTATACTATGAATTTTGTAGAAAGAATAAATTTTAACTCTCACGCCATATAACTTTCTTTTCTCTCAACTTTAACCTATCACGTCATAAACATGTTTTAAATTTCGTGTCCTTGGTGACAAACAGCTTGGGTGAGAGAAGTTTAATTAATTTTACAAGTGATTATAATGCGTACTTGTTTAAATAAAAGTAAATGCACAAAACGTTCATAAACAGACAATTGCAGATACAGTTCCCAAAAAATATGCGCACAGAATTTAAAACTGGAAGGAAGTATATTTTCATAAAGATGTTCATTCATAGGCTTCAGATGAGGAGATAATTACTTTCATTAACTGTAAAAATGAAGATTAAAAAAATCCTTACTTTTTTTACTTATTTTAGACTTCATTTTCAAGAAGCAAAATTATTTGTGAAATTAATTTTCGTTATCCACATTATTTAAATATTTAATTTACATTATTTGTTTAAATTGTAAGATATTGATCTTCTTAGTCGGTATAAACTAGACGATATGGGAATTTTCACTATGGTTTTTAAATAGCACAGAGAAAGGCTATAAAGGACACTTTTATTAACTCAGATAAGTTTAATAGACGGCACCAACTCGTGCTTATAGGAGCCAAAAGTCTTAAATTAAGTATAATAAATTAACTAAAACTAAGAAAATAAATTAACCTAACTCCTTCACACCTGCAATAACGCCCAAGCTAAATCTAATCTAAGGTCGGCGTAACAAGCCTAATGGCGAAAGTAACTTAACGATACAGAATGCTATTCGCAAGAAAATCAAATTAGCAATACGCTCTCCAAGCAGGTAGAACGTGTTTCTATCCTTTAAAACCTTCCTCTAAATAGTCTGTTATTTCTACCTCATTTGAATATTACTTGAGTTAGAAGTTTACATTCCAGCAGGAAAATCGAAATAAGATGTAGAATGCTATTCGCAAGGAAATCAAATTAGCAATACGCTCTCCAAGCAGGTAGAACGTGTTTCTATCCTTTAAAACCTTCCTCTAAATAGTCTGTTATTTCTACCTCATTTGAATATTACTTGAGTTAGAAGTTTACATTCCAGCAGGAAAATCGAAATAAGATGTAGAATGCTATTCGCAAGGAAATCAAATTAGCAATACGCTCTCCAAGCAGGTAGAACGTGTTTCTATCCTTTAAAACCTTCCTCTAAATAGTCTGTTATTTCTACCTCATTTGAATATTACTTGAGTTAGAAGTTTACATTCCAGCAGGAAAATCGAAATAAGATGTAGAATGCTATTCGCAAGAAAATCAAATTAGCAATACGCTCTCCAAGCAGGTAGAACGTGTTTCTATCCTTTAAAACCTTCCTCTAAATAGTCTGTTATTTCTACCTCATTTGAATATTACTTGAGTTAGAAGTTTACATTCCAGCAGGAAAATCGAAATAAGATGTAGAATGCTATTCGCAAGAAAATCAAATTAGCAATACGCTCTCCAAGCAGGTAGAACGTGTTTCTATCCTTTAAAACCTTCCTCTAAATAGTCTGTTATTTCTACCTCATTTGAATATTACTTGAGTTAGAAGTTTACATTCCAGCAGGAAAATCGAAATAAGATGTAGAATGCTATTCGCAAGAAAATCAAATTAGCAATACGCTCTCCAAGCAGGTAGAACGTGTTTCTATCCTTTAAAACCTTCCTCTAAATAGTCTGTTATTTCTACCTCATTTGAATATTACTTGAGTTAGAAGTTTACATTCCAGCAGGAAAATCGAAATAAGATGTAGAATGCTATTCGCAAGAAAATCAAATTAGCAATACGCTCTCCAAGCAGGTAGAACGTGTTTCTATCCTTTAAAACCTTCCTCTAAATAGTCTGTTATTTCTACCTCATTTGAATATTACTTGAGTTAGAAGTTTACATTCCAGCAGGAAAATCGAAATAAGATGTAGAATGCTATTCGCAAGAAAATCAAATTAGCAATACGCTCTCCAAGCAGGTAGAACGTGTTTCTATCCTTTAAAACCTTCCTCTAAATAGTCTGTTATTTCTACCTCATTTGAATATTACTTGAGTTAGAAGTTTACATTCCAGCAGGAAAATCGAAATAAGATGTAGAATGCTATTCGCAAGAAAATCAAATTAGCAATACGCTCTCCAAGCAGGTAGAACGTGTTTCTATCCTTTAAAACCTTCTTCTAAATAGTCTGTTATTTCTACCTCATTTGAATATTACTTGAGTTAGAAGTTTACATTCCAGCAGGAAAATCGAAATAAGATGTAGAATGCTATTCGCAAGAAAATCAAATTAGCAATACGCTCTCCAAGCAGGTAGAACGTGTTTCTATCCTTTAAAACCTTCCTTTAAATAGTCTGTTATTTCTACCTCATTTGAATATTACTTGAGTTAGAAATTTATATTGCAGCAGAAAAATCAAAATGAGAGCAACAGGACAGTCAATTAATATGAAATAACTGATTAGACTATGTGCAACGTGAATACGAACCACTTTCCTTTAGAAGGATCTCCACTAAGGTATCGATTTTCTTAGACGAAAGAGCTCTCGTGTGCTTTGCCATATTGAAGTAACTTTGCTTAGCCTAACATTTTTTAGTAATATTTGTTTTGGGTATTAAAAAGTAAACAAATTTTAAATGTAAGGTCATACATTATAAATAAAAAAAGAAATAATTTCCTAAAAGCTGAACAATAATGCTAAATTAAAATCTAAACTATTCACATTTAATTTCACACTAAGGTCAAAGAATTATAAAATTAAATTTCATTTTAACTATTTGCATACTTCATATGTAATCAGAACAGATATATAGTCAGAACAAATATATAAAAAAATATTTTAACCTTATTCATACATTAGAGAATTATAGTTTCTCATATAATTTTAAAAATATTAGCATTCTCTTTCCTATGCCGTTTAAAATGATCTAATCAGGATTCAAGAAAAATACATAATTTTACAAAATGTAAATTTTAATCAATCATATAAATTTCAAAAACTACTTTTGATCTGAAAATATTCTCTGAAATAAATTTCATCGCTTTGCCTGATTCAAGCATGAAGAGAAGAAAGGGTTTTCTATCTATGTTTATTTTTTAAACTATTTATTTCAACGTTGTTCGATAATAAGCTACAGTATTGGATAATATCGTAATATAGGTTCTAAAGAAGCAAGAAAATGAATACAATTTGTTTCCTCTAAAGGTTATATATTTTTTAGAAATTTAAGCATCAGGAAAGAATTTTCTTATGTTGAAGCTGTACATGTGGATTATTATTTCAACCTAACATGCATTCGGAAATGACAAATTTTTCATTTTATTCAGTTAATGAAAAAAGTAAGAATTCCGAAACTGCAACAAATCTAAGAATATTTTGGAGTAAGATATCCTCAAATTCTATTTGTCGAAGTGTTTTTATGATAAAAATTTATATACGAGCTACTAGTACATGAGTAATTGCACGTAGAACTATTGCTTTGCCCATGCCTGTCTGCAATTAGAAGCTAAGAGTAAGATGCCAAACTAGAGTAACTATCTTTCTTAAACCACTTAGTCTTCGACATCTTCTAAAAGATTATCCTGCACGAGCCATGTAATACATACTAAATAAATTGCGTCATAGGTATCACAAAAATAAAGGAAAAATACTAATTACTAGGAAATAAGTATGTTTGTTTTCAACTCGATATTTAGCTAAGCAATGAATCGTTTTAAATTGAAAGGTTAACATCTTGTGCCACGTCGACATGAAAGCTTACAATTTGCCAATTTTTTTGGCGTATCTTCTTCCGTAGGTAATGAATTAGATATTTTATGCTTCCGAAAGGAAACGCTTCTTATCCAAAAGAAGGAAAAATGATTGATTGTGTAGCATAGGCAAATGTTATGCGAAAATGTAAAAATGTACATTTAAATCACACTCATTGTCAAGACTGAAGAGACACACTTCTCAGATAAATCATAAATGTAAAGCAACAACTTGTGTTAGGCGTAGAGTTTTTGTGATTATTTCTAGAATATCAATATTTAGCAAGTAGCTACTTTAAAAATTTATTGTAATACTATGCACTTTCTTTCCTTAAAACTTTAATAGGCAAATGGTGAAAACAGATGTTGCTTCTGAGCAGCCATTCTAAATAAATGGTTAACTTCCCTCTCTCCCCAAGAAAAAAAGAAAGAAAAAGGAGGAAATAATGCTATAAAACGTGTGTTTGTGATAAATAATGAACATCAAGCTATGAAACTAGTAAATATTTGACACAAACATGGTTGCGAAATGTTAAAGCAATAATCCCGACACGATATTGTTTGGATTTGTAGTTCTAGAAATCTAAATGGTATTTGTATTCTAGGATAGGAATTATGTCGTTACTTCTAAATACCATATTTTAGCTAATACGTCGTATGAAAATCAAATGCATTTTTAATTTTATGTTTCTAATGGAATTTGTATAAAGATTTCGAATTTCATTTATCCATTGAAAGATAAGACAACAATTTTCAGTTTTAAAATTTTCATTTCATTTCACAGACTTCATCCTCCTCCCCCCTCCACTCAATTTACGATATCGCCGGACATTTCACCATCTGTTGTTAGAGACACCTGTTAGTAAAGAGATATTCTACTGTGATAGTGAAAAGCTATATAAGGTGCGTTTACTTTGAATTTATCAGGGTGTAGTGATTGAGTATTTAGTACAGTTACAATTACGATTTCTCATCTGAGAAAGGTATGTATAACATTGCTATCATTAATAAGCGCAATAAATGTGTCAGGGTACTGAGAATTTGAAACGAAATTTTAATCATTGTGAATTTCTTCATTTAACATTTATTATATGGTGCATTTAAAATAAAAAATGTGTGTATTTTTATGTGCCTTCGCCCAGTGTTTTCTTTTGTTGTACAATATAGTTATCATGTCGAAAATGCTTTTTTGCTTTGAAATGTAAAACTGCTATTTAATATTCTGTTTTTATTTTTCACGTATATTTTATCTAATTAGGTATTTATGTTTTTTCCAACTTCTATTCTCTTTAGTAATTTCAGTCGATTTCGAAAAACAAATTTAGTTCTAAACTCTTTTAAATGATGGTAATTTATTAATAAAAAGCTATTTTATGCTAGGGAGAGGGGTGTAGGTAGATTTTAATTTATGAAATTAAGGATTATTTCAACGCATCATACAAATTAACTATGTAATATGAATACTACAGAAAAAAAACGCAGTATAAAATTAAAAAAATCTAATAAAATAACGTATGATCTAAAAATATCTTAGCCGATGAAACTAAACCATTTTCATGGCAATGCCTATATTCTATCCATGAATAAAATAAACACTTTCAGAAATGTTTATATTTTAGAATTTAAACGTTTGGGTTTCCGCTTTATGTGTTTGCATATGGCATACTAGAGGGCAATGTCGTTTCACAGTCTTAGAACGTATAAGTATACGTTCTAAGATACGTTCTATACGTTGTTTTAATTTACACTGCATGACCAGGTACAGCGGTGACAAATTGATTTTTACATTGAGAGCACTAGCTGGTGATGTACGATGCACTTGATCACGAGGAGTGTACCGAACTGAAGTGAGACCTCCGTAAGGAGAAGGCCATGTTGCTGAAAAACATAGCGATGCTTTCCGTCCAATACTGTAAGTTGGAAGTTCATTATATATTAACATCTCGGTTAACAAATAGCTCTCTTATACTACCTATTTAGGTAAGGAAGCCTTGAAAAAAAGGTGGCGTCAATTATTTTTATCTTTTAGGAAATTTGGAGACATTTTTGATAGCTTTCTACATAAATATAATTAATTTAACAAATCAGCGAGCAGCTAGCGATTTAGTAATTTTCATAGCAGTGAAAAACTGAGAAAGGATTTCGAAGATAAAAATTATTGTAAACAGTATTTTAAGTATGCACATATCATGCTACTCGAGCTTAAGCAAAGTGTTCAATGAATACTTGTCTGATATACTGATTTTTTTCGTTCGAATAACAACTGATGTTCTTCTGAAAAGTACTAATATGCGAACTATACCTTTGACTTTTTATGGCACTAATGAATGTAAATCAAAGATTACTTAAATTTTGTTAACAAATGTAAATAATGTATATTACATAAATAAGAGCAAATTATGATAGAAACTCTTTTTATTTATGGTGAATATTCTTATAATTACGAATACATAAAAATTAAGTAATTAAATTATAAACATACCTAAACGCAAAAATAAAATCCTTAACCTGAAATATTCGTATTTGCAATCAGAATTTAACAAATACAGTAGAAGTCCAGAAATCCGCAATGCTTGGGACCAGAGGTTGTGCGGATTTTAGGATTTTGCAGATTTCAGGACAGAAAAGCCAAATCATAATATTCAGACTAAAAGTGCGAAATAAATAAGACATATTAGATACATTTACTTAAATTATTATGTACAATAATATACATTATTACATTATTTTATTATATGCATTGAATTATATATATATTTATTATATTATTCATTTATATTAGTGATAACAGGAATATTTTAAAGCCTTAAAGACATGTAAAAATAGGGGATAAAGCATTGAATATTTCATTTTTTTTCATATATTTCCAAAATTGTTTTGATAGAGGTTTGTTTTAAAACTTTAGGGTGCTACAGAGTAAGTTGTTTTTTTGGTAAAGTTCTATAGGGTCATAATCTCTTGCTTTATGGCACAGCGCTGTTATTCTAAATATTTTAGGTATTTTTCACCATGTTCCAATCCTTCATTAAAAGATACTTTCTCACTCCTATCAAATTCATTATCTCTGTCGGTGTCGGAATCGTTTTCTTGCTGTGGCGAGTTCAAAACAGAGCCAATGATTTCATCAATAGTTATCTGATATACCAGTGTTGGCTCATCTGAAAACATCATCCATACTGAAAACCTCTTCCGGGCTAAGATCCTTTTTCTGCCACTAACGCGGAATCATTATTATTCGGAAATTATGACGTCATTATTGGATAAATATTTTTTCTTCGGTATTTCATTCTCCATTCTGCGGTTTCTGAAACCTAGAAAATCAATCTTTATATTTTGAGAGGCAGTGCGGATTTCAGGAGTTGGCGGATTTCAGGTCGGCGGATTTTTGGTATTTGACTGTAATAGAAGCAAACAATTTCGCAGTTTATGATTGTTTAAAATAAATTTAGTAAAATATTTCATATAATTACTTAGGTAAATAACTGCATATTTGTATCAATATTTTCACGAAAATATTAAAGTAATGACGACTGGATACATTGTTATCCAGGTATATACAATTATTAACGTAAAATTAATACATGAAATAAAAAGAATTGCTACAACAACTTCTGATTAGAAATTTGACTTCTGTTAAGACTGTGATACTGTCTGCTCGAAAGCAACTCATCAGGCTGCCTTCGAGCTTCTGATATCGTAGCTGTGTCTTTATATGCATTGCAATGTAGAATCTATTTACATCATCTCAAAAGGAAAGAAATCTATGTCAACCTCAAGAAGATTCTGGCCCATTACGATGTAGATGTAAATGAACCAGCCTACCTATTAGCTAAAAGGAGATCCATGTTTTCACAGATGATTAAAAACTAAATTTTGTTTTGAATTGTTAAACGTATTATTAAGCAAATTTCAGCCTCTAATTGCCATCAAGACTTAGTGTGTAGAAATTCTGCAAAGAGTTGACTGAAGAGTATTGAAGGCGATATCCCACACTGTCCTGGTCCTACAACTGTGGCGACTACCTACTAGCCATGATTGCTGGGCGACGCATCTGTTTCACCTGATATCCTGCAAGCCCAAATTGCCGGATGTGCAGCAATGGTATTATGGATAGAGACCATCTTATGCGGCGAATTTCGGCTCATAAAAAACGTGAGACTGAGCGTTATTGGTGCGCGAGACTGCACATGTGCGAGACATGACACAATTATGTACCATATCTTGAGTAACTACAAGAAAAATCGTACTCCTGTAATAAATTAATATTCTACTCCTGTAAACAGGATTCTTGTAAACAGGATAAAACAGGATGTAAATTTAATATGCTACCCCTGTTTACAGGAGTAGCATATTAAATTTTTTGTTAAACTGCTTAAGAAGAAGAATGTTACGTGAAATGCTTGTTGGGAAGAATGTTACTAATGGTGTTTACATAACTTTACTTTCTGTGTTTTAACTTACACTGTTATCTATTTTAGAAAGATGAACAACCGCTTGATTTTCCTTTTCATGGTGGTCATGGTCCTGGCTGTTTTCATTGCGGTTTCTCAAGCTGACCTTTGCAAAGTGGTGTGCGAAACAGAGTGTGATGAGAGCGGAGAATTCTGCAAGAAAACCTGCACTCTTCAATGTGCAGACCCTGTATCAAAGTAAGAAAAAATTAAATTTATAAAAGAACAAGACTTTAATGTCATATCATTAGAGATATATTACGTAAACCTGAATTGATGTGAAACTCAAATTACAACTGTACTTTTAGAATTCCGTGCTCTGTACTTAATTAGCTAGATTGATCCCTGATACTTATGTTATGTTCTGAGCTTCGTACTCACTTTATCGCCCAAATTACGTATTTTTAAAGGTCATATGCGCCTAGAAATCCTATATAGGAAATAAATATTACTAAACATGTTACAGAACATTGTATGGTTAATGACGTTTTGCCTACAGACTGACATTAAACTTTAAACAATACAAAAACTTCTAATGTCTATAAAAATTAAAAACTCTGCTGTATACAACATATAACTTTCCTGTACGGAATATTAAATTATACGCTGCATTTCATTTAAACATATTTCCTCGAATTTCATTAGAGATATATTTCTCATTCTATTAATTCTGTTCTCATTTCGCAGCAAGGCAAAAATACAAAAAACTTCAAAATATCTTCATTAAAAATTGAAGAAAAATAAAAAAAAATAATTATCAAATACAGTTAAAACAATCAAAAAGCAATTTTTACAATTAAAACTAGAGTTTCAACCCAAAAATGAGCAATTCGGCCAGCAGGCAAAATGTTAAACAAAATTCAGGCTTAACCGCACTTAAGCAATTCTTAAATTATTGATAATTTTACAACTATTGCATGCAAATAAAGTAAATATATATATGCTATATATATTTATATACTTTTGGTGCCGCCGATTGCATCCAAAAGGGGAGGTGCACAGTTATATGTTACAGCGGTCCTGTATACAAAATTTCAATGTTCTAAGGCTGCTCATGTTTTAGTTATGCGAGATACATACATACGTACATACAGACAGCACGAAAAAATCTTTTCTGAATCCATTTTAAATCAGTTTTATAATTCATTTGGGGAAAAAGAGCCCTTTATTTTGTCTTTACGCACAGATGTCACGCAAAAACATCGTTAAATTGTATTCGATAGTGGTCAAAATGGATATTTTCGTCGAAATATGATACCCGAAAATTTTCGTGATTACAACATTTTCTTTACTTTGTACAACGATGTAAAAATCACAAAAAGCAAACAAATAAGCAAACGAGTATAAGGGAATTTTACTTGCACGAAGTATTATACTTTAGCTGGGTGTCTATTTAATTCATATACAGAGGCTATATTCTCCATTATCGATCGCAATCAGAATAACATTGAACATGCTAATGAACGGTTCCAGATGTTGGCGGTTAATTAATTAATTTATTTATTTATTTCTGTATTAGCGAATTTCTTCAGAGTTGATAAATCTGTCTCAGTAATTATTATAGCTTTAAATTCTATTAGAGATACGCTCTGGTTTCCAAAAATTAAGGGAAAATCATAAAAATAATGCTAACTCGATCAATAATAAGCCAATCCGTATAAAATTTCAATATTTTATCAAATAGGGACTGTTGAGTAAAAGTGGAGTATGCAAATAAGTGGTGCTGCAATCGAAATACGTCATCTGCAAGAAGCATACAATAACAAGTTTCAGAGCAAGCCTAGAAATTTCGCAGTAATACTAAGATAAGAAATTTGTGACAGCTAATTTGCAACAATGAAGCATCATTTACTCTGAAGAACCGTGATGGAGAGATATTGGGAGACTGGAGACAGGACAAAGTTAGACAGAAGTAACCAGATGGCTAAATGTGAGTCCATCTGTGGTTCATAGGCTTTGGCAACAATTCAGAACCACAGATTCGGCATCCAGGAAGTTCAGCCATCGACACCAACCGCTACGACGAGGGCTGATGTCCGATGTTTGGTGTTATGTGCACGAAAGAATAGAACCTCAATTCCAATTCAGCTCAGATACTCCCTTGCTGTAGCCATCCGAAAGTTCATGCTAATGCCAACCGAGCGTAGAAGGTTTCACGAAGAAGGTCTACACGCCAGGCGACGAGCCATTTGCGGGCCGCTCAAGTTACGTCATAGAAAGGAGCATTTGAGTCGGGCATGCCAACATGTCCACTGGATAACTGATCAATGGACGGCTATTCCCTTTATGGATGAATCCAGGTTTAGCCTCCAGAATGACATCAGGCGTTATTTGAATTGGAAAGTTCCAGGAATCTATTATCCTCCATCAAATATTCGTGAAAGAGATGCATACGGAGGAGGCAGTGTCTATGTTTGGGGCGGTAACTCTTTGGTGGGCGCAAGTGGGAGCAGGTTTCGGTCATCCCGTCTGCTTAAAGAGACCTTTCGGTATGGTCCGGGTCCCGAAACTATCTAAAGCAACACACTCCCAGCTCCTCGTTACGTCCGCATTAGGAGTTTGGTGAGTGAATAAAATTTTAAGTTATAGTGCAAAACAGGGGCAGATGTTGAATGCTTACATACATTATTTGACAGTTTGCTAGAATTTACATATGCACAGTACAAACAGTACAAGGTCTACAACACATAATAAGCAATACACTGAGTGACATGACTATACTGCGAAAATGATAATACTCATTATATAGTATACATATGCTTAGTTGACTACACATTATACATACACATTTCTGATATTGCACTAAACATAGTATGCGTTGGTACAATAGACGACATGACAATACATCTAGTTAAATTATAAAACACATTACATTGTGCAAATCCCTAGTTATCTACACATTGTTCGAAGTTGATAACGCGATATACAAATACATTGTTAACAAAGCAAATACACAGTATGCAGCTATACTGTGGAAAACAAGGCAGTACGGCTGACATAAAAATCTAGCAAAAACATTTAAAGAGCATTATTTGTAATCTTAATTGTCTACAAAGTTTTTCATAAAAATAGATTACTAAAATAGCGGCTAAGGTACTATAGAAAGAAGGATGTTATTTTGGTGCACATTTGCGCTGTTTGGGCCCTGTTCTGACTTTGGGTGGACGCACAGACCTCCATGTCTTTCCAAGTGGAACCATGATTACTTAGGCCAATACAGATGACATCCTTGATGCTTATGTGCGCCCTTATGCCGGGACAATAGGTGATAATTTCCTGCTGCAGGATGACAAGGCTAGACAGCACAGGGATCGCATTGTGGGTGATTATCTTCAGCAGCAAACAATTCAGCGCATGGAGTGGCCAGGCCGATTACCGAATCTGAATCCTATCGAGTATGTTTGGGATGCTTGAGGAAGACGTACAGCTGCTTTCAAGCCTCCTCTTTAGACACTTGCCATGCTTGCAATTTCTTTGAAAGAGCAATGGCTTTTACTTCCTACGGAACTAATAGACTACATAATTCACAGCATCGCACATCGCTGTATGTATTGTGTTGCTTCTAGGGGAGATCGTACTCCATACTGAAGGTAAATTTCCTATACCAAACTGACACATCCGATTTGTTCATATTGTACACATACTAATTTTGTAACACCAAAATTATCTGGTTATTTCCTTTCATGTTGTTTTAAACTATATTATGTTTTGTATACTGTGGGTCAGCTAATTCTATGTGTAACTTTTTGAGTAATCATCATTTTTGTGACTTTTCCTTAATTAATGATAATCAGTGTAGTATAAGGACTTCTGACTATGAAAAGCCGAACTGTGTATCCCAGTGAAAGAGACCCCTTTTTCGCTATTCATTTTCGCTTAAGCCGCATATTGCTGTGCATTCTTAGCTGTCGATGTTTTCTTTTTCATATAAACTTTTTACATTTTTATATATTTTGAAAGAACTCTGCACTTCACTCAATAAATATGCTCACTTTATTTCTAAATATTACGCATTATTTGCATCGCTTTTTTCTTACATATTTTTCACACTCAGTAATATGAGTTTCTTTCACCTATTAAGAACAAGGACGAATCTTAAAATTTTTTAATTCCAATTGAAATTCTGAACGCTTCTCAAATCTTTCAAGCTCCTAATCTCTAGAACAGTCCTTTATACAATAATAATAAGAAGAAATAAAAACATTTTCTGAGTATGAAATGTTTTAATCGAAACAAAATTAAATTCTGCCGTTAATGGAACATAAGTTAAGAAATGTAATTTTTAAAAAATACACCTGCATTTATTAAGAAAAGGGAAATGAAATTTAATATAAAAAGCATTTAATAAAATTTTTTGAATATTGTTCTTTAATTTCGGTATACGATTTGAATAACAATTCGGACTTTTTATGTTTTTCTCAAATTTTTTAAATCGAAAAATATATAAAAGGCAGCAGTTTATTCCAAGAGTAAACCTTGATAAATACTAATAAATAGGATACTCTGAATTACTTTCAGGAAATTAAGAACATGGCACTTAAGCCCACCATGACGTGATACTGGTGATCCAGATACTAAAGAATTGCAATAATTGCGTTCTCTTTTTAATGAGTACGTTTCCCATACAGGACAACAGTATGCAAAAGAACCATATCATTCTCCTCAAATTATCAGAAAGAATAAATGGAGAATCATCGGTTGGCAGGGTATAATCCCAAAGGCAAAAATGATTTAAAATTAAAGCAATGTTATACATAAAAATTTGTCACAAACCGCAGATAAACTTATGTAATTACAGGGATATTCTTCTGTTTATAATCTTAAACAATCCACTTACATAGCGCCAATTCCTGAGAATTTTACTACCTTCCATCTTGTTCGATGTGGTGGTTAAGGGAATCTAGTGGTTAAGGAAATAAAGGTTAAGGATTTTTGGTTAAGCGAAGCGGCAATAAAATTAATCTTTCACATTTTATGTTAAAATGGTCAACTGCTCTTTATGTTAGGATTCAAAAATTTCGAATGAAAAAAATAGCGTTAATATTCGATTAGTTAACTCTCGAAATTTCTTTTAAGATTATTAGTTGCCGACGACTAGAAAATACGAATGTCCCATTTCTAGTTCTATGTGATTTACTAGTATGTTGAGTAATAATTCAGACATAAGAAAATGCGTTTAATGTCCTTTTAGGTTCATAATCATCTCAATGATGACAATACTATGTTTGTCAGTTAGTATTGACTGTTGAATATTAGTGTAACTGTTGAGTACTAACTTTCTTTTATTTATGCTCTGTTAAAGCTACGAGCTTCCCATTGCATAAATCGAAGAAAATTTACTTTCTCATCAGATTTCTTTCTTTGTTTTTTTTCCTTCATTTTTTTTCTTTTTCATTTAATTTTCCTTGGTTTTTATTATAGGATTGTTTACGAAGCTCCGTACGAAGAATGAAGGTACGTAATACAACATTGCATTTACATTCTTTTTGCCACAATTTCAAAAAATTGATTCGAGTGTGTCATTTATTTGGTAACTCTTTCCTGATCAAATATTTCAAATTTGCACTACACAGCAAACATCCATAAACATAAAAGCCCATGGTTTCCCGTTATGTTATAAGATATTTCTCCCGCCTTCTTAGCATGCCTTCGTGGTGTGGTGGTCAGAACGCTCGGTGCGTATTCGAGATGTCCGTAGTTCGAGTCCCGGCGAGGGCATTGCTCATTTTTCACATCTCCTGCTTTAAAAAAATAACCTAATGTCTCTACACTAGCGTCCGAACCGCCAGGATGGCGGTCTAGGCTACTAGGTGGTCTACCGCCAGGATTTGGCAATTGGGATCCCCTAATCCCCAGTCGCCCTTTAAAAGGGGGAGTACATAAGGTATTTCTCCCACCTTCTTCGCATGCCTTTGTGGTGTAACGGCATACTCGGCGCGAATTCGAGATGTCAGTGGTTTCTAGTCCCGGCGAGGGCATTGCTCATTTTTCATTACTTTTGCTTCAAAAATACCTAATGTCTCTACAATGTTAGGAATTTTTAAGTAAACCGTTATGTATGAACTAACTATTTAGAATCCAACAATATTCTATATAGATCTCGTAACCTAAAATATGTTTTGACTCCACAAATCTGTCAGTCTAAACATGACTAAAGTATGGAAATTATTGAAGCAGCATATCACATTCGATCGAAGAAAAGAAAGGAAACAAAGCAAATGATAAAGATGGGCAAATATTTTGGACTTATAAAACACTGCTTGTTATTTTAATCGAAAGACCAAAAATAAAAAAAAAACAATAATGCTATGCAAACTTGGATGACTGAGGGTTTAAATAAGATGCGCAAATAATCAAGCATTTATTTACCTAAATTCCATGAATGACATGTGGACGGGACTTGAATAACATAAAAACCTGATCGAATGCGATTTCTTTCTGACATCAAAGATGAGATTAAGTCTTGTGATTAGATGTGCAACGCATTGAGGTCACTAACATATTATTTATGAGCACCTACTGTAATCAATGAGGGAAAGAATCATTTAACTCAAAAAGTTGATTTATCACTCCAGCATATTGTTTTAGACCAAATTTTCAGCACTGTCCAAAGTTATACATGATGGTGTTGCTAGAATAAAGAAATTTTAGCATGACAAGAATCTCTAACAAAAGGAAAACCTTTGCTCCAACTTATCATCCGATTAGAACAATGGCTTTTAGTGATACTTACCTGAACTTACTAAACTCAGGATGTCGAATAGTATCTAAAGAAGATTCCAAAATGTTCTTGTTTGGTATCTGTTAAGAGCCTGACGGCAAACTACGCATGTTATGTTTCGTTTGGCACTTTCGACGGCATGTTTCGTTTGCGCTAGGCAAACGTTTTGTAAACATAGCTTATTGTGCATCCAGGTAAGCAAAATAGAAAAATATCGTCTTCAGGGAAGAGCTTTTCTTATGTATCGGACCCCCTCCCCGGGGTCGACGTAGAGAACTCTACGAAGCTATTGGCTAGGATCTGTACCTAGGCAGTCTCGGCCACGAGAGTATACAAATTATGCACCTGGTGGTTCTAGGGGCTCCGGAAAGGTCACTTATCGGCTGGCCCGGGGTCCGACAAGTCTTAGAATAGTGCGGTACTAGTAGCCCGGGGAGAGGTCCCGGGTGTGCTGGGTAATGGCTCACTGCGACGGGCAACCCGAGCGACTGGTAGGGAGCAAATCGACGTCCACTGGCGCTCTGTGCATGCAGGTGAGTTGCGCCGATCCCTCTAAGGTTCTGGGAAAGGAGTTGAATCCCGGCCCCTGTTCTGCGGGGGTGAGGACTCTCAGTGTGATTGAGTTCACGGAGCGAGGAATGCACAAATCTTACTTACGTACTTCTGAATCGGAGCAATGATAGTTAAATAGTTGAAGATTGTTCTCAAAGCCACACTGCTATCTTTATTAAGAAACATTCACGAAATAAACCATACAGTCAAGGGGCATCATTATGCATTGTAGGCACACAACTCTAGCCTTCCTTCTTGCTACACTAAACAGCTCAACGTTAAGATGATTTTGTAGTCAAGTTATAGATACCGTACTTCTACAAACTGTTACAGAAGTGGTTTTTCAAGAACAAAATAATAGATCGCTTGTTACTTTCATTACCGCAAGTAACCTGTGTGAACTAACATATGTCCAGAGACGTGGCGTGTCTCATGAGGGATATTTAAAACATCATTAATCGAATATTGCAAAATTCAGAGCCAGCTTCTAATTTTAATACTTTACGTAAAAAAGTGCTTTCAGCGTGCTAAAACATTTTTCAAACAATAATTAATGCATTTTTAATAGCATGCTAAGGCAATTATACTTCGCCGAAGAGTGATCCTTTTCTGTAAATGGAGGAGATTTGAAATATTTTTTATAATTTATGTATAGTTAATATGTCTAGCTAATTAATAGATCTATAATTAATATTTCTATTAAGAGATAATAGATTTTAATTAATTCGATTAATTAATTCAAAACTTTGTTCCAGGGATTAATTAAAATTATGATTTTACACCTTAAAACTCGTAATCTTTCTTTTAATTGCATAGACTTTAAAACTTAAAAATTTTTAAATTTGGTGCTATTAATTCAAACTATTCCTTTTAGAAAACACATACATGCATGTAAATCTTACACATTTACAAATATATCTTGTTAAATTTCCTTTTCTTGTTCAAATAACATAGCTTCTATATGTTTTATAAGTTTAATAAAATGGTGAAATGAAGTTTCAATAAAATTTCATTCAAGAATATTATATCATCACTTTACATCAGCAGTGATTTCATGAAACGCGACTTCACATTAATTTCAAATTTAAAACAATTTCAAATATTCTCATACAACCCTTTAATTATGTGTTATTTTTTTACAGATCAAAGACATAACGCGGGTGAATAGACGCTCAATTGATAGCTGTTCTCTGAAAACGAAAATTAATACAATCTAGTTTTCATTAATAGTTTTTAATGCCTTAATTGAATAAAAAATATTAATGAATAAAACATTTCAGATGTTTGCTTTACTGGAATTGTTCTCTTTGTTTCAAACATGAAATACAATAATTTTGATTTACTAAATTGCTATTATGACTTGTTTTTGTCCGAGTTATCTTTACAATAATTCACATCATGGCATGAAATGTTTAATTGAAGTACGTAAATTTTAAAATGAAATTTAAACAGTTTTTCGAATTATGAAAATGAACTTAGCATATTTTTGGTTTTAATTATATCTTTCTGTGACAATTCCGTAAGAAATCTCTATTCTAGAAACCACTGCGGCTCTCAGAAATAAAGAAAAACATTGCATAAAAGTTACTTGTCTATTATAGAAATCTTAATGGAAATCATCAAAGTTTTAAAATACGCCCACCTCTGGCAACTATTCGCATGACAAATATTCAGTTTCGAAAGCCACCAATTCCATACTATGCGTTATTTTCTTATTCCAAGTTCCAACAATTTTATGAATAAATTGTGATTCACCCCTCCCCTTAAAGTTGATTTTAAAATATGTGTCTATGGTATTTTCTTACTGTAGAAGAAATAGCCGGGGTACTGTATTTTGTGGGAAAGTTGCTAAAGGAATAATTCTTCGAATCGTTTCTCAAAGCAATCGCTACGAATTTTCTGCCACAGGAAAAGCAAAAAATCATTTTGTAACTATTTCTGTTGACTGTTTTTTTTAAAATATGTAGTTGAAACGCAAAACATTTATATTCTACATAATTGTTTGCAATAAAAAGTAATTGTTTTTGGTCCGTAAAATTCTCCAAAATACGCTAAGGTGGTTGCCACTGCTTAGATGCAAAAAAAATTATCTACTAATCTAAAAGCCTAAAAAATATCCACTAATATGAAAGATTTTGTTAAAAACAGCTTTTATTCATAAAGATAATGCTGCAAATATTCATAAAAAATATCAGTTGGATGTATGCTAAATGTAATTAAAGTTTGCGATAATTAGTTAGAATATTTAAATTATTACGAAATGGATTTATTGCCTTTGAATCCCTCATTTTTTTAAACAGTTACAAACTGATCACATTAAAAAAATTAATTTCAAGTATTTCGTTCTACTGAATAGCTGCATTACACCCTGAGTACTGAGCAAGAAATATTACTCTGGGAATGAAAGATACTACGGATGATATATATTAAAGACTTTATGTTTCAAGCAATGGCAATATGTCTGAAGAACAGTAGATGATATACATGTAACAAAGACCATAACAAATACATATGAAAGAACAGTAGATGGTACATAGGTAACAAAGACCATAAGAAATATATTTGAGACTAGTAGATAATATATACTTAACAAAGACCATAAAAAATACGTATGAAGAACAGTAGATGGTATATAAATAACAAAGACCATAAAAAATACGTTCTAATAAGAGTAGTTGATATATACGTAAAGAAGACCATAACAAATACTTACGAAAAACAGTAGATAATGTAAAAGTCCATAAAAATACGTACGAAGAACAGTAGATGATACATACGTAACAAAGACCATAACACATGAGTACGATCAACAGTAGGTAATATGAACCTAACAAAGTGCATAAAAATACGTACGAAGAACAGTAGATGATATATACGTATCAAAGACCATAGCAAATACTTACGAAGAACATTAGGTGATATAAACATAACAAAGGCCATAACAAATACGTACGAAGAACAGCAGTTGATATATACATGTAAAAAAGACCGATGATATATACATAATAAAGCCCATAATAAATACCTAGGAAGAACAGTAAATGATATATGTATGTAAAAAAGGCCATAACAAATGCGTACAAAGAACTGTAGATGACATAAACCTAACAGAGGCCGTAAAAACACGTACGAAGAACAATAGATGATATATACATAACAAAGACCATAATAACACTGTTCTAAGAAATGTAGATGATATATATACGTAGCTTAACGCAATATAATAACCGAGTGATAAAAATAAATGTTTAAGATACTCCATTCAGAAAGTTAGTATTGTAAATATTAAGTTACAAATAATAATTTAGAGTTTACGTCTAGTGTCAGTAGTCTAATAAGTACAATTTTGAAGAGTACGTTACAAAAAGTACTGAATGGCCATTAAAAGCTTTCATTGTTAAGAACCGACCAACAAACATACGCAATTTATTTCATTTCCTCATGAATTATTTTTTACTCATGAGCAAACTTACAGATAATCTGATACTTACCGTACATTTTTACAATTATTTTCGCTTTGCAGATCATATTATTCAAAATGATTTTTACCTGATTAACAACAACATGATTTAAAGCTTTCAGTCGTGATAATAGCTGTTAGATAAATAAATGAACTGTAGTTATGTTCCTATCAACTAGATTTTAAGTTACCAAGTTACGGAAAGAAGATATTTGTCTAAACATATACAGGATAACAAGATACATTATTGGTAATCGTACTCTGTGGAATGTGTGTAAGCATCTCAAAATTCTTAAGATTTAAATAACAGTATATCACTGAAAACTGACTTTGATGAACTTGTGCTTCTCATAATACCCACAATGTTCTCATTAACTTGCATCATAGTATGGATGTATGAACACTACTTACATAAATTACAATAGAAGAGAAACACGCCAATGTGGCAATCAAATTCGCTGAAACACCCTTGTATTTGGCGTACATTTACTAAAAACACTCAATCGATTTCGAGGGCAACTACAAGTCCCTCCTCATCAAGAGAACAAAATATCTAGAAAGGGAAAGAAACCTCAGTAACTGCTTTTTATACTCTCTGGTAGAACCACGCGCAAGGAGGCAACGCCATCTATTGGCAAAAATAATCATCAAAAATTATGTTAATAGAATTTAACATAACTTTTGATGATTCCAGTCGCTAGGAAGGACTGGATTAGACTTAAAATCGTTCACTATGTCAGGACTGAGTGTTCGGTGCATATTCTTGGAAAACATCTTCTTGAACTCCTTAAATCCTGATCTGGAACAGGGAGCTGAATGCAGCTATGTTCTGTGGTAGAATATTGTGACTAAGTGGTAGAAGAACTGCATTTTAAAGGGATTTAAAATCCTGTAATCCTCTTTTATTAAATCACAATTATTTACAACCACTTCCCAACTCGGGAGGGATACAGAAAGCAGAGACCGCACTTGGGTCTAAAATGAACAATCAAATAAATTTAAACTAAAGCTAATTAGAAATTAAATAGTCGTTGCTCACAGAGCCATAACGCGAGGTTGGCCTCTAAACTAAATGGTGCGTAGCAAGATTTAACTAATACTGACGCACTTGGAATTACTTCAATAAGCAATCACGTAAAATCGCTATGGCTTAGAATTCAAATGCTAGATAGTCAGGCGAGCGTCGAATAGAGTAACTGTGGTCTGAGACTAAAAGCTCTCTCACGCTGAAAGGTTTCTTCTTTTAAATAGTGTAATACTCCTTGGCTCCACTTCAAATTAGCATAAAGCTGAAAACGCGCGCTTCTTCTAACGGGAAGTTGAAAATGAGAACAGATAGAAAAGTATAAATTAAAATAAAACTTTGTTAGTCTAACTAAAACCTTACAACTAAACTTGCTAAATCTTTGTGAATATGAAAATAATATCTTAATTATTTAAATCATATCTTAATAATTTTAAAGCAGTTGCTATTGACCGAGGATTTTCTCCCGTGATTATTGATAAAGCTGTTAAAAAGTTTTCAGATTCCCATCATAGAAGACACTCCACTGTTAGAAATAATATTAATGACTTTGTCGTGCTTCCATTTTATCCTTCTGTTAGTTATAAGGATGCACGGATTCTCCACAAATTTAATTTTCAGGTCAGTTTCTCCAATATCAATAAAATTCACGGTTCGACTCTAAAAGATTCTGTTTCTGACTTTAATTCTTGGGGAATGTATAGTATATCGTGTCAGTGTGGCTGGAGATATATTGGCCAAACAAAAAGAGCGTTAATGTTTCTTATCAAGGAACATGAATCTTATGTCCGAAAGGGCGAAATTAACAAGTCTTCAATAGCGTATCATAGTTGGAAATTTAATCATAATTTTGACTTTGGATCTGCAAAAATTATCCAAAAAGCTTCTTCCGTTGGCGAATTGGATTTTCTTGAGGCTTTTCATATTCACAAAGATTTAGCAAGTTTAGTGAACGATTTTAAGTCTAATCCAGTCCTTCCTAGCGCTTTTAAAATTCTATTAACATAATTCTTGATGATTATTTTTGCCGATAGATGGCGTTGCCTCCTCGCGCAGGTTCTACCCGAGAGTATGAAAAGCCGTTACTGAGGTTTCTTTGCCTTTCTAGATATTGTGTTCTCCTGATGAGGAGGGACCTGTAGCTGCCTTCGAAATGGATTGAGTGTTTTTAGTAAATGTACGTCAAATACAAGGTTGTTTCAGCGAATTTGACTACTTACATACTAGTATGGAACTATGTATAGTATGGATATAGGAAGTGAAAGAAGTAATCTAAACTGAGATAAATATGGTCCCATGCTAAAAATTTACTACCATTAGAATAGGAAATAGGATATTAATTGAAATAAATGAAAAATTAATTAACATTATAAATTCAAATTTTTACGCAGTGAGACACAGGTATTGCAACCAAACAAGACATGTTCTTGTGCAAAAGTAGTTTTGCACAAGCAAGTTTGGCTTACGAGTTCAAAACGTAGCTTTAAAACTAACGCAAGTTTTGAATTTGGCTTACGAGTTCAAAACATAGCTTTTATATTATATTTGACTGATGAATTTGACCAGAGATTTAATTTTATAAAGATTAAGTGAGCTTTATTAGCTGCGTTTAAGGATTTTTCAGGTACAAAATAAATACGTTTTTCTTATTTTCTCAGCAGATACTAATTTTAGATTACATTAACTTCTAATTATATAATTGTTAAAACCAATTCTAAAAGAAATGTCATAAAATTAATAATTGCTTGGTTTACACTCAAGAAAAATTAATTTTTTCTATGCAAGGGAGTTACATCATTTTCAAGGCAACTGGCCTATCTTTTAACAGATACTTCTAAAATGTGATTTTATTTGGTGTTAATCGAAATTAAATTATTGACAAAAAATCCTACGATATGTTTCCATATGTATTTAAATGCAATATTGGTTTAACAAAGAATTTAATGATCAAGTTACGGTTATTATGATTATTTAGTACCGGTTCTGTTGATCCCTTGAGTTTGAGTCTCAGGTAAAGAATTGGCTCCATACATGATTTCATAGTTTTTCCATCACATATAACAAAAGCAAAGCAAAACGCAGCTCTGCGTTCAAATAAATAAAAAAACAACGTTTTCGAAAGACGTGTTAAGTACAGGCTTACTCTATAGTTGGTTTTCTTGATTTTTCCCGCGTGTGATGTAAATACGAACCAGTTTTCCTTAGAAGGTTCTTCACAAGGGAATTCCTTTCTTTTAGCAGACAGAGTTCGATGCTTTCTCGTATTCAAATAACCTAATTTAGAATCAGAATAAAATGAAATAAAACTGTAGCAGTCTCATCTTTTGTTTTTTTTTTCCATAGTAAAGGTGACATTTTACAGTATTACTGAAAATTATATTTCTGCGTCAAAATCATCTAACTATTGTATTTCGAGTTAATTTAATGCTCATCTATTTTCGGCAGCATTTAACAAATGCAGTTTTAATTTCAGCTAAAAGATTTGGCTTTCACAAAATGTCTCTTAGTATTATATATTGAAACAGGGTTTAGTTCTTGACATTTGAAAATCGCTTGCTATCTTGAATATTAAAAGCGTATTAAGAAGGGAATCTCAATAAATAACGAGACGTCATTGAAAATAACAAACGTAATGGATATCAGCTTGCTTCAGTTAAAATGAAGAATTTCTAATTATATTCGACCTCTAGTTTTCATCATTCTTAATTTCCTTTATCAAATGCACTTCGAGACTTCGTTAAAATCCTTCATGATAATTAAGTGTAATTTACGCAGGCAAATCGTTTCATAACTGTGGAATAAAGGATATTAAAAGGGTCTTAAAATTAATCTCAGAGATATTATGAAAAGAATGCTTGAATATTATGTGAAGTAAGTCTATCAATAACGAGATCTAGATCTGAAGTTAATATTTTTGAATGAAAGTTGATTGTTGTATATATGAGAGAAATGATCAACTTATATCATGAGTAATGCTTTAGAATTCTGAGGTTTGAAATTGGCAAGATTATTTACAAATTGAAGAATTTCAGAGGAAATCTGCTATATTTTCCGAGGTTAGTAACCTAAAGAAAGCTTTCCTCAACACAACAGATATTTTGCAGCTTATTTAACATGTGTTTATTAACTGTTCTAGCTTATAAGTCTGTAAGTATTTTGACAAATTTCTATAATGAAGCAATGTTTCAGTAGTCTCCGAAGTCCAATATTAGTTCAAAAATAACTTTTTCTTTGCTTTCTTATACGATGTTTACTTTTTGGTACGGATATATGTATTCTGACCGTTCCCGAATCCATTTGGACTATTCTTTGGCTTGTCATTGCAAGTGCGGATAGAAGAAAACTACTTTTCTTCCCCAGATCGTATTATAAAATGGATTTAAAATGGGTTCAGGAGGGAGTTTTTTAGTCAAGTCTGTATGCACGTACACTGAGCCTTTCCGAATGCCTTCATTGTGTAACTGGAAGCACGTCCGACGCGTAATCCGGAGGTCCAGAGTTTGAATCACAGCTAGAGCATTGCGGATTTCTTCAGTTTTCTGTCACCAAAAAAAGTGTAAATAAAAGAGAATTCTACTTATTCTCTTTATATACAGGACAAGGAAGTCTTTTGCTAGGATCATTCCTATTCCGCATGTCTAAACTACACAGTCCAGTCACATTAATGTGACCATCTGTCAAAAGCCAGAATAACCACCTTTCGCAGAGCGGACTGCTGCGAGACGTGCAGGAAGAGAGTCACATAGGTCCCTGAAGGTGTTCTCTGGGATGTTGAGCCATGCCGACTCTAATGCCCTGGCCAGCTGCGCTAGATTACGCGGTTGAGGATCCATGGCGCGAACAACTCGATCGAGATGGTCCCACAGATGCTCGATTGGGTTTAAGTCAGGTGAGTTTGCTGGCCAGGGGAGGACGGTAAACTCATCCTGGTGCTCTTCGAACCACGCACGTACACTGGCAGCTGTATGGCACCTCGCATTGTCCTGCTGGAAGATGCCATCATCCTGAGGAAAAACAATGCGCATGTAGGGGTGAACATGGTCCGCAAGGACAGATGCGTACTTGTATTGATCCATTGTGCCTTCCACAATGATCAGTGAACCTAGAGAATGCCAGGAAAACATTCCCCAGACCATAATGCTCCCGCCTCCAGCTTGGACCGTTCCGGCAATGGTTGCAGGGTGGTTCCTTTCAGAGGTTTCACGCCTTATACGCCAACGTCCATCTGTCCGATGGAGCATAAAACGCGATTCATCCGAAAACGCAACCTGTCGCCACTCAGTGGACGTCCAGCTGCTGTACTGGCGTGCAAATTCTAGCCTTCGCCGTCGATGAACAGCAGTCAGCATAGGTGCACGAACCAGGCGTCTGCTTCGGAGGCCCAGACGCAGCAATGTTCGCTGAATAGTACTTTGGGAGACACTTTTGGTAGCCCCTTGGTTCATTTTGGTGGTCAGTTGCTCAACGGTAGCCCGTCTATCTGCCCGAACGCATCTCCGCAACCGTCGTTCGCCTCTGTCATCTATGGCCCGTGGTGCACCACATTTGCCACGTCGCTGATTTTGGACAGTCCCATTTTGCCATGCACGGTACACTTTTACCACGGCGGCACGCGAACAGTTCACAAACTCAGCCGTTTCGGAAATGCTTCCACCCTTGGCCCGAAAGCCAATGATCATGCCCTTTTGGAAGTTTGATAAATCGCTTCGTTTCTGCATTACGCCAACGATTGAAATGTTTTCCGAAGCCCTCACACACCCTTTATATACGCTCAACTGCACTGTGCTGCCACCTGCCTTCTGTGATTGGTTATTTAACTCTGACATGGAAAGTACGTGGTGGTCACATTAATGTGACTGGACTGTGTATAAGAACAGCAACCCTACCGCCGATGTCTAAAACCAAAATTTGAAAACCTTGTGCAGCATTTAATAGTTTAAAATGATACCAATCAACCTAACAATATTTAAAAATGGCCCTAACTAATTTACCAACGTCTAAAAACACATTTTAGAAGGATATCTCCTTTGTCAAATACAAAACACTTTTCTTTTATTATCGTTCAGACCCAGACGGTCTTAAAAAAATTACATTAATTAACAAAGTTGCTTCGTTTATGCATTTAATTGCAATATTGCGAAGCATTCCCCTTTTTTATAAAAAGGAATTATAAACATTGTACCTAGGTTCTTTTATGTTTCTCACTAGCCTATTTTCATACAAATATGTTTATCCAAATTTATTTTTATACTATATTTCCGCGCGTACGTTTAAAAGAAATTTTTGTTCTTAGAAGAAGACATTGGATAATACATTACAAAGCACCCAGCATGAATATGTTTAGTAACATATATATGTTTAGTAAAAGCAAGTTTACATCAGAAAATGTTTCACGAAGTCAAATTTTCAGAATGCTTAATAATCATTCTCTTTGCATTAATTAAATTACAAAAATAATGATTATTGCAACAAGGGGAAAGAAAGAAGAATATTTGTATTGTCTTTCCTTTAATTGAAAATCTTATGAATAGCATAACACTTGAGAAAGGTATTGGGCTTTGGTGTGTCATTGTAAAGGTTCGAATATATTTTTAAATACATATCCATGCATCGCTAAAGTAGCAAAGAAAATAGAAACTGGCGATATATCAGTCGAAGCGATTTCAATCATATTAATTTTGAATTCTGTCACAATTTTATTATACTTGCAATATGAAGTTTATGTAGACATTCTACTACAATTAAAATCCTATGAAGAAAAATATTTATTGAGAATTTTGAAACTTCCGAAATAGAAGAAACTCTGCTTGTAAAATTGTATTAAATGTTTCATTAAATTATACAAAATATCTTGAATATTTACTGTGGAAAATATGCTTTATCCAAACGAGTATAAGATTATATTTTGCAACCCTTAAACATTCCTCGAGCTCATAAGCGACTAGTTTGAATTTCAAAAGATAAGTTAATCTCTAAATTTCAAATTAAATGAAAAGTCGTTTGCTCTATTTTATATCTAAGTACTGCGCACAAATCATTTTAGATCTTTCAGACTGAAAATTATAATATAAATTGATTGAATGAAGCTTATAAAAATGAAGGCTTATAAAATGCTGTGCTTTCAATTTAAATTGGAATTTCAACTTATAGGAATTAAATTATTCATTTTTATAACATCGTATTTTAAATCCACATGGCATTCTGCGGCTAATAAAGAAAAATGTTACCTAAATACAGTTAAATTGGACTATTTAGCAAAATTATGTAAAACGTGTAAAGTTTTACTAACAACTGTTTGTGAAGCATAAGTTTGGAAACCAAAATATTTAAATAACTAAATTTGAAAAATGTTAAAAATATAAATATTAATTATAAAATTTATCTGAATAGTCTGGATCTCGAAATTCCAACTTTATGTATTATCAGAACTTACAATTTTCATTTCATTGCTTGGATCGTTGAACATTAAATATTGTACAAGCAAAGTTTTCTACTGAATGTACTGGTTATTTGGCACTTAAATTTACAAACCAGAAAGTCAAAATTATGTCATCTTCTAAATAGTATTTTATCCATTTCCCTATTACGTAATGAAAAACTATAAAAAGATCGCATAATAAAAGTGCATCTCCTTCCAATTTTATTTTATTTGTGCAAAGAATACTTGGTATGTAAATCTCTTTGATGGAATATTATTATAGATACTTAAGACTTTCCATTTAATATAGAATTTTATTCAATTAAAAAACAGATAATAGTAAAAGATACGCAATACGTTTTTACTATTACCTTGATTTCTAACATAAGCTGTGAAATTCCATTTTCTGATCTTCTATTTCTGAAGCACAAAAGTGAAAACCTGAAACTCATGTAATCCTTTAGAAAGAAGAAAATAAAAATAACATAAATTACATTAATAAAAGTTAACAGAGAATTGAAGGTATTATAGAATTTCAAACAGCATATTTTATACAAGAAATACATTTCATTACGTATTTGTTGAATCTTAACTGTCATGCAAGTCGTTACGAAGAAGAAAAGAAAAATAACATAAATTACATTACTAGTTAACAGAGAAATGAAGTTATTCTAGAATTTCAAATATCATATTTTCATACAAGAAATATATTTCATTCTGCGATAACATTGTGCATCTATTAGATAATAATTTCGAATACAGAAAAAGCATAACATCTGTCCATCTGCTTCGTATGCGTAACCTTTTTGAAAAAGAGTGAGATATTTTTGTCCTCGTAGTCGATTAGCTTAATGGGAAGGATAAAGGAAAATATCTTTCCATTTAGGAAATGTATATAGATAATTTATTGCCTATTACATCGATCGCAAAATGAGTTATGTTGCGTATTAGTTAATAAGGATCTGAATTGAGATGGATGCATAACCATTTCTTAGCTTTAGTTACACAACTCTCAAAATAAATTCTAATTTCATTTTGAAAATCGACTTAATTATTCGATATAAAAACATATTTATTTCTTAAATGTATATTTCCTTGAATTCCTATTCGTTGGAATATCGATTATGTCCGTTTTTTCAAGCACTATTCTGTCCCATGTTCATACTATCTCTGTATCTGAATAAAGGTATTTATTTCTGTATTAAAGAGGTAATTTTTAAGATGCAGAATGTCTATGTCTCCTGCGTTGTTTAACTACAGATTTATTCACATTTCGTAACATTCGGTAAAAGATCTCCTCGAACTGTTCAATTTAAATTATACTTCTCATTTGTGAGTTTTAAGCCTTAAGAAATGGTGAAATATGTTCTTTTGAATTCAGAAAAACACCTACGTACGCCGAAACTTTGACGTGAAGGAAATTAAATAAAAGTGCGATTGCCAATTCTATTTACACTATGCAAATAAAATTTTTCGAAGAAGTTGTTCGTATTTCCAATTCAGCGCTCAAAATTATTTAATTACACTATGATTCGGGATTCTATGAAAATTTCTCATCAGGTTTTAAATGAAGAAGCACAAAAGGAAACGTTTTCAACAGTAACAGTGTGAGATATATTATTTTTACTAATAGCTACTTTAATTCGTTAGCCTTTTCTGTCCTTTCGGATTTCGTTCGTGTTTCCTCGCCAAGATGTAAATGAGTGAGGATGAACGAGAGTGTATTTAAACTCAAGGAGCAAAAAGATTAGTAAGAAAGTGTTTTTGCTATTGAGTGCTCACGTCATTGTTTCTACCAGTTATTTGAATCACGGCTTCGCATTCTTGCCACCAAAGTTTAATATTACGCCGGTATACGTTTCTAAGTCAAACTTCTAGTTTAAATTAATTTGTGTGTCTTGAACAACTAGGTTACATTTTAAACTAGTTGTTACTGTTGAGTTTACGTTTCTCACCACATGTGGCGGATGAAATTGGAGGCACTTTAAGTCCATGCCATCCGTAAATACTTGAGTTCAATATGTCAGGACTGAGTGTTCTGTGCATACCTTTGGCGAACATGGTCGGGATAGTGTTAAAGTCTTGATCTTGAACAGGGAGCGTAATGCAGCTATGTTCAGTGGAAGTGGTAGAATAATTGCACGCAAGAAGGGTTTAAAATTAGCCTTTTTAAAAACTACTATTTACAGCCACTTCCCAACTCGGAAGGGATAACAGAAAATAATGACCGCACTTGGGTCTAAACTGAACAATCAAATAATTTAAAATAAAGTTAAGTAGAAAATTAAGAAGTCGTCGCTCTCAGAGCTATAAACGCGAGGTTGGTCTCTTTGCTAAACTATCAATAGTGCGTAGCAAGATTTGGCTAATACTAATGCACTTAGATTACTTCAATAAGTATTAGAGAAACAGCGCTAAGACTTCGAATTTAAATTCTAGCTAGTCAGGCGAACGTCGAACCGAGCCGCAGTGATCTGAGACTAAAACTCTCTCACACTGAGAAGTTCCTTGCTAACCTTTAAATACAAAACTTGGCTTCACTTCAAATTAGCATAAAGCTGAAATGCGCGCGCATTCTAACGGGAAGTTGAAATAAGAGTTCACAGGAAAGAGAAATTAACATAAAACTTTGTTAGTTTAAACTAAAACCTTACAAATAAAAGTGACTTATACACTATTTCGCCATTTCCCTGTTGTATTCATCATCTATTTTGAGAGATAAGCAGCTACCCAAACTCTCACATAGGTCTAGTAGCAGTTTATGCTAACAAAGAAGAGTGGACTGTACAGCAGACCATAAATTTATGTAGTTCTGCCGAATAGTAGAGATATATTTAATTTTATTTTCTCTTTTACTTGTGCAAGGAATACACCGCACAGATGTAAAGACCATTAGAAATTTTGGATAAAGAAACTTTATAAGCTAACTGAAATTCACCGACATACGATCCATGAATCTTCCAATGCTGATATCACTTGATAAAGACTCATATCATGAGAGCGTGCACGTCAGAATGCACACGTAATAAAACATGCACCATTTTTATTCTTTGTGTGGAATATACTTTATTACGCATGAGGAAATAGAACATAAATGAGCTGCAGAAATTATATGAAGTGGAAATCAGTAACGTAAATTAATTGGCTTGGACTCCGAAAACAGCAATTAAGGTTTATATAGTAACAAATATAGAAGACAGACGAAAATTATCTTTGTTTCTTAAACTGTTGATAAATTTCAAATTTTCTTTTAAGAAGAATTTTTATGTGATTAAACTGCAAAATCATTTAGGTTCAGTTTTATTTTAAATATGCAAGATTTTCAATCCAAAATAAAATATTCAATTTTAAGAAGTCAATTTACAAAAAAGCTCTAGTAAAGCATTTTGTAGAGGGAATACAGTAAATTTTCGATTCAAGTTAAAATGAGCTAAGAAGTTTGACAGAAAAATGAATACATACAAAAAGAGGAATATTCGTTTCCATCGGACTCAATTTTTAAAACTTTTTTACACATCCGAATATAGTAACTAATCTAGAAATAGAACAATATTTCTCCTTTTACAAAAAACAAGCGGGTGCTATACTTTTACCACGCTACGTCATTAAATAATGTGAGTAAAATGTGTAGTTGGTAATTATTGTGTGGTTGGTGTCTTAAGTAGGTAAAACATAATATATTCAAATAGGAGCTTTTATTTAACGAACATCGTTTTATCATGCTAAATCATAAAATAATAATTTGCATTGATTAAATATTGCATTTCCCAAATCTTCCCTATTTATGTATGGTGCTTCTAATTTTCATGGGTCATATTGTTTTGGATAATGAAAAGGAAAGATTGCGAAAACTTGTGTACAAGCTTAAAGCCAGACGAATACCTATAAACAGTTGTTTCTTTCAGTTTTTAGCAACTCGTGTTCCAGTTCCGGTATTCCAAAAATATTTCACGTAGTCTTTTCAAAACGCAATGCTTTATTTGAGTTGCATTTATATGCGAAACTACAAGAAAAAAAAACTTCTTGAGGCTCTTGTAAGTACTCTCACCATGTATTAAAGCTACTTTATAGCTTCTTCCATGTGTTGAGAATCCTTCCTTTCAAAGTCTGTTTTGCACAAAAGAGGGAAATCTCCAGTTGTAAGGAGATTTAAAAAGACGGAAATACTTTCTGCAGTGATCATTTATTACTTCGAGCAACTTTCTCTTTATTCGAACTCCAAATCTTTTCTAAAATATTTCAATGAAGAGTTTTCTGAAGGATTTATTCTTAACACTTCTTCTTAGGAGGAGTGAGGAGAGAAGCTTCTTCCTCACTCCGATATTCTCCATTTTTATCACTACTTATTTGCTTCATTGATTTCATTTCTAGTCATTTATGTTCTTTTTCTCTAGCAAAGAATATGATAAGGAATAAAACTAAAGTTAAAAATGCCTAATGCTGTTGAGGAAGTCAAAATTATTTTTGATATATTATTCGAAATATGATTTTTGGAGGTTTCAAATTGCATTACTATATTGTCAGTGGTTCTGTAACGTTTAAAACAATTTCTAAAATTATACATACGTATTGACACATACGCATATGTCCATTACATAACATTTTACAAAATACAAAAAGTTACGATAAAGATCTTACTATTCTGGAAAGTTTAAGAAATAATTAAGTAATGAGCAGTGACAGTTTAGAACGAAATTTCAACAAGCGACTCTCACAGAAGTCTGAGGAAGAAGGAATTGCTTAGAATACACATAAGGACCTGTCAAAAGACCACGAGCATCCACTGGTCCCACAAGAGAAAGAGAACTCCTAGAGAGGTTGCAGCAATCTTCCACAAAATCTCTTCGGCAAGCGGCTTGTGAGACAGAAAATCCGAAAATTAGCGTCCATCGGGTTTTGAAGCCTACCAGTGGAAAAGTTTGATATCTAGATTACTCTCGGAATGAAGATGACCATGACCGAAAACTGAATTTTATGAATTTTGAGAGTGGTATCAAGCAAGATGCGCACAAGAAAATCAATTACAAGATTACCTAGAGTGTCCCTTACTGTGCAGCTGAGAATCCTCACGCGACAGGGGAACACCAAGTGTACCTACTATGAGCTACAGTGCGGTGTGGTTTATCAGCATTTGGTTTGACTGAACACCTTCGTTTTTTGATCATACAGTCACTGTTGAAAAGTATTTAAACTTACTACAGGAATACCCATGCCCCGCATCGAAGAGATGATATTTCAGGATAAAGAATGGTATTTTCAGCAG